>OX387195.1:2163827-2742341 GCA_947561395.2 Buxus sempervirens
CATTAAAACATGATCAGGATATTTAAAACAGCCATATCTCACAAATTAGAGCACATGGGGGTCTACCCTACGGATCCACCTGGTCCCTTTTCCCCTAGTTCTCTCTTCACGTTTTACGGCTAGAGAGACTCTTGAGGTACTTAGAGATAGGTTTAGTTACACAAACACAATCATAGGCCTTATTCTATGAAAAAAACAAAAAAAACAGATATGGGGTTCTATTCTAGGGATCCACCTGTTCCCCTTTCCCCTAGTTCTCTCTTCACGTTTTACGGCTAGAGAGACCCTTGAGGTACTTAGAGACAAGTTTAGGGATACAAAAACAGATATGGCCTTATTCTACAGCAATAGAGATGATCCTATTACTTCTAGAATTGAAGACAAAAAATAAAAAAGGATAGGGGACTTACCTGGATTGAGCAGGCAGAGCAGCAGGGATTCCTTTCCTTCTCTTGTAGCTTCTTAGAATTCCTTGGACTCAAAATTTCGTGGTCTTTTGCTAGAGGAGAGACCCTCTATTTATAAGCAGAGCTAGGGGTATGGTTGGTCCAGAAGGATATATCCTGATTCTCAGGATAGAGTGAAATATAGAGATAATGCCCATCCATAGTGGCTTCAGCGAATAAAATACTTAATTCGCTCTTCTAAAGATATATTGGACTTCAAATAAAGCTCGGAAATCGAGAGAAGGACCAAACTTGCACGTGTCTGTAATGCCCGTAAATGATTTACGGTCCAATGGTGACCGTATTGGTACTACGGGCGCGCCTGCCCGTAGATATTTTGCGGGCGAGATAGGCCCGTGAAGCCAATACGGGCAAAGCCTGTTCTTTCTATTTTTAGGCTTTTTTGACCTGTTTTAAGCTCTAATTACATGTTTTTATTATTTTCTCATTTGGCAGTGCAATTTGGGGTGTCTACAGTTGCAAAACAATATCACAAATATCGCTAAAACAATAAGACAAAGCCGTATAAATCAAATCTACAATTTTCCCCAAATTAATACAAATAGTTTTTTCCCAAAACAATTCATCATGTTAATCATGTCATTTTAATATTTCTTTCAAAACCATTCTTATCAAAACATGGCTAAACCAATCAATCAATCTATTTCTTTTTAAAAGAAAACAAATCATATATAATTAGTAATTAAAGCTCACCTTCAGGTAGTAGCCTTCCTCTACCGTAGGATGTAAACACATAGTATCCACACTACCTTCGCAGGAGAATGCACATCTCTAAAGCCGCAAGCACCCCTCGCAGGAGATGGTATAACTCGACCGCAGAATGTGAACACATAGCACATACATCTCCCCCGCAGGAGATAGCTTCCTCACCCTCACGTGGTAACTCACACACCCATCTCCCATGTAGGATGCAACCACATAGTAATTACATCTCGCCCACATGAATTATCTCTCCTGTAAGATGCAATCCCATTGGGACTACGTCTCCCCCACAGGAGGTAATACGTCTCTCCCCTGCAGGATGCGATACGTACACATCTCCCCTACAGGAGGTAATACGTACACATCTCCCCTGTAGGATGCAATCACATCATGATTCCATCTCCCCCACAGGAGGTCTCTCCCCTGCAGGATGCAATAAAATTTGGACTACATCTCCCCCACAGGAGGTAACACATCTCACTTGTAGGTGGTGACACACACACCTCCCCTATGGGATGCAATCACATCATGATTACATCTCCCCCACAGGAGGTAACCCATCTCTCCTGCAAGAGGTAATCAAATCTCATCCGCAGATGGTAAACAAATCTCACATTGAAATCATAACATATAAATCATTCCATGATACATGGAAGAGCATAAATCTACATTCCAAATTTCGTATATAAATTAGTTTGTCCATGTTCAATCAATTATCCAAAACCTCTTGCCAATAATTATTATATTTCAAAACATAGGCTCAACATACTAAAATTTGTTATAAAAGTATTTAGATTAATTCCAGAACTTGAATCATGTTTAAAACAATGTTTTACAGGTGTAGAAATCAATCGAATCAATTTTAAACAAATTCTAGAACCAAAACTCCCTTTCAAGTTAAAACAAGACATATTTCTGTAGAACATACCCAAAACTTTGTATAATTTTTTATAAAATTAATTGACTACTGAAAACAACTCTTAAACTCCAAAATCTTATTTATATATGTGTTTGATTTGTCTAAAAATCATTTTATAATCAAATTCTAAGTATATTTACCAAAATTAGAAAATCTGGGTTGGGCACTCGACAGGGCACTCAAGCGGTCTTGTCTAGCGATCTTTGAAACAAAACAGAACAAATAGAACAAAACAAGCGCTCAACAGATCGCTTAAGCGATCGTGTTGAGTGGTTAATAATGGAAGTAATACAAGTGAATCGCTTGACATGGTCGCTCGAGCAACCTGTCAGGCACTCACCCAATTACAACAAAGCCTGCAAATCCAATTTCTGTAATTTTCCTCTTTTAATCTTTTAAATCATGATTCTAACAAATAACACTACTTCTAACACATCTAATATTTTCTATAAATCATATTAAATCATTCTAAATAAATCAAGCACAGATTTACTAAAAATCTAAATCAAAATTTTAGAAAATCAACACTACAGAACATACGTAACAGATTTCATAAACCCCATCTAAGATCATTCAAACCCATGAAATCTATTGTATAAAGTACATGGTTTGGTATCTCTTGCTGAGTTGTATGTTAGGGAGATTGTGAGACTTCATGGAGTGCTGGTTTCCATAGTATCAGATCGAGATGCTCGATTCACATCTCACTTTTGGACAGTATTTCAAGAAGCCATGGGTACGAAGCTTAACTTCAGCACTAGTTATCATCCTCAGACAGATGGTCAGTCTGAGCGTACCATACAGACATTGGAAGATATGCTGAGGTTTTGTGTCATGGATTGGGGAGGCAGTTGGAGTCAGTACTTGCCATTGGTAGAGTTTGCTTATAATAACAGCTATTAGGCGAGTATTCAGATGGCACCTTTTGAGGCACTGTATGGCAGAGCTTGTAGATCCCTAGTGTGCTGGGTGGAAGTTGGGGAGCAGCAGCTTATTGGGCCACAGATTGTTCAGGACATTGTGTAAAAGGTAAATCTAATCTAGCAGAGATTGCGTACAGCCCAGAGTCGTAAGAAGAGTTATGCTGATACCAGGAGGAGAGATCTACAGTTTGAGATTGGTGATCAAGTATTTCTGAAGGGATTAAAAGGTTTGGCAAGAAAGGTAAGTTGGCTCCGAGATACATAGGTCCCTTCGAGATTGTGGATACAGTGGGACCAGTGTCATACAGATTGGCATTGCCTACATAGTTGGAGGGAGTTCATGACATATTCCATGTATAGATGTTGAGGAAGTACGTGCATGATCCCACTCATATCATCCAGCATGAGTCATTGGTAGAGTGAGAGGACTTGTCGTACGAGGAGCATCTGTAAAACCCCGAATTTTCCTTAAATAATAAATTAAATTAATAAATAATATTCTTGAGAGTTATAATTGATGGAAATATTTTATTATTGTAGGGGACGATCTAAATAGTGGAGATCCAGAGTTAGACGCAGATCTGACGATTTGATCATGAGATATCGAGGCACGTGTTTTTATTGGGCAGTGTGTATAGGAAAGATTGTATGTGCGCTACATGGGATCAATGAGTATAAATATTAGTTTAATAACCTAAATCATACACGTTTAGTATTTCACTTGTATTCGACAGCCGCAAGCGACAATCGTGAACGACCGTGAACGACTGAGGAGGAAGAGAAGAAGAGGAAGAAGGAAGGGTGTTGGCTTCGTTTTTCATCACCTAGGGAGTACTCGCGATCGTGAGTATCACTGTTTAGAGAAGAGAAGGAGAAGCAACCGTAGAAGAGGTAGGTGACACCATTTACATTCGTTTTGGTATTTTACGTTCGTTTAATCGCAAGAGCATGTTTTTATATGATCTATTGATGTATTTAGTTTAGTATCAATGTTATATGTATGATAGAATGAGGTTAGACGAGAAAAATCACGATTTAGAACTATTTCTGTTCGTTTTTAGATGACCGCTGACCTCGACTGTACTCGGCGATCATCAGCGATCCTCGATGCTAGTTAAAAATATTAGACCACCGAAGACGGCTAGAAGACGTATCATCAGCGTTCTGATTTGAACTACCGTCGACCACAGACTGCCGGGGCGATCCTAGGTGCTCTGTTAAGATTTTGCAGATTTTCGTAATTTCAAACCCTGATTCAATTCCAAACTATTTTTAGACAATTTTAACGATTAAATAAGATGTTTTAAGACCAAAATAAATTATCTAATTCCCTGTTTTACAGAAAAATAAATTAGGAAGATATTTAGGACATTAGTTGCCAAACTTTGAAAGAAATGGAGAAACTTAGTTTTTGGAAAACCTAACTACTATCTAATTACTAGAACATCTTTTAAATTACACTATAAATCAGAAAACTTTATAAAGAGAATTCAGAACTCAGATGACCGAATATTGAAGTAATTGACAGATTTAACTTTTATATGCCGCTAGGCACCAACCCTTATAGAAATATTATATTTTAGGGAATTTTGGAGTCTAGTGGGCATAGCTGGTTATGGATCCATAGTTGTTGCTAGATAGCTGAGGGATATGTCATTTGGGTTGAGTTTCTCTCTTGTGCGACGCGCTTCCTTTGCAAGTTAGTTTGTCTGGGAAGGTCTTATGTCTGGAGGGACACCCCGGTGAGCCGTTGGTGATTCCCTGTACACGTGGATAAGCGACCATCTCCATGTATTGATTCTAGTGCTTCATGCTAGTGGTACATGCCAACTCTGATGTGTACGTGTGCAATAGGTCAGTGACTACGGCTCTTGTCTAAGCTGCGTTGCATGGGACTTGAGTATCATTAGTAGCATTGCTCCTAAGCAGCACGGTGGTATAGCAATTGGTTAAGAATCATCTCAAAAGGTTTATCTATCTTTGTGAGTCCTACAATGACACTGAAATCACAAGCACTTGTTATTATTATTGTATACATGCTGGAAGCATGTGATTGAGATATTGATCGGATGTGACTGTTTAGTGCATCCTAGCAAAGTATGAATTATGTTATTGATTTTGATATTAGATTCTTATAATAGAACTTGCTGAAATTCATCTCTAGAACTGTTTATCATACTGTTTTGTATTCATGAATGATACGAATGATTATATGAGCCTGATTAGTCGATATTGCTTAATCATGCATGAACTGTTACTTTACTTATATTAACTGTTTAATCATTCATGTGTTACCTACTGGGATATTCGTACCTCACCCTACTTTCATTTCATTTATCAGCTGATACACGAGTGAAATATGTCAAAGCCACACAGTAGAGGAGCCCACATGGGAATTGGAGTCGAAGTTGCAGAAGAAGTATCATCATCTTTTTCCAGAGTTGCAAGGTAAATTTCGAGGACGAAAATTTTCTTTTAGGAGGGGAGGATTTAAGACCCCGAAAATTTCTTAAATAATAAAATAAATTAATAATTAATATTTCTTGAGGACTTTATTGATAGAATTGATTGGTTATCGTAGGTGATATCATTGATAGCGGAGATCATGAGTTTGGCGCAGATCAGGCCGTTGGATTGTGAGATATCGAGGTAAGAATTTAATTTTAATGCTGCTGTGTTCTGATTGGTTGGGTGTATGACGTATGAGATAGCTGTGTTGTGTAAGATCATAAGGGGGAGACAAAGGGTCTTATACCCTAGTTGAATACGATGTGTATTCTACACATCGTATTCTGTTTTGGTTTTGGCGTTTCGGCGGCTGAGAGAGGAAACGAAGAAGATAAAAACCGAAGAGAAGAAGAAGGAGAAGGGTGTCTCTAACCCATGTTTTCTCATCGTCCTAGAGTGGTTTTGCATCTGTGAAGAGGTGTAATCTTTGCTGTTTAGAGGAAGAAGAAGGAGTCGCACGAATAGGTAGGTAGCACACCCGTTTTGTCTTTCGATCACTGTTTTTCATGTTGTTCAATCGCAATGCAAGATTGTAGACACCCCAAAATTGCACGATTTTTTGATAAACCTTGAAGGAGAGAAATATTTTATTGTAATTTTCAATTCTTAGCATCAGGTTTGAGATCCTTAACCCATTTGAATCCAAAACCGTAAAGGAAAAGGTCCAAATTCAATATTTTGCGCAAAGTCAAACTTTTTCCGATTGAATTTTGTTGACTTTTGACCCAAAAAATTGAAATATTTTTTAAGGCAAGATTTCAAGATAATTTTTCCTGGTAATTAGGTTTTTAGCAATGTTATTGCATAAATGAATTTTTTGAGCCTTTAAATCTTGACAAATACCTTGGTATTAACATGTTGAATCTTTTTATCGGACCTGAAAAACCGGAATTTTGCCTTGAGCTGAAAAGTTGACTTTTTGTTCACTTGGAATTTGGGTCTGGAACTATTTTTAATGGATTCAAATGGGAGGGGGGTGTTTTCTTATTTACATGTAATATCTTAAGTAAATAGATTTTTTAATTCTGGGTGATCTCAACAGAAAAATGTGAATTTTCATAATCTGATTTTTTAATTCAAAATAAAATGATTTTAAATAGATATTATCAATTAAATTAGATGATTTGAGATGAATTTAGCTAATCAAATAATCTGTTTTCAACATAAACACTAGGGAATTTATTTTAGGCTTATAGTTGCCTACTTTGAAAATAATTAGGGATTTTTGAGATTTTAGACTTTGAATCTATTTGATTGAGATATTTATTTAGGAAATTTTATTTCCACACATCATGATTCTGATTTCCACAGATAGAGACTTCATATTAGAAACCTAACCTCGTTAAATTAACTTTGTTAAATTTTAAGAATCATGACTACTAAACTTCACTGGAAAAACTTGACACCAAAAACTACCTTATAGATTTTTGGATAAAGAATCTATAAGCACCCAAATTTTGATCAAACCAAAAAGAAAAAGAAGAAGAAGAAGAAAACAAAAAAAAATGTGCTAAAAGACAGTAGAAAAGTCAAACCTTGAGGGGACAAAAGTTGACTTTTTGATCAAGTGCAATTTGGCCACCATACTTCTTCCTAATGATTAGGAAATTCCGACACGATTCTAACGCAACTGAGTTTGCTCAGATCGGGGTTCGGATGAAGAAGATATGGGTCGGTCAAACTTGAGGGGAGCCGAAAGTTGACTTTCTGCTAAACCCCGAATCAATTGCTTAATCCTATCCCAATGGATAGAGGACTCTCATACGGTTCTAAGGCAATTGAGTTTGCCCAAATCGGAGTCCAGATGAAGAAGATATGAGCTGTCGAAGTTTCCGAGCAGCAAACCCAGAAACTGCACACGTGGCGACAAACGCAGCAAAATATCTCAGGGGGCAATCTCTAAATATCCAAAACTTGCCAAATATCTTAGAGACTAAACCAAAATTCGCAGGGGGCAATCTGCAGATATCCAAAAGTGTCAAATCGGTCGAATCGGTCAAGTCGAGGGGCAAATTTGTAATTTTTCCGATTTGTATCCAACCAAATATGTCGGATACACATACTTTTGTGTGTATCCGACACTATTCATCGGATACAATGAGAACCGCCCGCGAGATTCACGCGGATTTGCCAACAGATTCGCTCAGAAAATTGAATTTTTGAAATGATTGTGTTTGTATCCGACATTTTATGTCGGATACAAAGGAAGCTTAGTGTATCCGACATTTTATGTCGGATACAAGGAGGTATAGTGTATCCGACATTAAATGCCAGATACAAAAAATTGTCTATAAAAAGGCAACAGCAGCCCTATTTCGGGAGTTGGCTCCTCTTGGCTTGCTTCCACCTCTCTTCCCCCTCTGTTCCAGCTCCGAAACCCCCTCTTCTTACCCCTCTTTGACTCCCCAAACCATCCAAGCCTTACTCTTAGGCTCTCCAACCCTTCTTTCCCCTCTTCTTCTCCATTTCCTCACAAGCAAGAGGAAGTACAGCTGCTGTTGGTGGCCAAAGGGGGTGCTCTACCCTCGGTTCTCACTCCAAGGAAGCTCATACGCTCACAAAAGGGTGCCTAATCCCCAAGGTAATGTTTCCTACGATCTTTTGTTCAATATAAGTCAAGATGAGCATATTTCAAGCATATTCGGGCATTTTCTATGTGTAGTGCCTCTTCTCTTTATTTAGCCTTCTTTTGTACCCCATGTAAACCCCCCATATTCCCTTCTCGTGGTTGCTGTCCTCTCTCCCCATTACTACTTTTCGGTTGTCCTGGTGGTGGTCATGAGACTTCCCTCTCGCAAGATCTAAAAGCCAAGGTTTGTGAAAGTGTGTGCGTGTGTAAGCACCCATTTTCGTTTATTTTGCATCACTTTTTGTGCTTACTATGTTGGGTGAGATTAGAAACCAGAACAGGGACTCCTTGGTCCCTGTCCAATCATTGCATGGGATCCAAAATGGAAGAGGTAAAAACAATGCCTCTTCCCTCCCCTTTTCCATGTTATAAAAATCACTAAAAGTGACCAAATTGGGGCATTCCCTCACTCCCTAGACCAATGTGGGCTCATACAGGAGCCCACACAACCCCTGGAACATCCCAAGAAGCCTAAGAATCCAACCCCAATGGAAAAATCCGAAAAACAAGCTTCTATGTGTTGATCCGGCAACTCAGGTTGGATCAACAGAGGCTTATTCGTAGCCAGCCAAAGATGCCGGATACACTGATCCTTGTGTGTAACCAGCACATCAGGCCGGCTACACTGCCAGAGTGCCCTTTTTGCTATTTTTTATGATCTTGTGCTATTTTCTTGATGTGTTTGATCAATCTGGATGAACTAGAAGGGTTTCCAGGTCACCCGGAAACCCAAGATGGGACATGGACCGACCCAGGTTAATTGAGTGGGCCAAACTCATTGAGGCCCACCAAAGCCCATTTTGGAAGCATGATGGTTAGATTTAGGCTTGGTTTGGCCGAGACCACGGGTAGGGCCTATCGGGCCCGCTAAAGCCCATTAAACCTAGCTAACTTAGGGTTTCCAAACCCTAACTCGAGAAGCCTTGGGCTTTCAAGTCCAAGCCCAGGTAAAGGGCCCCAAGCCCAAAGCGTGGTCCATTTTGGCACAGTTAATCAAGATAATCTCAAAATCATTTGGCAACCAACTGTGTGGCCCGCTCAGGGGCCCACAAAGCAATCCCGACCCACATTGGCATGAAAATCAACTTAATAATCAAACTTGGACCATTAAATAAAATCAATTCATTTGAACCAAGCCCAAAGGGCCTCCCAGGCTAGACTGAGGCCCACCAGGGAACATGTGGGCTTAACCAAACCCACAAAGGGATGTAACCTATATCGAGTTACAGGGTCTTTTTGGGTATCTTTGTAGTGGATACACCCTGTTTTCTACAGAAAAATGTAAAAACCCAGATTTTAGTAATAAAATAATTATACTTAATAAATAAACTAACTGAGTTATTAATAATATGCAGTAGTTGAGGACTTGGTTCCACCCAAAGAAGACCAAGGTGAACTGGAGGAGAACTCGGAAAGCTAACCTAAGGTGAGATTTTAAACTTTAATTAGGGGGAAAGTTTAGTTATAATTATTCAGATTATTATGGTGTAGAACTAATTAAAAATAAAATAATAAGGGAGATGGTCGAACCCAAAGAGAATGGGTTGACCCAAAGGGTTATTTGGTTTGAGGCTTCATGGTTTAATTGGTTTGACTTAGTGAAGGGGATATTATGGTAAAGTACCTTAAATAATTAAATAACCTAGACATGCATGGAGTTGTTCACGTTAAGAACAAAACACAAAATAGAAGTAGCTGCAAGACCACTTCAATTCCCTCTACACTTCTCTCTTTTTTTTCCCTAAATTAAAACCCTAGTATTCAAGACTTGTGGAAGCCGTCTTAGGGAAGGAGGAAGGAGTATTTTCGTGCACAAAAACCCAGGTAAGATCAAACCAAGATGAAAGCTCTGTTTTAGAAAGTTTAGACTTGTTGTAGGGTTCCTAAAGTTATGATTTTCTTAACCCAGAAGTGATCGAGGCTTGTTGAGATCGTTTGGTGTTCTTAGGAGTGATCTTGTGTTGCTTTTAGGAGAGGTTTTAGTTTCCAAAACCAAGTAAGTAGTCCCTTGACGCTTGCATAAAATCTAAATTTGTGTTTAGACAATATACATGGTTATTCGGTGTTTTGATGCGTTGTTTTTGTTATTTATGATGTTTTATTTGTTAGGAATTGTTCTAGCATGTGTATAAAGTATTTTAGAATGGTTTTGATGCATTGAATATTGAGTTGTGGAATTTTTATTGAATTTCGCAAAGTTACGGATTTTTCATGTATTGGGCCGCTTGAGCAGTCACTCGAGTGCCCTATGTATATATTCAAAACCCGAGAGCAATTTTACCCAGATTGAACTACCGCTAGAGCAGTCACTCGAGCTACCTATCGAGCGACCAACCCTAAATTAACCTATTTTGTTAGGCCATTTGAGTGCCCGACTGCCGCTCGAGTGCCCTGTCTGTCAAATTTTGGAAAATTTGTCTTTCAACCTAGTTTTTCACTACGGAAGTGTTTTTTTATACAATTTTAACCCATGTACCATTAAGTTTAGGGTATCTGGGGATTGTTTGCATTGGCAGATGTTTAAAATTCAATTTTATAAAGATTTTGGGTAGATGTTTTGAAATAAGCACTTTTACTTAATACCATTGTTCCAAATGTTTCTATTTTTAACCAAAGATGATTTTAAGAGTTCCTACCCCTGTATTTGGACTATCTGATCATGTTTTGAGTTCTGAATGATTGTACATACACCCGGATTATTTTGCCCATTGAAACTGTGAGTTTGAGATATATATTTGATTCCACTTGTGTGGGTTTTTGGGTCACAGTTGTGGCAAAGCAAGTGCCTAGATTATTGTTTTCCGCATGGCGGATTTGGTTATTGGTATTTATATCCTCAGTCCGTGTACTCGGCGGGATACTTCCTCAATTCGTGTACTTGGTGGGAAGCTAGTTACTTTTGTTTATCCTCAGTCCGTGTACTTGGCGGGATACTTCCTCAATCCGTGTACTCGGTGGGAAGCTGGTTACTTTTGTTTATCCTCAGTCCGTGTACTCAGTGGGATACTTCCTCAATCTGTGTGCTCAGTGGGAAGCTTGTTATTGGTATATACTTCCTCAATCCGTGTACACGGTGGGAAGATGGTTATTTGGTGGCTGTTGCCTTTTATCTTCAGTCCGTGTATTCGGCGGGATACTTCAATATGGTTGTAGTTATATTTCACAGTGTTTGAGTTTATCGTGTTTAGTCTGATTAAACGCTGCATATGTTTTATTGTTGTCAACTATTTGCATGACTACTTACTAAGATGTTATTTCTCACATTATCATTTTATCGGTTTTGTTTTCAGATATTCCCGATGAGGACATTGCGGGGATAGACACTTCTGGGGATTTTACTGAGTACCAGGATGAAAATTACTTTATTCCTGTATAGGTTTAGGGATTCACATTAATAAAGTTGACTTGGTATTGGAAAAATTGTTTTAGATTACTTTTATTTAGATGACATGGGTGATGTTCATTTTATTCTAGTTAACCCATTTCAGACTTAGTTAAGGAATTGGTGTTGAAGGTTTCCGTTTGTATTTCGCGCTTCTTGAAAGAAAAATAAATTTTATGTTATTTCTGCACTCTGATTATATTAAATGAAATTGTGTAAGTTTGGATTAGTCATTTTGGGCCATTACCCTAACGTTCTAGGGTCGGGTTTATGTTCTTAAATAAACCTGGATCCGGGGCGTTACAAAAAATGTCTTGGGTTCACTTTGTTTGAGTAGCATGTAACCTGCATCAGGTTACAACTAAAGTTCTGGGTAACCTCTTGCAGCTACACATGTGAGAAGTATATAAGGGCATTAGAGTTCAACTTTTCTCAAATCGATTAAGTGTCTTAAAAAAACAAAAAGGAAAGAAACCAGTTGAAGGTGCTGTCGTGCTTCACTCTTGGGGGTTTTGAAACTCTCCTGACTGCTTGTATCTCGAAGCTTCATTTTTGGGGATTTGTGCTTCATGAAAGATTGAAGATATGGTTAATTTTTTTATTAGGTTTTCGTTTTAGGATTGTGAGACACGGAAAAAATCACCGGAATGATCATCCCTCCGTCAACACACGGGGATCGACGTAAAAATTGGGAGATTCGCCACCATTCATGTTTTGGGTGTGAATGGACACCAAAGTCTTCAAAAATAATCAAAAAGTGCAAAAAGGCAAATTCTAGGGTAAAAATAACCCTACTTGAAAATCAAATCTAGAGATGGGTAAGGGGATTAGATTATGAATGGGGGAAGGTGTTAGGCACCCCCATTCATCCACTCAAGGTGGTTGCCAAGTGTTTGTTCATGCAAAAATAAGAAAGCTTGCTAAAAATCATAGAAAACCTTGAAAAAGGACAATGTATGATATCTTCACATGAAGATCTAAATGGATTCTAGATCCCCTTTTATGTCAATATCATTTCTGGAGTATCACAAAAAGATGGAAATCAAAGCAAAAGTTGCTCAAAACCCAGTTGAATCAAATTCGGAAAATTCGGTGAAAGTAATTCCATTTGTCTTGAAATCATTCAAATCCAATTCTAAATCAAATCAAACCAAATCCATTTGAAAGATTATGGTAAATAATAGTCTCATGCAAAATTTCAAGCCATTCCGATTGAAAACCTAGGAGTTATGCTCCTTGTAAAGTTGCTGCTGGGGAAAATCAAAAGTGGCAAGTGGGCAACTTTGGAAAATTATCTAGAAAAATACACTCCATAAAAATCCACGAAATTTGGTGTGATTGAAGTTTGTATGGCCATATTTCAAAAGAAACTAGCCTCATACAAAAATTCCTTCGGATGTGTCTTGGGTGGTCTCCCGAACAGGCCCCAAAGATCACAAATTTACCCAGAAAAGTACTGATGAACAGTTCTGAGTAAATCTGTTACCCATAATTCAAATGGAGTCAAAAAATTATGAAACTAATTGGATTTGAAAATAGACTCATAAAGGAGTGCCCAAAAACAAATATCATTCAAATCAGACTTAAAACGAACACATGGCGCTCCGTCGAAGTGACACGTTCCGTATTTAAACCTGAACTGTCCAATCAACTTCGACAGAGAGGTGTCAAAAATCTGCCTGATAGAAATTAATGAAATTTGGTGGACATAAACTAGACAGCCTCACCTTTCCCATGGTTCTAGAATTGCTCCAAAATTCATCCGGACGATGAAGTTATGAGTGTCCGAAGTAAGGGTACAGTTGCTATCAAGCTAAGCCACTTTGAGTAAAACCAATGCAAAACTGTGACCAAGTATGTGTAATTCGTGCAAAATGAACACAAAACCTTTAAAAATCATTTGAAAACATTCCAGAATTGATTGAGGCCATTTATTTGAGATTTATCACAATGAATGTAATAAATCCCCAAATGTGAGCCTATCCCGCAAAAATAGTGCCATGTATGTGCAAGTGTGAAAAATCATACAAGATCAATATAACAATATAGCATGCATACATATTCATCAAAATAAGGTTCTAAAACAACCTAGGGTTCCGTTCCATTATCGTTTCCCTTTGTTCTCTCTCCCCGTTAAACACGGTTCTTCAAGATAATCATGGGGTACTTTGAATATGGAAGGGTTTTCAAAGAATCACAAGGCTCATAGCATGCATTCAGATTAGTAAAAAAAAAAGGGATCTAGAACACCATAGGATTCTGTTCTATTATCGTTTCCCTTTGTTCTCTCTTCCCGTTAAACACGGTTCTTCAAGATAATCATGGCGTACTTTGAATATGGAACGGTTTACAAAGATTCAAAAGGCTTATAGCAAAGGGGTTCTAGCACTAGGATCAATCCCCAGTCTCGTTTCTCCTAGATCTCGCCTTCACGTTTTACGGCTAGGGGGAGTCTCGAGATACTTTGAGCCGGGGAAGGGTTTTCACACACATAGAAAGGCCTTATTCTACAGAAAGGTAGAAGAATTGTTCTTGGAAGCACTTCTACAGCGGCTTCCCTCTTCTCTTGGAGTTCTTCTTGGAAAGAATTGTTGGCAAGAGAGTTTGTGGCCATTTGCTTAAGGAGGAGCCTCCTATTTATAGGCAAAGGCTAGGGTTAGGGTTGGTGAGAATGGTAGACACAACATAATGTCTATAGCCCACCAACCTTAACCCTAAGGCTGTTTCCGAGATTTCCCTTCATTTAATGAAGGACATGATGGTAAAAGTGAAAAACTCTCGAAAACCCTAATTTTGAGCAAAACTTATGTATCCGACATGTCAGGTCGGATACATAGGCATTTTAATGTATCCGACATATGATGTCGGATACACTAAAGGCTGCATGTATCCGACACCTTAGGTCGGATACGAAGAGAAGTGCTTGTATCCGACCTGAGTTGTCGGATACAAGGAAAAAACCTGTTTTCTCAAATTCTGTGCTGGCTTCAAAGGAGATAATTGTTTTTGATGATTATTGATCATTTTGACTGTGCAATTTGGGGTGTCTACAATTGCCCCTCTTTGCGGGAGTTGCGAAGCAATGAGCTGCAAAGATTTAGACAAACCCAAATTGCACTCCCTTAACCTTGATTTGCTTGGTTCAATTCAATTTTTGTAAAAAATAATTTTTGGATGAAGATTTGCCAAAAAGCCCTAATCTTAAGGGGGCATTTCTCCAAGAATTCTTAAATTCCACTGAGCTCTCGTGGCTATGAAGTGGATTTTAAGCCCAAAAAATAGGATTTTTTGAAAACTGATTTTTTATCAAACCGAGTTGAAAATTTGAGAGAACATTTTCCTTTTTGACCAGCACATCTCCCAAAATTGTCCCAAGTTCCATTGAGCTATCGTGGCTGTGATGTGGATTTCAAGACAAAAATAGGATTTTTGTGAAAACAGCTGAATTTGCAGTCCATTTTTGCTCCTTTTTTTCTTTCTTTCTTTTTTTTCTCTTCTCTTTTTTTTCTTCTTTTTCTCTTTTTTTTTCTTCTTTTTTTCCTCTTTTTTTTCTTCTTTTCCTTCTTCTTCTTTTTTTTTTTTTTCTTTTTTTTCTTTTTTGTGTGTATCCGACGTAGCATGTCGGATAAGAGAGGGCTCCTGTGTATCCGACATACTTCGTCGGCTACACCTGCTTATAAAAGTCGTGAGCGAGCGCGACTTTTCCTCTTCTTTCCTCCTTCTCCGTTTGCAAACCCCGGCTACATCTCCTTCCTTCTTCGACGACCGACGATCCTCCTTCCTTCTTCGACGAACCCCGCCAGCTTCGGCGACTTCCGGCGACTCTCTGAGCTCCGGCGATTCCCCATTCACAGCAGTGGCCGAGCCTTATCTTGGCATCTGATTTCCAACGAGCTCGTCACTTGGCATCGGTGTACCATCCTCCGGCGATTGCCTTCCCATTCCGGCGACTCTTCAATCGATTTCCGGCGATTCCTTCTTGCTCCTGGCCGATCCTTTTTTCAACCTTGCACTCCATTGTTCGGCACTATTGGTAAGCAAAAAATTTTTTCATTGGCCGATTGCACGTTTGCAGCAAACTTGGGTTGTGGCATTTACAAATTTTGCATATTGTCCTCAAACTGACAGCAACTTTGAATTACCCTCCAATGGTAATTTCTGACTGATTTTTGGTTTGTGCATAAACTGGATTGTTGCTTTCACAGCAGTTGCAAACTTCCATTCTTGCCTTAACAGAAATTTTTGTCTCAACCGAAGCTGCATAACTTAGGATTTGATTGTGATTGTTGTGATTGCTTGCTTTGGATTGCTGATTTTTGGATTGTATGTTGAGAACATGATATAATCTTGATCCTGCATTCTAGATGTTCCTGATTCTTCATTGCTGATACTGCTGTCTTTTTTGCTTGGATTTTTCGATTTATCTGATCAGACTTTAATTCATCCGATTGCCTGCTGGTGATTATTGGTCGAATGAGTTTTTTCCCTTTTTTTGCGATAATCTCCAATTGATGGTAGAAACCATATTGCATCGCTCAAAACCAATTCTTGATCCAAATTTTGCGATTCTGATTGATTTGCCTGATATGTATGTTAGACTTTTTTATTTGCACAAACCTTGATCTCCAATTTGCTGCAATTCTTTGGCTTGTTGGAGATATTTTTCCCCTGAAATCACTGATTACATGTTTCCGAAGGCCTGCCCATCTGTTGTGAAAATTCCTCCTGACTTTCTGACATGCCATGTCAAATTCGAATTTCTGTTGCCTTGCCTACAACTCTTGTTTTTGATCCTTTGGCCTTCACTTTTCCCATATCTTCCCAAAACTTTGTAGATGACACAAATGAGATAAAATCCCCTCGAGACATAATTTACGGTAATTTTGAAAAATAATCCTGTGAACCTAAACCAAAAGCAAGGTAAATTTTCTGATAAATTCATAAAACACTTCCCTGTGTAGATGGCTAGGGTCGTTCCCGAGTTAGAGAGGAGGCGGACTCGGCTGATCAGCCCTCCACCTCGCGGGCTCGGACAGAGGCGAGTTCTAGCGCCACCCTGTCAAAGCCGTTAGATGTCTCCAGAGAGAGCTCTGCTGAGGTAGACTTTCAAGTTCTTCTCTTCTCTCTTTCTATTTCCTTCCTACACAACTTTTATATTTTCCTTTTGGATTTTAGCCCGTGATTGCTCCTGCTCGTGGTCGGGGCAGAGGCCGAGGACGTGGCAGAGCCAGAGGCGCGGCCCAGGATCCGATTATTGGAGGCGATGCTAGAGGGTTCCGCTTGTCCTTTCCCGCGGATTTGATGGCATCTGTTCAGGACACCGAGCTTCTCATTGGGTTGGATCATCATCCATAGATGTGTGTCCGAGCAGATCTTCCGCTTCAGTATCCCCCCTCTCACCTGAGAGGTAGTTGGGGGAAGTTTTGTGAGCTGTACCAGACCCTATCTCCCGGACTCAGACGGAAGTTCTGCAGATGCCGCTTCGACCATTTTCTACTCATTCCATCCTTCCGAGCTGATCGGCCTCTTATCTTTGCCATGCTGGAGTGGTACTTTCCCGATACACAGACTTTCCATCTGCCAGAGGTTGAGCTGGGGATTCGTCCGTCAGATTTTGTTATGCTCACCGGCATCCCTTTGACGGGTAGGACCATAGAGATGGAGCGTCCTCCCGTTGCGGACATTGGCACCCTGCATGGGTATGAGGACCTTCCTGCGGCTACCTGGGATGACAGGAGTGGTCGGATATCTATTAGTTGGTTGCGCAGTAGCATCACTGATCACCCTGACCGGAGGCATACAACTGTTGCTGAGGCTGATGGCGAGTTCCTCCCTCTATTCCGACGAGTATTCCTGCTGATGCTGGGCAGCTGCTTTTTTCAGGAGGACACGACGTCAGTCAGTCCTGTTTTCTTGGATGCCTTGAGGGATCTTAGGCAGACCCGACGACTAGCTTGGGGTCGGTTGATATACGGGACCATATTAGCCGGACTAAGTCGAGTCGTTCGAGGTATGACCGCTCCGAGGGGAGATGGTATCAGCTGCCGATTTTTCTGGCAGATTCTACAGGTACGGAACATTTGGACTTAATCCCTTGAATTTCTTTTATCTCCTTGTGACTTGTTTTCTTTCTTTGTCAGGTATTTAGGTATTCATACATGACCTACTTCCGCCCTTCTCCCGTGCCTGGCGTTGCAGAGTTTCCTGTAGCCGTACGGTGGTCCGTTCTTGAGAGGGATGCGGATAGGAGCCAGCTCCGATCTGCCCGGGCGCATTTGGACCGTTCTCGCCAGTCTGAGGTAACTTTCTCTTCCTTCAATACTTTCCTTTCTCTTATACTGTCTTGTACTTGACACTTTTCCTTGTGATTGCAGCTGATACTAGCCCGCTTTGAGGATGTGGATGACGAGGTTGCTCGTCAGGAGATGGTACAGGACGCTTTTGAGCGGGATGTACGGCGCCAGTCCTACCAGTGTTTCATTGGGAGACTTGGTAGGATTGTATATCTAGGCGAGCGCCTGTACTTCCAGCACACTGGCGCTCCTTGTATCCCAGTTCCTCCACCACCTTTTGACCTTGCCATCCTCCTGCTCGGATTTGACGTGGCCTAGTTTGATCAGTGGGAGGATGCAGAGTTACTCACCGTGGCTGGTGATTATGACGAGTGGATCCAGAGAGTGTCCATTGGATGCTTGATGGATCGACCCACTCGTGCTGGGGTGACTGAGATCGGCGGGATCTGTATCCGAGTCCATGATGACACGGTATGTTCCCTGACTTTCATTTTCCATATCCTTTCCTTCCCTTCTGTATTTTTGACCCCAATTCTGTTCTTATTGGCAGGTACACGAGCTGAATACTATCCGGTTCGAGAGCCAGCGGGCTGCGATTGATGATATGATCACCGAGCATGACGCGATTGTGGCCCAAAGGGATGCCCGGATCAGAGAGTTGGAGACCCTAGTTGCCGATCTTCAGGCTAGACAGGTATTTGATCCCTTATAATTTTTTCTCTTTCATTTCCATGTTTTTGCTATTCTGATATGCCTGTTTGACTTTTGCAGGGCCCAGTCCCAGATCAGGATGCTGCCTTTGAGCCTAATTTTCTGGTTTCTGATCCATCTCCAGCTTGGGCTACTGATCCTATGGACGTCCCAGCTGCTGATCCGGTGATATCTGCTCCTGCAGATCCCGTGGCCGACACTCCTAGTAAATTTAGCTTTACTTCTTTGGTTCATCTTCATATCTCAATTTCTGACTTTTTCTATTGATCAAGATATTTCAATTCCTAGTCCTTCTGCTACTGCTGCCGAGCCTTCTGAGGCTGCAGGAGTTGAGACTGTCGTGGCTGAGGATTCGGCTGTACCGGAGGTAGCTCTCCTACCTGCTGAGCCTGTTTCTGCTGGCCCTTCATCCCCTGTGGTGGTTCATGATCCCGCTCCTGAGGTCCTTGGTAAGTTGCTTTTAGTTTCATCTCTTTGGTTCGTTTGGATACCTCTATTTCTGATTTTTTCTGTTGATCCAGATGCTTCTGTTCCGGGTCCCTCTTCTACTGCTGCTGGGCCTTCTGGATCTGCAGGTCCAGCCGAGCCTGCACGTGCTGAGCCCGAGGTCTCTTCTCCAGACTCTGCTCCGGATCCGCCTCCAGACCTTGAGGATTATTGCTTGGAGTATCAGATCCAGCAGGTGGTCGGTTGGCTTCCTCACCATGCTGCCGAGCGTATCCTGGCATATTCTAGGGGCCGATCACTTCGAGGGAGAGGCCGTAGAGGAGGACGCGGCCGAGGATGCGGGGATGATCCTGCACAGGAGTAGAGTATTTAGGATTTTCTTGTATTTTTCGTCATCCTTTGTACAAACACAATTTACATATATGAAAGGGAATTTTTGTTCATTTTCTCTTATCTAGCCCTCTTTTCTTTTCAATTTCATGCCATTATGACTTGTATACAGGTAAAACAGGTAAAAATTTCGGATTTTTCTCCATTTTCTCTTTTTTTGCAATTTTTCTTTGTATCCGGCATATCAGACCGGCTACATTGATTGTTCTTTGTATCCGGCATCACATGTCGGATATGCATTGTTCTCTTTGTTATCCGACATGCTTCACCGGATATGAATATAACCTTTTGTATCCGATCTGAGTTGTCGGATACATTAAAAGATGCTATAAATGCAACCAGCCTCGGGATTTGCGTATTTTTTTTTCGAGTTTTTGAGTTTAGAAAACCCCATTTTCGCCTTTTTTGTCCTCCCATTGAGTTCTAGCTTGCTCCCATCAAGTCCAATGGAATCCGGATCATCTTCTGCCCCATTATTGTCTGTCCACACTGCCTTCCCTGCAAAACAGCCTTTTAGATCAAAACCCCCAAATCTCACTAGGTACAACCCTGTGGATTCCTTCTACACTATATGGGTTAATTCTATGACCCTTGATGAGGAGAGGAGATGGGATTCCACCAATCTAGGCCATACCCTGCTTATCCCGAAGGTTCCCTTCAAATGGGAGATTATAGAGGCCATGATTGGTCATTGGGTGCCCGACCTCAACTTATTCCGTTTTGGGAACCACGAGATGACCCCGACCATTGAGGATGTAGAAACCATCCTGGGCTTGAGGTTTGATGAGAAGGTAGTGAACACGCCCCTTAGGCCCAGCTACAAGAAGGAGGCTTCTACATTCTTGGGCATAGGGAAGAAGGACTTAGGGGACTCTGACACCCTTTTGACCTTGTCCAAGTCTTTTTTGACTGAGAAGCTTTTGAGGGGGGAGAACAAGGAAGCCAGATTCAATGCCTTGACCCTGATAGTGGTCAACCAGCTACTTTTCCCCCGAGATGATGATGAGGTAGACTTGGCCTTGATTTCAGTGATATGCCAGGTTAGGGAGCGGGAGAGGTTGGCCCCTATGATTTTGGCCGGGATGTATCAGGCATTGACTGACTGCTACAATAGGAAGTAAAAACGCTTCTTAGCATGTGCCCAGATCCTGCAGGTAAATTTTTGCTTTTTTTTTTTTTTTTTTTACAATGTGCTGATATATTTCTCTTCCTTTGCAGCTTTGGCTACTTGATCATCTGAGTCAGATTGAGGAAATCAATCGACACTTCTTCCCGAGCTTGAAAGTCCCCATCTTGATGAGCAACCGGGGGTGTCCCGACATTCCAGGAGGCAAACAGGGCTGGTTCACTTTCTTGGGTTCACTCCAGGATGACCAGGTGAGGTGGCCTGGCACTTATCAACCCAATGCAGAGACCGTGATTAGCTTCCGTGACCGCAACGTTCTGGTTCTAGCTGACCTGAGACATGCAGTGCTGTATCTTCCTTTGCAGGTCCTTCGTCAGTTTAGAGCGACCCAGGGGATTATAATCCCAAGTGGGTATGAGGATCATCTTGGGCCACTTTCTCCGGCTACCATGAAGCTGAATGCCTGGTTGATGAGGGAGTGGTCCTATGTTCGCTTCATGCGTGGCCCAGTCTTCTCAGAAGCCCATGTGAAGGATTATCTCTTCTGGATCAAGGAGCAGATACAGAGTCAAGCACCAGTACCTGAAGATCCTCCTGCAGTCTTAGCTCCTACTTATGAGGACATTCTGGAGTCTGAGAGGGCTTCTCATAAGCGACTTCAGCAAATATGGATACGAAAGGCCCAGGAGCTTAGGATACGAGGCCTTGACATGGAGAGGCAGCTTGCAGAGCAGGTATCTCACCGTCTGGCCATGGAGAAGCAACTTGAGGAGCATAGGCAGGTCCAATGCCTTGAAGTCCGAGTCTTGAGGCAGAAGTACCAGGGTGCTCTAGCCGACCTTAGGAGCATGAGGATTAGGCAGACTCTTTCAGATGAGGTCATTTCCTTCTTGAGTGATCCTGCTGCAGAGGGGGCTTCTGGAGTTGTTGCAGCTCAGGCAGCTCAGATTCGGGAGCTTGAGGAGCGGCTAGGAGACAGAGACTAGCTTTATTTCCTGCACATTTTTTTTTTCATACCTTTGTACGAAAGCAAACTCCAATAGTGGAAAGACAAATGATTTAATTCAAAGTAAATTTTTATATTATTGGCCTCAGAATTCTCAGATGCTTGTAAAAACAAAGGTTTTATGAAAAGTATTTGATTTATCATCACTGGTCAAAGTACAGTTTTTCCTTTTTTTTATTTTTTATTTTTTATTTTTTGTTTGAAATTTGGTCCATACACTTAATCACCCATAATTAAATGAATTAAAACCAGGTTAAATAATGAAAGTGGTAGTCCAAGTAATAATGAGGGATCAAAACCGTCCATCTTAGGACATTTAGAGTCATCCCCAAATGCCCTTTTTTTCCCAGAATTGACCGTATTACCCAATCTGCTCAGTCTCAGTACTTGTGCTGATTTCTCTTCAAGCTTAGATCTCATGATCAACTCAACCTTTGATTTTTCCTTTTTTATTTTTGTTCTTTCTTTTCTTCTTGCCAATATTGCCCCTAGTGCTAGTTACGGTTTTCACTAGGGCCGGCTTTCTGTATTCCGTCATCACCAATCTTACTCTGACATTTAAATGAACAAACTAAGATCACCAAGGGCTTAAAAATAGGACGAAACAAAGGCTTGGCTTGGTTCATGAAAAATAGGGTATTAAAGGCCCAAAATTTTCAAATATGGAAATAGGTCAACCGGACTTACAGTCATGATGAATTTAACCCTTTTTCCCCCAAATTGCATTCTTTGCATCTCATTTCGCACTTGGCTTTCATTTGCCATTTTTCATTGCTCTTTTTTTTTCTTTTTTCTTTTTTTCCTTAATTTTGCCCCAATTGGCTTTGCCCCAATTTGTTTTGCCCAAGTATAAGACTGTAAATCTGGTTTGGGTTTATCAAAGAAACGAACCGGCTCAACTTGGCTAGACTAAGGATTAAAATTTTGAAGGAAATAAAGAAAAATGGCCTCGGATCATTTCCTAGTAATGTTCACTCAAGGAAAATACCTTTTTACTGCATCAGAGTTAATTGGCTCAGGAAAATTTGACCCATCCATTTCTGTCAAGATGAGTGCACCCCCTGACAAGATCTTCTTGATGACATAAGGTCCTTCCCAATTGGGCTTGAACTTACCACGAGGGTCTTCCAAAAATGGTAGAATTTTCTTTAGAACTAAGTTCCCTTCTTGGAAAGTTCTGGGCCTCACTTTCTTATTGTAGGCCCGGGCCATTCTCTTCTGGTACATCTGGCCATGACATAGTGCTTTTAACCGCTTTTCTTTATCAGGTTGAGTTGATCACTTCTTGACTGTATCCATTCAGCTTCTTCCAATTCAGCTTCCATGAGCACTCTAAGTGATGGGATTTCTACTTCCACTGGCAGAACTGCTTCCATCCCATAGACTAGTGAATAGGGGGTTGCCCCAGTTGAAGTCCGAATTGAGGTTCTGTAGGCATGTAGAGCAAGTGGCAGCATTTCATGTCAATCCTTGTAACTCACTACCATTTTTTGGATAATTTTCTTTATGTTCTTCTTTGCTGCTTCTACTGCCCCATTCATCTTTGGCCTGTACGGAGCGGACTTGTGGTGGGTGATCTGAAACTGCTCACACAACTTCTTCATATCCTTGTTCTTAATATTTGAAGCATTGTCTGATACTATGGCACTTGGCAGTCCATAGCGACAAATAATATTGTGCTTCAAAAACTTAATCACATGGTTGCTAGTGATGTTTGCATATGAGGCTTCTTCCACCCACTTAGTGAAATAATCAATCGCTACCAGGATGAATCTGTGCCCGTTTGATCCCTTAGGGGAAATCATGCCAATGACATCTATGCCCCACATAGAGAAGGGCCACGGTGATGTCATGTTGTGCAACTCACTTGGGGGTGCATGCTTGTTATCTGCATATATCTGACATTGGTGACACCTCTTGACATGTATACAGCAATCATGTTCCATGGTCGACCAGTAATATCCCAACCTTAGGATCTTCTTTGCAAGCATGTGTCCATTCATATGGGGTCCACAAATTCCTCCATGTACAGTCTCAATCAGCCTTTCTGACTCAGCCTTAGCGACACATCTAAGCAGAATATCGTTGTGTGATCTCTTGTACAAGTGTCCACCACTTATTAGGAATTGACCGGCTAATCTCTGTATGGTTCTTTTCTCTGTAGAAGTGGCATTTTCTGGCAACCTCCGATCATTCAAGAAATTTTTGATGTCTTGAAACCATGGTGCTTCTTCTTCAGGTGCTCCCTCTAGAACAAGATAGTAAGCCGGTTCATCCCTGACCTCAATTTCCAGTGGTCTGATGTCTACCCCTTCTGGCATGTTGACCATTGAAGCCAATGTTGCTAGAGCATCCGCGAACTGATTCTTGGTCCTTGGCATATAGTTAAAGGAAATTCGAGTAAAATTCGTGCTTATTTCTTCCAAATACTGATGATAGGGGATCAATTTGTGATCCTTGGTTTTCCACTCACCAGTTGTTTGGAAGATGATAAGACTCAAATCCCCGTATACGTCAAGTTCCTCCACTTCATGATCCATGGCGGCTTGCAACCCAATTATACACGCTTCGTATTCTGCGATATTATTGGTGCACTGGAATCTCAGCTTTACTGCGATCGGGATGTGGGACCCATCTGGCTTGACCAAAACTGCCCCTATTCCATTTCCATTCATGTTGGCGGCCCCATCAAAGAACATCTGCCAAGAACTCTCACTTTCCTCCTCTTCAGTAAACAGAATTGCCTCATCTGGAAAGTTGGTCTTCAGAGGTTGGTATTCTGGCAGAGGATGTACAGCCAGGTGATCAGCTATGGTTTAACCCTTGATTGCCTTCTGAGTGATGTACGTGAGGTCAAACTCGGACAGTAGTAGTTACCACTTTGCTATTCTGCCAGTTAGTGCCGGTTTTTCAAACAAATACTTCAGTGGGTCCATCCGGGATATCAATAGTGTGGAGTGACTAAGGAAGTAATGCCTTAGCCTCTGAGTTGCCCATACTAGAGCACAACAAGTCTTTTCCAATGGTGAGTACTTGGCTTCATATTCTGTGAATTTTTTACTCAGATAGTAAATTGCCCTTTCCTTTCTACCAGTCTCATCATGCTGCCCCAAGACACATCCCATCGATGTTTCCAACACTGACAAGTACAGGATCAGTGGTCTTCCTGGAGTTGGTGGCACCAGCACAGGTGGGCTCAGTAAGTATTTCTTTATTGTATCAAATGCCTGCTGGCAATCTTCATTCCAGACCGTCGGGTTATCTTTCCTCAGGAGCTTGAAAATTGGTTCACAGATAGCAGTGAGCTGTGCTATGAACCGGCTTATATATTGAATTCTTCCAAGAAAGCCCCTGACCTCCTTCTCTGTTCTGGGTGCTGGCATTTCAATTATGGCCTTGGCTTTAGTCGGGTCAATTTCAATTCCTCTTCGGCTCACAATAAACCCCAGCAACTTCCCTGATGTAGCCCCAAAGACGCATTTAGCCGGGTTAAGCCGTAGACTGTACTTCCTGAGACGATCAAACACCTTCTTTAGATTGATCAAGTGGTCCTCTTCTTTGC
The DNA here is from genome assembly GCA_947561395.2 of Buxus sempervirens. NCBI lineage: Eukaryota > Viridiplantae > Streptophyta > Magnoliopsida > Buxales > Buxaceae > Buxus > Buxus sempervirens. Next base: position 2,188,893 of record OX387195.1, read on the forward strand.
ACGATTTGGCAATCATATCATCCACGTAGACCTCCATCTCCTTATGGATCATGTCATGGAATAGTGCAGTCATGGCCCGCTGGTATGTCGCCCCAGCGTTTTTAAGCCCAAATGGCATGACTGTATAGTGGAATGTGCCCCAAGGTGTGATGAACGCTATTTTCTCTTGATCTTCCTTAGCCATCTTGATCTGATTATATCCAGAGAAGCCATCCATGAAGGAGAATAAGCTATGTACCGCAGTATTATCGACCAGAACGTCGATGTGTGGAAGCGGAAAATCATCCTTTGGGCTTGCCTTATTTAGATCTCTGTAGTCTACCCACATTCTGACTTTCCCGTCCTTCTTTGGTACCGGCACTATGTTTGCAAGCCACTCAGGGTACGTAGAGACTGCCAGAAATCCTGCTTGGAATTGCTTGACCACTTCGTCCTTGACTTTCAAGGTCCATTCAGGCTTCAATCTTCTCAGCTTCTGCTTGATTGGCTTAACCCCTGGCAAAATTGGCAATTTGTGCACCACCATGTCAGTGTCCAACCTTGGCATGTCCCGATATGACCAAGCAAACACATCCTTGTAGTCGGCCAAGAACTGTGACATTTCATCCTGCTGCACATTAGATAAGCATGCCCCGATTTTCACTATTTTTGGGTCCTCTTCGGTCCCAAGATTCATGGATATGGTCTCCTCAATATTAGGTTGGACCCCCTTTTCATGACGTTCCAATTGGTATTCAATTTCTTTTGGAACGTCTTCTTCTTCGACCTCGGTCTCTTCTTTGACCCCCATGAGGTCAAAGTCGAGCTCGAAGTCGAAGTCATATTCAACCTGGTCCTGTGCACCTCATTTTTGCGCTCCCGGAAGAGCCGAAAATGCAAAGCTCGACTAAAAAGTCAAACCCTTAAAGGTCAAAAGTTGACTTTTTGATCAAGTGAAAATTGGCCACCTTGACTTATTTCAATGGATGAAGAATCCCGACACGAGTCCAACGCAATTGAGTTCGCTGGAATCGGAGTCCGGATGAAGGTTCTGGGGGCCGGTCAAACTTGAGGGTGAGCCGAAAGTTGACTTTTTTTGAACCTCGTGTCAGGTGCTTAGCTCTACATCATTGGATAGAGGGCTCCGATACGAGTCTAACGCAATTGAGTTTGCTCAAATCGGAGTCCAGATGAAGGAGCTATGAGCCGTCGAAGTTTCCGAGCAGAAAAACCGAAAGCTGCACACGTGGCAAAAAGCTGCACACGTGGCAAGTGGCGCAAGAAAATATCTCGGGGACTAAATCTTAAATATCCAAAAATCACTAAAAATCTCAGGGACTAAGCCAAAATTCGCAGGGGGCGATCCGTAGATATCCAAAAGTGTCAAATCGATCGAATCGGTCATGTCGAAGGGCAAATCCGTAATTTTTTGATTTGTATCCGGTCACATATGCCGGATACACATACCCTTGTGTATATCCAGACTCAAATACCGGATACAAAGATTTGCTCGGCGAGATTCGCGCCGATTCTCCGACAAATTCGCGGCGGCATTAATTTTGTGAATAATTATGTTTTGTATCCGGCATTTAATACCGGATACAAAAAAACCTTAGTGTATCCGGCCTCCCTTTGATTTGTATCCGGTCACATATGCCGGATACACATACCCTTGTGTATATCCGGACTCAAATACCGGATACAAAGATTTGCTCGGCGAGATTCGCGCTGATTCTCCGACAAATTCGCGGCGGCATTAATTTTGTGAATAATTATGTTTTGTATCCGGCATTTAATACCGGATACAAAAAAACCTTAGTGTATCCGGCCTCCCAGGCCGGATACACATGGGACATAGTGTATCCGGCCTTCAAGGCCGGATACATTATGTTTTTTTATAAAAGGGGGCAGCAGCCCCCTTTCCAAGGGTTGGCTTTTTTTTGCTGGTTCGAGGCTTCCTTCCCCCACTTGTGTTGGTGCGAACCTACCTACTCTCAGCTCCCTTTGCCTCCCATTGCCCTCCCATTCTCTTCCAAGACCATCCCATCCAAGTTTCCTTCTTCTACTTCACTTCTTTAACCATGCTAAAGGAGCCTAGTTGCTGTTGGAGTGGAGCTTGAGCATCAGAGGACTTTCCAGCAGCTCCCCCACCACAAGGAGGTGTCTCCACCTTACCTAGGAGTGCAAGAACCACCAGGTAAGGTTCCTCCACGTATTGCGTTGCATATATGTTAAAACCAGAATTTTCTAAGGCCTTTCCCAAGCATGTATTCTTCTCTCGCATGAGCTCATCTCCATGATATTTTAAGCATGCATGTGCTCTCATCTCACCACATGAGGATCTCCAAGTAAGGGGGAGGTATGTAGTTAGTTTTAAAGAGGAGGAAGTGAGATTTTTCAGCCCATTTTCGACCACTACAGCCACTGTTTTGGGCTTGTTTGGTTTATTTCGAGAGGAGGCATGTCTCCTCACACTTGGTTATCCAATGTACCCCCATAACAGCCCCCCATATCCCTTCTTATTTCTTCTCTTTTTTCACTTTTTCTTGTGGGTTTTCTGGGTATTTTGCTGCTGGTCACACCCTTGGCACTTGCTATTTTCATGAGGAGAGGTATGCTCCCTATTCCCTTGTATTACCATGCTTTTAGATTGTGTGATGAGCATGACCCCATCCCCCATCAAGTTGCTGGTTTGTGCGATCAAGCATCAGTCTTTCCTTTTCTTTCTTTGGTAATGATAGATAGTTGTTGCTCCATGTTTTTTTTTTACATACATATCATGCGGGGGGCCATTGCCATGTGCCATTTTTCACTGGTTGCTGCTATCCCAGCAGCCTTAAGCCCACGACCAAGCCTAGCCCATCTATCCATGGATGCATGCTTATCCCCCCATGCTGTTTGCTAACCCATGCATGCAAGCCACATCCCCCCCCCCCCCCCCCCCCCCCATGCATGTTGAGTGTTTCTTTTTATGTAAAGCTGTTGTCCCCGCCTTTTTTGTTATCATGTACATGTCCTTGTTGATTGTATCATGGGTGACCCTTGCCCTTACTGATTGGTGAGGACTATGAGATCAAGACAGGGATCTCAGGGTCCCCATTCAAATTGTTGTATGAAGCTTAGATGGGAGAAGGCAAGCTCCCCTGCCCTCCCCCTTGTCTTTGCTAAAGAACCACCAAAAGAGACAAAGGATGGGGGATTCCCCATCTCCTGACCTGTGTGGGCCTTCCCAAGGGCCCACAGAACCTCAGAAACCTTCTAGGAACCCCTGGAAGTCACCCCAACTGCCAAAATCCGGAAAAAGGCCATTTTAGTGTGATCCGGCAACTCAGGCCGGATCACCTATGGCCTGTGTGTATCCGGCAACTAAGGCCAGATACACACAGAAATGCCACTTTTTGTGTTTACTTGATCCTTACCGAATTTTCATACTATTTTCAACAAAACTAGGTGAACCAATAGGGTTTCTGGGTCACCCGGAAACCCAACTTGGGACATGGACCGCCGGTCCAACTCGGCATCTTAGTGGGCCTTCCAACGGGGCCCACCCAGCCCAATAAAAATCCGTCTGCATGCAAATAAACCAAATAAATAAATCAACCCAACCGAGTGGGCCAAACCCAATGCGGCCCACCTGAACCCATCCTGTGGAATGTCATGTTTGAATTGTGTGGTTTGGCCGAGACCAAGGGCTAGGGCCTATTGGGCCCGCCAAAGCCCATTAACCAAACCAAGTGTGGGTTTAGACCCTAACTTCATGAGATTCGGGCTTTCAAGCCCGGAACTGTACTACGGGCCCCAAGCCTAATGTCCAAAACATCTTGGGAAATTTAGACAGAAGTGAAAACACTTTGGCATCCATTATGAGGGCCCACCCGGGGGCCCACAAACCAAGGCAGACCCATCGCATGAAAATCACTAAGTCCCCAACTTGAATAAATTAAATAAAAACAATTCACTACACCTAAACCCAAAGGGCCTCTCAGGATAGACCGAGGCCCACCAAGGGATTTTTGGGCTTAACCAAGCCCACCAGGGACACCATGGGCCTTCCAACAGGGCCCATCCCATCAGACTCAGATCACCTAAATTAAGCAAGATAAAATTAATTAAAGGGACCCACACCACCTTGGTGGTCCCGACAGACTTAATCAAATTACATGATGGATTAGGAATCGGGTGAGAACCAAAGTAAGCTGACTCAAACCAGGGAACCCACGGACCCGTCATCCGACGGGGTGGACTGGGGTGTCTACGGACTTCCCCAGACTACAACCGAGAACCAAACTTAGAATCTCAAGCCGCAGACCCAAAAGCCATAAATAGACTAACTTAGGCACCCAGGTGTCCGCCTGCACTCCATCAGGCGGTGGCGACTCCGAATTTACCCCATGCCGCGTTTCCCACGCGCGCACAGGTCCAATTCGGTCTGATTATATGGTTCATAAGTGGTTTGGACCCTTTTGAAAAAAATTAAATTTTCTAGAAAAAATAGAAAAATCTTTTTGGGTTTTTTGTGAGCCTTCTAAACATAATTCCCCTGAAGACGAAGGCTCATTAGGACCTTCAGGGAAATGGCAATCCACTATTGGAGTTTTTTTTTGGAAGCCGCGTTAGTTTGCCGAACAAACGCTGCTTCAAAGGTAAGGGGAGTTTCCTCCCAATTGTTCATTACAAAATTTTTGGGAGTAGGGGAAATAGGGAAATATTGCTCCTCAAGCCCAAAATCCGATGCCATCATCACCGGGTGGGTACTGCCCTTTTCTGCTACGGGGCCCAGTCCAGAAATGATCTCTTTCGGAATCTTTACTGTGGCCCAGTCAATGAATGGTAGCTCGTTGTCACTACCAGTTTTTTCGCCTTCAGTCATGACGAAGAAAGCCCCAACCTCTTCAGAGTAGTCTGTCCGCTGCTCTGGCTGTGGCCCAGGCCCATCTGTTGCTCCCAGTATTGGAGATGGGTTGTATGGTTGCAAGGCCGAAACATAAGACTTTTGAAATGGGTTGATGTTTCGGTAAGGAGGTTTGGATTGGTCCATAGGAGGAGTTATTTGGATTGTATAGGAGGGTTTAGGGAAACTTTCCCTTAAATGAGGGAGTTTTCCTTTACTTCTTTTCTCTCCTTCTTCATGCTTCATCTTTCTCCAACCTCTGGGATTGAAGCCCAACCCTACTTTAGGGATCAGTTTATTAGCCGTGATTGGCTCCACCATTCCCTGCAAATTGATTCCCAGGCTTTTCCCTGGGTGAAAGTGGTATTTTTCCATCACTTTCTTTATCATTTTCTCTGCAGCAGTCCCCTTTCTTTTTTCTTTCTTACACCCCCCAGGTATGTAATTGACTATTTCGAACTGAAATGAGTGAAACGCAATCTTGTCGACAGTTAGGTCTACATTTATTAAAGGTACATCAGGTGACACAATGGAAGGCACCAAATTCTCGGCTAGGACTGTTATCACCCTTTGCCCTCTTATGTACTTCACTCTTTGGTGGAGCGTGGATGGTATTGCCCTAGCCGAGTGTATCCACGACCTTCCTAGGAGCAGATTGAATGCTACGGGTATATCCATCACCTCAAATGTGATGTTGAAGATATTCGGCCCAATTGTGTCCGGCAGTTCAATCTCCCCTAGGGAGTGGGTCTTGGAGCTATCAAAAGCCCTCACTATCCTTCCATTTTGCTTAATCCTTGACTAATCCAGACCAAGCTTGGTAAAAGTGATTAACGGGCAAACGTTTAACGCCGACCCATTGTCAATTAGTACCCGTGCGATCATGCAGCCCTTACAAAGCACTGTGATGTGCAAAGGGTCCACATGATAACACCCACCTGGGCTTATCTCTCCTTCAGAGAAGCTTATCACATTATGTGACAAGATTTGACCAACCATTTTGCCAAGCTGGTCTGGATCAATGGTCTGGGATACATGTGCACTCTGTAGCACCCTTAACAATGCATCCCTATGCTTTTCGGAATTCAGCAAAAGGCCCAGTATTGAAATCTGGACCGGGACCTTGTTTAGCTGATCCACAAGATTGAATTCACTTTTATTTTTATTTTTATGAGGTCTGCTGCCTCATTTTCCGCACCCTGGGGGTGTCTTCTCCTACTTTTGTTTTTCCTTTTTGTTTTCTTTTTTCTTCATTTTCTTTTTTCTCTTTCTCTACTTCTGTCTCCTTTTCTTTCTCTTCACCCCCTGAACATCTCCCTGACCTCGTCATGAGGTTCACCTCCTCCTGGTTCTGGTCCCTGACCATCGGAACCGTAGCCGTGACTCCCTCGCTGTAATTCCATGGTACAGCGGCCTCAGAATAGGCTAGTTTAGGGATATTAACCACTAATGGCAGGAGTTTGGACTGGGATGTATGGGCCGGTTTAGGGATAGTGTGGGCTGGCTGAACATTTACAACCAAAGGCTGAAGTTTGGATTTTTTGGGGACAGAAGAAGTGATGGAAGCAGTGGTGGGGTCAAGGTTGATGACCAGTGGAGCCTTTGATGGCTTGGATGGTGAACAAATAGGTGGACTGCAATTAAAGACCAATGGAGGCCTTGCAGTATTCATCTGGGCCATGAGAGAGGAGACCCGGTTTAAAGAGGAGCTTATGTCCTCAGCAGCAGGATTATTTTTCTGGGAGACCATGTTGATCTCCTCTTCTTCCTTTTCTTGGAAAAATCGGACCTGGACCGTGGTCCCTACGGGAGCTATGAGCTGAGATGGGTCAAAGGCCCTTCTGGTGGTGGATATGGCCGTGATGGAGTTGGATGGGCCTGCCCCATTATGGTAAGGCAGAGGGTTCTGCCCAATATCATTTCCCGACGGGGCGGGTGCAGCAGTGTTGAACACTAAGGCCTTCTGGTCCAACAAGTCCTGGACTGCGTACTTCAAGACCCGACAAGCATCTGTAGAGTGCCCCGGTGTACCCATGTGGAAGTCACAGGTGACCGCTGGGTCAAAGTTCCTCCCCTTAGTGGCATTTGGGTTGGGCTCTTTCAGAGTCAAATATTCACCCTTCAGCAGGGTTAGCAGCAGCTGGGACAGAGATATCGGGAGAGGCGTAAAGACCCGGTTCCTCCTTGTTGCTAACTAGGCCTCCCTCTCTTCTTTGTTAAAAGCCCTCCTTGGGTTTGCTGGCACGGATGGGGAGAAGTTGACATTCAGCGGGGTCTGGTACGACTGCTGGGCCTATTGGGGTGCAGAGATGTTAACGTGGAGCGGTTTCTTAGCTGGAGGAGCCTGGACTAGGTTCACTTCTCCTTCCTTTCGGGCCCCATTCTTTTTGAATCCAGCCCCTTTCTTCTGGGCCATGGAGGCAGAGGAATCAGACTGCCCAGTCAAAGTAGAATAGTCAATAAGCCTTCCAGACTTGACTCCCTCCTCGATCTAGTCTACCACCTGTACCAGGGCTGCAAAATTGGTGGTGATCTGCCCCACCAAATGGTTGTAAAAAGGCTGCCCCAGTGTGCCCATGAATGTTGAGATCATTTCCGGCTCCTGCATAGGCGGCCTGACCTGGGAGGCGACCTCTCTCCATCTCTTGGCATACTGCCGTACAGGCTCATCTTTCCCTTTGCTCATTCTCATCATGTCGTACCGGTCTGGCACGATCTCTGAGTTAAACTTGTACTGGTCCAAAAAGGCGTCGGCCAAGTCCTTCCACCTCCTGATCCTTCCATGGTCTACTGTGGCAAACCACCTAAGAGCTGACCCGGTCAAACTCCTCTGGAAGAGTTGGATTAGTATGCCGTCATCCCGGCCAAATTGGCATAGAGCCCCGCAATATAGTTTCAAGTGGCTCATAGGGCAGCCTGTGCTGTCAAATTTGTCAAAGTCCGGGCACTTGAACTTTGCCGGTAGGCATACGTCTGGATACATGCACAGATCATCAAAAGTGGTACCCCCATAGCTATTTCCCCGTTTTACCTCCTTCAACTCTTCTTGGATCCTTTCTATCCTGAGCAGCATTTTCCTTTCAGTTTCTTCCCTGGCTTTTTCCTTCTCCAGTTCTTTCTCGGATTCTACTGTATTTTCCCTGATCAGAATGGGTTCAAGGACCGGTTCAGAAATGGGCTCAGGCATGGGTTGAGCCGGAGGCGGAATGTAGGCCTGAGGTGGTGGTGCTTGATGGGAAGTCGATGCTTGGTTTTGGGCCTGGGCCTATTGGGCCTGAGCCGCCAGTAAGTCTCCCAGCATCTTGGCCAGACCAGCCACTTGCTCCTGCAGCTGAGCAAAGTCTTGAGCGGGTACAGTAGCTTGGGCTTGGTTCTCTTCAGTATTCATGGCTCTGGCCTTGGATCTGGTCATGGGAGCAATGGTTGCAAATAATTGTACCTGGGGAAGAAAAATCAAAAGAACATGTTAGCTTCCATTTATCTTGAGTCACACCCCTATACATGTAGACAAGTAGGTTAGGTGAACACCAGTCCAGATTTGTTTTTTTTTTTTTTTTTTGTATTTTTTTTTGTTTTTTTGTTTGTTTTTTTTTTTGTGTTGGAATATTTTAGGGCTTCCAAGAGTCCCGCAAATTTCTGATTTGATTGGTACGAAAAAGACCAACCAAGGGTTTTTATGGAATATTTTAGGGCTTCCAGAGGTCCCACTTTTTTTTTGATTTGATTGGTACGAAAAAGACCAACCAAGGGTTTCATGGAATATTTTAGGGCTTCCAGAGGTCCCACAATTTTTTGATTTGATTGATAAGAAAAAGACCAACCAAGGGTTTCATGGAATATTTTAGAGCTTCCAGAGGTCCCACTTTTTGATTTGATTGATAAAAATAACCAACCAAGGTTTTCATGGAATATTTTAGGGCTTCCAGAGGTCCCACAATTTTTTGATTTGATTGATAAAAATAACCAACCAAGGTTTTCATGGAATATTTTAGGGCTTCCAGAGGTCCCACAATTTTTTGATTTGATTGGTACGAAAAAGACCAACCAAGGGTTTCATGGAATATTTTAGGGCTTCAAGAGGTCCCACTTTTTTTTTTGATTTGATTGATAAAAATAACCAACCAAGGTTTTCATGGAATATTTTAGGGCTTCCAGAGGTCCCACAATTTTTTGATTTGATTGGTACGAAAAAGACCAACCAAGGGTTTCATGGAATATTTTAGGGCTTCCAGAGGTCCCACTTTTTTTTGATTTGATTGATAAAAATGACCAACCAAGGTTTTCATGGAATATTTTAGGGCTTCCAGAGGTCCCACAATTTTTGATTTGATTGGTACGAAAAAGACCAACCAAGGGTTTCATGGAATATTTTAGGGCTTCCAGAGGTCCCACTTTTTTTATTTGATTGATAAAAATAACCAACCAAGGTTTTTTTTTTTTTAATTTTTTTTATGGAATTTGCTGAATCTTCTCAGTTTTCAAGTTCCAAAGCTTGATTGACACATGTTTGAATTGAGTTGATATCAAAAACTATGACACCTTAGCTTGCTCTTTGAGTTTTAGAATTAGGTTTAATCCTAAAAGAATATTTTTTTATTTTTTTATTTTTTTATTTTTTAAGACATTTTTATATTCTCTTTGGGGTGCCTATGGATTATCCACATTGTTTTAGGCATTTCATTCTGAAAATTCGGGCTGAAAAACCCAATTTATATATTTTTTGAATGTATCCGACATAATATATCGGATAAGGTTATGGCTTATTGTATCCGACGAAGTGTGGCGGATACACGCATAAGTCTTTGTATCCGACGAAGTATGTCGGATAAGAAGAAGGCATTGTTTAACCGACCTGAGTTGTCGGTTAAGGCCGAAATGGCCCTTTTTGACTCATTTTTTCTCCAGATCATGTTATTTTCATTCCCACTTAATGTTCACCTTGACTTGGCCTTTAAAACTTGCCCCAAATTGGGCTTTGACATCATTCTTGCTACAATTCATACATTCATGAGGGTGCTTGTACCCTCCAAAGTTATGCACCCATTGTTGGACTTGCTACACTTGGTTGCCTCTTGCTTGGACTTTGGGTAGGATGACCATTAAATTGAGTTGGAAACTCATCCTATGGGTTACACCAACCTTAGGTTATAAACCTTTTTGGGAAAAATTCATCCCAAGCATATGGACACCATGGCTTTTAATTTACATGAAGATGATGAAAAAGAACATGGCTTTACCTTGCCAACTTGTATTACCTTAAATATGGTATTCATTATACCTTGGCCTGTAAAACATGCAAACGGCCTTCCCACATTTACACCCAATTCCCCAAACGCAATTGTGTACTTTTAGCTGAAAACGTGTTTCTCCACCTTCAAGCGTATGGTTTTTGGGTTTTGGCTTAATTGGCAACTTAGAACTCAAGTCTAGTGATGCCCAGAATTGAATCACAGATCCCATTGTCATCACATCATTGACTCAAATTCTAAGGTGAATGTTTTCACTTTCGCTTTCCGAAGTCACAACCTCGGTGCGCCAAGCTACCCACATTCATGGTTCAACTTCCTATAGGTAAAAGGGTAGGTTGTGCAAAGTGTTTATTGTGCTCAAGTGCATTTTGAATTTTGGGGTAACATTCACAACGTCCCAGCTGTAAAACCCCGAATTTTCAGTAAATAAATAAATAATAATTACTTATGAATATCTTGAATGTCAATATATTTGTCAAAATAACTTAGAGAATAAACTTGGGAATTTCGGAAGAAATTGAATGGGTAGATGTGAAAATATTAAGAGAAGGGTATTTCGGTCAATTCACATTAATTATCGGTAAATAATTAAATACATTAATTAAAATTTGTTATTAGACTTGAGAAATAATAATAGATTTAAATTGGGGTTTAGATTGTCTATTAACCATGATATTTAAAGCTTAGTAATTGGAATAATGGCGTATTGGTAGTTATACTTGATTTGAAACCTGAAGTCGAGGAGAGGAGAATTTTATTGAAGGATATTAATTATAATTGTAGATGATCACACTGATAGGGGAGATCCGGAGTTTGACGCAGATCTGACCGTTGGATCGTAAGATATCAAGGAAAGAGTGGATTAACGGTCCTTATTAAGTCTAATGGATGGATAAGTATGGAACCTGATCCTAGGGAGATGCGTGGTATCAGGGAAGAATAAAATAGGGTTAAATATTTTAGTTGTATTCGTAGGATGTCTTGGGCGTTGAAGTTTGAGGCTGCGGCGGAAGAGAAGAAGAACGAGAGAGAGAAAGGGAGACCGAGAAGAAGAAGGAAGAGGGCATATCTCTGGTTTCTCACCATTCCTGGAACGTCTCTTGCCTGCGAAGAGGAGAGGAAGTCTCTGGTTGGAAGAAGAAAGGATTTGAGCGGACGGAGGTAGGTGGCACTTTGTTTTAACGATTATTTTGTGTTTATTCGATTGCATGATCTTCTATGTTGTAAACATGTGTATATTGATTGATATTAATTTATATGAATTTTAGAAGTGATTAGAACACAAAAATTTGATGTTTAGAAACTCGGGTTGTCGTTTTGGATAGAGTGCTGACCTCGCCTGCACTTAGCGCTCCTCAGCGCTATGCGGCATTCGTTTAAATTTTTGAGCGCCCGAGATCGCCCTCTGACGGTCGCTCGGCGCTCGTGTTATTTAAACCAAATCACGCGTTTCCGAAAAGCACTACCGCTGAAGACCGCCAATCTCGTTACCCTAGCGATCCTAGGCGGTCGTTGTAAAACACAATTTTATGGTTGCAATCATTACAAGCCTAATTTTTAATAACTTTTATTAAAATTTAGTCAATAACACTCATTTGTAATAACTCCCTTTTTACTTTATTTGACTTAAACTAAAACCTAAATACTTCTATTTGTCTTTTTGACCATGACTAAACCTTAATAACTTTAAAAACACAAACCAATTTAAAATCATGCTATGTACGTGAATTCCTCCCACTATATCCAAACTTGAATAATTTTTATATTATAACCGAATCTTAATTAAATTCTATTACTTTAAAAACCACTCACCTATACTATTAAAAAATTGAGTATTAATGTAATTAATACATGATTAGAACAGCACTCTAGCGTACGTGTTATGCATCAAATTTCTTACTTAATTAAATATCTACCTAATACTAAATTGGGTTATCATGTTGAAGATATTTTTATATACTGAACAAAATATCTACCTGCTTGGTGGCAGAGATCCCCGCTTGGTGGCGGAGACCCAACCTGCTTGGTGGCAGAGATAACCCGCTTGGTGGCGGAGATACCCGCTTGGTGGCGGAAACATTACCTCCTGCGGGAGAGATTCATTACCTCCTGTGGGGCAGATGTATTTCCGATGTTCACATCCTGCAGTAGAGTTATGCTGTCTCTTGCAGAGGGTACATGTAGTCTTAGAGATGTGCATTCTCCTGCGGAGTTTGTGTGGATACTAGGTGTTTACGTCTTGTGGTAAAAATAGGCTACTACCTGAAGGTTGGCTTTTATTACTGATATGATGATTGATTCTCAGGTTGATGGATTGTTATTTAAAAGGAAATATTGAAATGTCATAATTGAACAGAACTGCTATGATTTATGTGAACTGTTAATAATGGAATATTATGGAATCATGAATAAATGTGGAACTGCTGTTAAGAAGACACTACAGAAAATAAACCAGAAACCATGGGAATGTGAAATATAATACATTGTCCTTTAAATTGAAATGAAACACACATGATTAATTTCTTTTAATTCGGGCACTGACTAAATGTTTGTTGTATCGTGATTATTCGTTTATCTCATTGACTGTAATTACTCGCCTATTTTACCGATCATGAAACCACTGTTAATTTCCCTATCTATATAAATTGTTTTCTACATGCATAGTGTTACCTACTGAGATAGTTGTATCTCACCCCTACTTCATATTCTACTTTTCAGGTTATCTTGGAGAGGACGCCACGGGTTAGACAAATAGTGGGTTGAAGTCCAGAAATTTCATATGAAAAGAATAGGATGATTTTATATAGCTGTATTTATTTTATTGGAATCGTAATAGATGATTGTGTAGGATATTAAGAGTTAGTTAAATTTGTAGTTGCCTTTCATTTGATTAGTGAATGTAATCGGATGATTCAGCTTCTAATAAATGATTTAAGCTTCCTAGTACTCTGATAAATCTTAGTTCTTTATTTCCTTATATTTGAACTGACTGTAATGTACCACAAGTTAATGCCTTGATCCGAGTCAAAATGAAAAAAAAAGAGACCCGGATTCGGGGCGTTACACCAGCCCCTTGCCACTCTTTTTCGTAGCCATGCATACAATTTCAAGCCAAGGCATATATGACATTATATTGAAAGTGAAAACACAAGCAAGCAAAGTAGTACAAGCCACTCAATATGCACACAATTATCACATACCCAAAAAGTAGCATATAAGCATGTTATCATTTTGTGCCAACAACAAATAAACCATGCTAAACATGCTTGAAACCCAAAAGCATTCCCTAAATCTCAGATTTCATGCTCTTTTTCATGCTCAAAGTGTACCATTTCTACCCAAATTGAAGCCTAAAAATTCAGCAACTACTTGAGATGGTATAAGAAAGGTTTTGATGGTTGAAGCATGCTTGAAAACCCCCAAAATATATACCAAAATTTCCATATTTTTTTTCATTTTTTTGTGCTTAAGTGACATTGTTTTATGCCCAAATCCAAGCCTAAAAATACAGCACCTAAATGCATTGCCCAAGAGGTGTTTTAATTAGGGAGAACATGCTTGAAAAGTTCTAAAATAGCTACTGAATTTCCAGATTTTGTATTCTTCATCTTTGGTGCTCAACATGCTTTATTCATGCCCAAATCAAAGCCTAGGAATTCAATGACTAAAATATGGCATAAGAAAGGTTTGAGTTGGGGAAAACATGCTTGGAACTCCCAACATATACCCATTGAGTTTACTGAATTCATGCACTTCATTTCATGCTCAAAACATGGCACTAAAACCCTCCCAAGACAAGGTACAAAAATATAACAAGTAGGCATGCACACCAAGATAAGACCATAAACATGATCTTAGGCATAATCCAACCATATACACATGCCTTTATCCATGTAGATTTCAAAGTATCCTAATCAGATTTCAAGATACAACAATATGCACAAATAACATAAGCAAAATATCAAGCATTCAAAAGTAAAGAAAGCATGAACAAAACACCAAAATTGGCTTAAATCCACAAGTCCCCAGCAGAGTCGCCAGTTGTAAGACACGGGAAAAATCACCGGAATGATCATCCCTCTGTCAGCACACGGAGATCGACGTAAAAATTAGGAGAGTCGCCACCATTCATGTTTTGGGTGTGAATGGACACCAAAGTCTTCAAAAATAATCAAAAAGTGCAAAAAGGCAAATTCTAGGGTAAAAATAACCCTACTTGAAAATCAAATCCAGAGATGGATAAGGGGATTAGATTATGAATGGGGGGAAGGTGTTAGGCACCCCCATTCATCCACGCAAGGTGGTTGCCAAGTGTTTGTTCATGCAAAAATAAGAAAGCTTGCTAAAAATCATAAAAAAACCTTGAAAAAGGACAAATGTATGATATCTTCACATGAAGATCTAAATGGATTCTAGATCCCCTTTTATGTCAATATCATTTCTGGAGTATCACAAAAAGATGGAAATCAAAGCAAAAGTTGCTCAAAACCCAGTTGAATCAAATTCGGAAAATTTGGTGAAAGTAATGCCATTTGTCTTGAAATCATTCAAATCCAATTCTAAATCAAATCAAACCAAATCCATTTGAAAGATTATGGTAAATAATAGTCTCATGCAAAATTTCAAGCCATTCCGATTGAAAACCTAGGAGTTATGCTCTTTGTAAAGTTGCTGCTCGGGAAAATCAAAAGTGGCAAGTGGGCAACTTTGGAAAATTATTTAGAAAAATACACTCCATAAAAATCCATGAAATTTGGTTTGATTGAAGTCTGTATGGCCATCTTTCAAAAGAAACTAGCCTCATATAAAAATTCCTTCGGATGTGTCTTGGGTGGTCTCCCGAACAGGCCCCAAAGATCACAAATTTACCCAAAAAAGTACTGATGAACAGTTCTGAGTAAATCTGTTACCAATAATTCAAATGGTGTCAAAAAATTATGAAACCAACTGGATTTGAATATAGACTCATAAAGGAGTGCCCAGAAACAAAATTCATTCGAATCGGACTTAAAACAAACACATGACGCTCCGTCGAAGTGACAAGTTCCGTATTTAAACCTGAACTGTCCAATAAACTTCGACAGAGAGGTGTCAAACATATGCTTGATAGAAATTAATGAAATTTGGTGGACATAAACTAGACAGCCTCACCTTTCCCATGGTTCTGGAATCGCTCCAACATTCATCCGGACGATGAAGTTATGAGCGTCCGAAGTAAGGGTACAGTTGCTGTCAAGCTAAGCCACTTTGAGTAAAACCAATGCAAAACTGTGACCAAGTATGTGTAATTCGTGCAAAATGAACATAAAACCTTTAAAAATCATTTGAAAATATTCCAGAATTGATTGAGGCCATTTATTTGAGATTTATCACAATGAATGTAATAAATCCCCAAATGTGAGCCTATCCTGCCAAAATAGTGCCATGTATATGCAAGTGTGAAAAATCATACAAGATCAATATAACAATATAGCATGCATACATATTCATCAAAATAAGGTTCTAAAACAACCTACGGTTCCGTTCCATTATTGTTTCCCTTTGTTCTCTCTTCCCATTAAACACGGTTCTTCAAGATAATCATGGGGTACTTTGAATATGGAAGGGTTTTCAAAGAATCACAAGGCTCATAGCATGCATTCAGATTAGTAAAAAAAAAAGGGATCTAGAACACCATAGGATTCTGTTCCATTATCGTTTCCCTTTGTTCTCTCTTCCCGTTAAACACGGTTCTTCAAGATAATCATGGGGTACTTTGAATATGGAACGGTTTACAAAGATTCAAAAGGCTTATAGCAAAGGGGTTCTAGCACTAGGATCAATCCCCAGTCTCATTTCTCCTAGATCCCGCCTTCACGTTTTACGGCTAGGGGGAGTCTCGAGATACTTTGAGCCGAGGAAGGGTTTTCACACACATAGAAAGGCCTTATTCTACATAAAGGTAGAAGAAGAGATCTAGATCTAGGAATGTAAGAACAAAATTTAAAAAGAGGTTTGAAGCTTACCTGGATTCTGGAAGCACTTCCGCAGCGGTTTCCCTCTTCTCTTGGAGTTCTTCTTGGCAAGAATTGTTGGCAAGAGAGTTTGTGGCCATTTGCTTAAGGAGGAGCCTCCTATTTATAGGCAAAGGCTAGGGTTAGGGTTGGTGAGAATGGTAGACACAACATAATGTCTATAGCCCACCAACCTTAACCCTAAGGCTGTTTCCGAGATTTCCCTTCATTTAATGAAGGACATGATGGTAAAAGTGAAAAACTCTTGGAAACCCTAATTTTGAGCAAAACTTATGTATCCGACATGTCAGGTCGGATACGTAGGCATTTTAATGTATCCGACATATGATGTCGGATACACTAAAGGCTGCATGTATCCGACTCCTTAGGTCGGATACGAAGAGAAGTGCTTGTATCCGACCTGAGTTGTCGGATACAAGGAAAAAACCTGTTTTCTCAAATTCTGTGCTGGCTTCAAAGGAGATAATTGTTTTTGATGATTATTGATCATTTTGACTATGCAATTTGGGGTGTCTACAAGGATCTCAGTATGTTCTTCTAATTTCATCTTAGGTTTTCTTCATTCTTTAGATTTTTTCTTTTTGATTTCATCATGCTATTCTTTTACTGTTTCGATTAATCTAGGTTTTGTTTTTTTTTTTTACCATATTTCGTTAATCTTTTTTGTTTATAGGTTTCTGTTTCATTAATCTAAATAATTTTTGTTTCTGTTTTTTTTTTTCGTTTTAGGTTTGCAGCATCATTTTTTTTTGGTTTGTTACTTTTTGCTTTTAAAAATATTTTTTTTTGAATCTCATTAATTCTCTTATGTTCAACTTCTAACTTTATTCGTTTTTGCCATTACTCTTTCATCATTCTTGCTCCTCTTTCATTAGATTTTATCATGTTTCTGAGAAATGTTGTTGCTGTAAGTTTCTGTAACATTCTTGTTCTGTGCTTCTTAGCTCATTGGTGGTGAATGCTTATCCTCTTTAGTGTCTAATTTTTTTTTGCCTATCTTCTTGCTTGAATGTTTAATGATATCCTATACATGATTTTGTTATGATTGATTGGTGCCCTAGATTCTTTCTCATAGCTCCAAAAAGAAAAACCCCAAGAGCTCCTTCTTCCTCTTCTCATCTTTCATTCACAAGAAGACAATCCCAAAGAATTATGTCATCAAATAGACCAACCACTTCCAATATTTGAAATCCACGAAGAGAAGAACTTTGAAAAAACTCCTGAAGTGAATACAGATATTGTGTCAAATCCTCTTCCTAACAAAGAAAAATTTCTAGGGGCTGGGCGTTCAGAATATCAAACTATCTTCTTTGCAAGGCCTTTGTTAACTGAAAGGCAAATTAATTTGGGGGATTTTCAAGACACAACTATCTCCAGAATTTTTTATGTATATGGATGGTATACACTTGGTTCCATTTCTTGTGTAGCCTACTCTGAACTTGTGAAGGAATTTTATTCTAACCTACATGATCTTCATCTTAAAAATCAAGGTAGGGTTACAGCATTTATAAGAGGTCATTGCTTTGAATTTTCAATTGACCTCATATGTTCTGTAAAACCCTGGATTTTCCTAAAATAAAATAAATTAATAAGTAAGGAATAATAAATTAGAGAGATTTAGCTATAAAGGTAATTAGAAAGGAAAAATGGGAATTTAAATTATATTGTAAAGGAGAAGTGCAAGAACTAATATTTAAATCTTAAAACTTCAAATGATGTAGAGAAAATACTAAGAATAATAATAGATGAAGAATTGAGAAGACATTTAGAGGTTAAGGAAATTAAAGAGAAGGGTAATTTGGTCATTTCAATTTAGTCAAATTCATGAAAGGAATAAGATAATTAATTATTAAGTTAATAAACTAAACTAGATTAAACTTTAGTTTAGGGGATGTAAAATAAGGAATTTAAGGTTTAAAAGAAGGAATAAGGACTTAATGGTAATTATGTTATCTAGGGTCCTTAATTTTAGTAATATGGTAGGATATGAAGTGTTTTGTTAAAATTCAAAATCTAGGATGAGAATTAGCACGAAATTAATTAGAAATTTCATTAAAAGAAATGTTTAAGGGAAATAATTTAGGAAGAGGGGTAAATGAGGAAATAGTTGTAGAAATTAAAGAAAGGATAACGTCATTAGGGTTGTTTATTAGTTAGACTATAAAAAAGAGGTTTAGAGGAGTTTAGGGTTTTGAAAATAGACCAAAATGAGGGGAAAAGAGAAGGGAAATTCGTGCCTAGATTTGGGGAAAAATAGGGGGAAGAAGAGAGAAAAGAAAAAGAGGGTTTTAAGAAGAAGGAATGCTGCTGATGGCCGACCAGTCAAGTTCGAGTGAAGATCTAGAGAGATCCAATCGTTGGATCGACTTGACATTTTGAGGTTTTGATCTACACTCAAGGAACTTCAATCTAAACGGTGAAGATTGGATTTGGAGAAGTCTAAAGGGGTACGATCGAGCTCAAAAAATTGGTGGACAATTAGGGATTTTGGCAGATTTGAGGTCATGCAATGAGGCAAGTAGCAAACCCTTTTGAAACTGGAGAAACTACATGATTTTTGTATGTTTTAGTTTCTTCATTGTGGTTTATTTGGGTTCAGATGTCGTTTTGAAAAGTTGGGAGATTATAAGTTGGTTTTGGTTTCATATTCTTTAAAGGAATCGAAAAAAGTGTTAATTATAAGAGGTTTAATTCAATAGGTTGGACTTAGATCAACTTTTAATTACTGAAATTAGGTTAGGATCATCTTAGAAGTAATTTAGAATGAAAATATGGAGATTAGAAACAATTTAAAACCATTGAAAATTGTGAAAGTTCGGAAATCAGAAAAAGAACCCAAAAACAGTGAAATTGGCTGGGCGCTCAAGTGACCACTCGAGCGCCAATATAGGCACCTCGCCTGTGTATTTTTAACAGAAACCAATTCTCCAACGCCCAAGTGACCGCTCGAGCGCCCACTCAAGCGGCCAAGTAAAAATGTACATAGTAACGGACGCCCAAAAAGCCGCTCAAGCGCCCATTCGAGCAACCTCTGTCAGAATTCTCAGATTTTGGGATTATGTGCCCAAATCAAATTTTAATGATTTTTCTTGGAATTTTAAAGTTGTAACACCTGTAATTAGGATAATTTGAGATGTAGGAAGTGCCGGAATTAAATTTGGATAAAAGAATAATTATTTGGAACGATGAATGCAATCTAAAACCAAAATAGTCTAGTTAGTTGGAATGTGTGGACTTAGCTTAATTTTATTTGGAATTTAGGAATGAAACCTTGTCTAACATATCATTATAGACCTAAATTAACCTCTGGGAGGAATCAATAACATTTTTTATAAGTTTTGGAGTTTTAGGGTATTAATGAGGCAATTGGGACATTAATGAATGAATTATTAGGATAAGTCGTGACCAAGGTGTAGAATGGAGTAAAACTTATAAGAGTGAATTACTAACTTGTCTATTGAATAAAGAAGGATGATTTAAGGATGCCTACATTGACGAAACACATTCTGAACTTTTCATTAAGGAATTGTACCTGTTTTCATACTTATCTTGTTTTAAAGACCTGGAACTCTGTTTAAAACTTGATTTTGGTTATTTTAAATATCTGTTGGTTTGCAACCGAGAATTTGGTGATGATTGTGGACACATTATTTGACACGTAGGTGTCTCCTCGTATGGGAGTTTGTTATTGACATGTTATGTCTCCTCGTATGGGGGTTTGTTATTGATTTATGCATTATCAAATTATTGAATATTTTTGGTTGTGAGTTGTTTCTAGCGGGCAATGCTTAGTGTGGATCCATAACTTAGCTAGGAAGTGAAATGAAATTGTCTCGTAAGTTAAACCTGTTTCCCAGTATGCATTTCGTCGTGTATCTCGACGAGGGCAGCAATCCAGACCCATCGTGTAGCTCGACCTGGTCTTTAGCCATGTATCTCGACATTGGTTTATTTGGGTTACCACCGTGTGCTTCAATGAGACATCGGCTTACATGAGCTTTATATTGGTCATGTTTAGTTTACTTGGGACTCGTACATGAGAGTTATATTTTGGTCGTGCTTGTAGTTCACTTGTGACTTGTACATGAACTGGTATTAGCTGTGTTTGTCGAGGATCCATATATCTATGATCAGATTGGTATTCCCCTAGTTACTTATTTGCAGTTCAATGGATTGTACCCGCCAGCCTATCCGTGTATCTCGGGGGTGATCCGCATTGATGGCTGACGAAGGAATGGATGATCGTGTATCTCGGCTTCATTATCATGTAAGCGGTGAGGTGGTGACTATGGGGATAGAAATAGCTTATTAAGTGGTTTCAGTTCATGAGTCTTGTCATGTCACAAATACTTAGGTTTGGTTTGATGATTGCTTAGAATATAATTATCGTGATTTTGTTTTATCGTTTCACCTCATGACTTATTTTGCAAAAATTATGGACTGTTTTACCTCATGCACATTGCTACTTGTTGAGATTTATTCTCACTCCAGTTTTCCCCATTTTTCAAGTACTCTTGGCAAGGACGACAAGATTTGGGCTAGCTAGTTTGTAAGTGGGGTAGTACTTTTAGTTGTAAAGTAGTTTATGAGTTTGAGAAAAATTGTAGATGTAAACCTTAATTGTTAATAATCATTATTTCATGTTTCCGCACATAACTCTAATAATGAATTTAATAAAAGTTTTAAATTATTCCATATTATTGGTTGCTTTGGCCACATCCAATAACTCCTCGGGTCTAGAAAAATTTGACCCGGAACCAGGGCGTTACATGTTCAATTCTTGATTTTCCTAGAGTTCAAAACCTTGAGTTTGATTATTTCAGTCCTTCAAACTAGACTACTTCATGCACTTCTTCAAGGCAAATCCTTCTGTACTACCTCTACCATTTTCTATCATATCTTGGGTGTTAAAAATTCAAAAACCTTGTCTCAAAAGTTGCCCTTTGGAGTCCTTATTTCCAATATAATCCTAAGCAAAGGCATTGTTCCATCTCCAACCGACCCTTATGTCAAACTCCGTCTCATTTTGGATAAGGCAACAAAGATAGAAGTCTTGCACAAACTTCAGGACCATCTAGATCCAGGCAAGCTACTTCAAATCATCTTTCTCTCATCCTATCCAAACTTGATCAAATACAAGAAGAGCATAGGGCATCTATTCAATCTATACAAACTCAAATGCAAGAGATGCAGATAAATTTCAAATCAGATCTTGATTACATCGCTGAGAGGGTAGATAGCCTTCATCAAGCAAGGAAGAGGGAGTCAAATGAGACAAGACACTACATTAAAGAGCTTCTCACCAAACAGAATGATATGGATGATTTACTTCAAGGTTTTGCCAAAAGGATATATAGGCCTCCTTGGCAACTTGCATGTCAAAAAGGGGAGTAAGAATAGGGCTTGTATCAAGGGGAGAGAGTTCAAGGAAAATTTTTTTTGCTATGACTGTTGGTTATTTATTTATTTATTTTTTTGTGTTTCTTTTGAACTTGTTTTTCTGTTTCTAACCTTACCTTCTTGACATGAATGAATTGATACTTTACTTGTGAATGTTTTCATTCTGATAATGTTCAAATTCAGGTTAGAACTATTGTCAGTGCATGAAAGTAGACTGATGTGATGTGAGTTACTGATTATGAACTTGTGATAATTCTTGGACTGAGTTAAATATGTTTGACAGGATTGGTGTGAGTATACATTGCTTTATGATTCATGTATTCTTTGTTTTGCAATGTAATTGTCAAGGGGAAGATTGTTGAGAAAATTTCTTTTTCCTTATGACAATTGGATGACAAAAATCATTTGTACTAATGAATTTCTTTGAAGTATTGTGTAGCAAGCAAATGAAGCAAATTTCATGATTTGAATAAGAGAAATCTGGATATGATGTTTTCTTAAGGATGCTACAAATAGGTTTAGTGGTAACCTATTGTAGCTACACTTGTAACAGAAAAAATCTAGGTTTAAAACCCCTGTTACGTATCTATTAGGCAGTTAGGCTTTCTGTTTTGAGAGACAAACTGATATGAAGAATTCTCGAGAAAAGCAAGAGAGGAGTGTCTTTCATAGGGCAGAGGAGATCGATTGATCAGAGGTGTGAAGGAAGGCTGGTTGATGCTTCTAGAATTGATTGAAGCATTGGAAGGAAGTGAATTCAGATCTGGAGTTGATATGAAAACACAATTTGAAGCAATTCAAGGTATGATCATGGATTCTTGAAGACTTCAAGATGGTTGGAGAAATCAAGAAATGTGAATTGATGCGTCGTGGAATCGACTAAGAGTGAAACTTATGTTAGAAGTGATTTCTTGTTAAATCTAATATTCTTGTATTCATCTTTCCATAGTGAATTGGTTTCTCAGGTTGGTCTCCCAAAAAAGACCCAAGGTTTTTGTAAACACCCCAAATTGCACTACAAAATGGGAAAATAATTGAAAACATGTAATTGGGATTTGAAACAGGTCAAAAAAGTATAAAATTTGGTCAAACATGAAATGCCCGTATTTTATTTACGGGCTGGTCGTGCCCGCAATTTCTCTACGGGCACGGGCTTTTTTGTGCGAATTTATCCTTTTTCGATTTCTGAGCCTTATCTGCACTCAAATCTCTTTCTGGGAGATTCGAATCCTCTTATTTATCCTATTTGGCAATGGATTGGCATTATCCCTGTTTTCAATTCAAACTGGAAGATCTTGGTATATCCCTTTGGACCAACCATACCCCTGGGCTTGCCTATAAATAGAGGGCAAATCCTCAAGCAAATGGCCATTAATTTGAAGTCTGAAGAGCTCCAAGTGAAGAAAGGAATCCCTGCTGCTCTGCTTTCTCAATCCAGGTAAGTCCATTTTCTCTTTTATTTTCTATTTTTAATTCTAGAAATAGTCTGATCTTCTCCATTGTTGTAAAATAAGGCCTTCTTATACTTGTATTCCTAAACCTGCCTCCAAGTACCTCAAGAATACTCTCTAGCCGTAAAACGTGAAGAGAGAGCTAGGGGAAAGGGGAGCAGGTGGATCCCTAGAATAGAGCCCCATAATCTGTTTTTTTTTCTTTTTGTTACAGAATAAGGCCTTTGATTGTGTTTTTATCCCCAAACCTATCTCCAAGTACCTCAAGACTCCTCTCTAGCCGTAAAACGTGAAGAGAGAGCTAGGGGAAAAGAGAACAGGTGGATCCGTAGGGTAGACCCCCATGTGCTATAATCTGTGAGATGTGGTTGCTTTTACTATCCTGCTAATGTTTTAATGGTTTTGTTTTGAATCTGGAGGAATCCTATGAATCCATGATGTTTATAGCATGAGATCCCCACTTTTTTCTATAATTTGGATTTTTCACACCTTTGCACCTACAACACTGTTTTCTTGATTTTGGTGATATTTGGCTAGGATTCTGGATCTACCATGATCAATATGGTAGATCTAAAACCAAAAGCCTGAAAGTAACCTGTAAGGTTTCATGATATGATTTTAAAATTGTTTTTGATCTTGGAGAAAGGATCCTATGGTCTAAACTCTCCCTTTTGATGTTTTTTCATCAACATTGGGTTGAGTGGGGGTTCTATATCTCCACTATTGAGAGATCCGGATCAGATCTGTACTCCAAGTAAATTTGTTCTTCAAGGTTTTAATCAAGAGATTTCAATTTTCTTTTTAAGCTTTTAATGGTTTAGTCTAAAGCCAGTTTTCAGGTTATAACTTTATATTGGTTTTCTCTGATTTTTATCTCAATTTTATTTTAATCATGAAACCTTTAGAACGGTATGATCATATTTGAAAGTTCTGAATTAATCAAGCTGAATGTATGAAAAAACCATACACTTTTGTCTTTTTGTGATTTTTTATGATTTTAGTAGCAAGCCTTCTTTATTTTTAACATGAACAATGCCTAGCAACCACCTTGTGTGGATGAATAGAGGTGTCTAACACCTTCCCCTATTCATAACCTAATCCACTTACCCATCTCTGGTTGTTTTTTTTTAATAGGGTTATTTTTACCCTAAATTTGCCTTTTATGCTTATTTGATGATTTTGGTGTCCATTCACACCTAAACAGAATGGTGGAGACTCTTTGTTTTAATGAATCCTGTGTGATGATTAGTAAGTCATTAAATTGATTTTCCATGTCTCACAACTGGCGACTCCACTGGGGACTTGTGGATTTCAGCCTTTTGGTGTATTTGTTCATGTTTTTTTGTGTTTTGATTGGCTTGATATTTTGTGTTCTTAAGCATGTTTGATATGTTTAAATTTGATTTATTGTTTAAAAAGCATGGGGGTAGAAACATGCTTAATTCTGATTTATAGGATTGTTTCTAGAAACATGCGTAGGGGAGGTTTTTGTTTTGTTAAACCATGCTTATTTCTTGCTGTATTTTCATGATAGTATGTTTTAATTTTCAGCATGTTCTCTTTGATGTATTATTTGGTTGTATAACATGATCACATGTTTGCATGTTTGGGTGATTTTTGTGAGCATGCTTAGGTGCTATAGGATTGCTTTGTTTACTTGTGTTTGTTTACTTTAAATGTGCTTCATATTTATGCCTTGGTTTGTATATGTATGGCTGCGAAAAAAGTGGCAAGGGGTTGGGACGTTGTGAATGTACCAATTTTTACAAATGCACTATGCACATTTTATTTTTTTACACAACCTACCCATAACCTATAGGAAGTTGAACCCGAATGTGTGTAGCTTGGTGCAACGAGGTAGATACTTCGGAAAGCGAAAGTGAAAACATTCACCTTAGAACTTTGGGCTAATGATGTGATGACAATGTAGATCTGTGATTCGATTCTGGTCATCACTAGGCTTGAGTTCTAAGTTGCCACTAAGCCAAAACCCAAAACCCCTACGCTTGAAGGCAGAGATACATGTTTTTGGCTAAAGTACACAATTACGTGGGGATATGGGTTTGAAATTGAGGGAAGGCCGTTTGCATGGTTCACAAGCCAAGGCATAATGTGGATGCCATATTGAAGGTAAACAAGGTAACCAGGTATCCTTAAATTTTGCAATATTTTCATGTCATGTGGGTATCATGGTGTCCATCTGTTTGGGATGAAATTGGTCCCAAATAGGCATATATCTTAAAATTGGTGTAGCCCATAGGAAGAGTTTTGAACTCTTATCAGAATTGATCAGACCTAGAGTTCATATGAGAGGCAACCCAAGGTACCAAATTCTGAGCACAGTGTCTAATTTGGAAGGAACATGTGCCCTCATAAGCATGCATTTTTGCAAATAGGGTCAAAGTCCACTTTCGGATAGTTTAGAAGCCTTACAAGGGTGAACCGTATGTTTGGATGAGCAATCAAAGTGATCAAATCATGTAAAAACTGGAAAAAAAACGAAAAAAAAAGCTCCGTAAACCGCATTTAGTATACGGGCTGGGCTTGCCCGTATTGGCTATACGGTCAAGGCTTGCCCGTAATTTAAGTACGGGCAAGGCAAGACCGTACTGTATATACGGTTTTTACGGAAAATTCAATTTTAACAGTTTTTCCCCCAAATCTTGTTCCTCTAATCTTTAAGTGATACATGTAAGCACCTTATTTTTGCACCCCTGGAAGTGCTGAAAATGAAAACCCTGGCAAAAAGTCAAACCCTGAGGGGTCAAAGGTTGACTTTTTGATTAAATGATAATCGGCCACCTCGCTTTATATCATTGGATAGAGAATCCCGACACGGTTCGAACGCAACTGACTTTGCAGGAATCGGAGTCCGGATGAAGGTTCTGCGGGCGGTCAAACTTGGGCGGAGCCAAAAGTTGACTTTCTGCTAAAACCCGATCCAGATGCTTACCTCTATGTCATTGGATAGAGAATCTCAACACGATTCCAATGCAACTGAGTTTGCAGGAATCGGAGTCCGGATGAAGGTTCTGCGGGCGGTCAAACTTGAGGGGGAGCCGAAAGTTGACTTTCTGCTAAACCCCGATCCAAGTGCTTACCCCCATGCCATTGGATAGAGGGCTCCGATACGATTCTAACGCAACTGAGTTTGCCCAGATCGGAGCCCGATGAAGAAAATATAAGCTGACAAAATTCCCGAGCAACAAAACCGGCAAACTGCGCACGTGGCAAAAAGCTGCACACGTGGCGAGTTGCGTAGGAAAATATCTCGGGGATCAAATCCGTAAATATCCAAACATTCAAAAGATCCCAGGGACCAATCTGAAAATATCTAAATAAAATAATATTAAATCCAAATATCCCAGGGACTATATCTTAATTTTCGGATTTTTTAAACAAACCCACGGCTGCATTAAATGGGTTAATCATTTTGTCGCTCGCGCCGAGCGACAGCTACTCGGCGCGAGCTGGGCGCCAAACTCGGCGGATCCCCCATGTCTTCTTCTATAAAAGCCACGGCAGCCTTCATTGCAAGGGTTTGGCTGTTTTTCGGCATTCAAGGGTTCGGCATTTTTTGGTTGGGCATTTTAAGGTTGTGGGATTTTCGGGTTCGACATTTTAAGGTTGGAGATTTTTGGTTGGTTTCTTTTCTTGATCGGCACGACTGCTGGGTTTTCCTCTTCCTCTTCCCCACTCTACCTGGTTCGAGACCCTGTTCCCTCCCTTCCTCTTCTTCCTCGTCAAACCCGAAGGATATCCTGCTGCGGACGTGGAGAGGTGCTGCTCCGACAGTCGTTCGAGCTCCAAGGTCCAACACATCCTGCCGGGGGTGTTAAAACACCCAGGTAATGTTCCCGATAGCCTTAACCTTTTGTCCAACGTAAATAAGCTAATTACGATATTCTTTTGTTCCGGTAATTTAATATGTTCTGGTGTTTCATTCAGTAATACTGGTTGTATGATTCGAAGGAGGAGCATGTACCCTTTGATCTTTGCATCTCTTGTATCCCGATAAAACCCCCCGTTCCCTTCTTTATGTTCTGTTAGTGTTTTGTTTTCGGATTTGTAGGTTTGCAAAGAGATTTGAGTAGTGAGTGTAAGCACCTCATTTTTGCGCTCCCAGAAAAACCAGAAATGCAAACCCTGGACAAAAAGTCAAACCCTGAGGGGTCAAAAGTTGACTTTTTGATCAAGTGAAATTTGGCCACCTTGCTTTATGTCATTGGATATAGAATCTCGACACAGTTCCAACGCAACTGAGTTTGCAGGAATCGGAGTCCGGATGAAGGTTCTGCAGGCGGTCAAACTTGAGGGGAGCCAAAAGTTGACTTTCTGCTAAAATCATATCCAGATGCTTACCCCTATACCATTGGATAGAGAATCTCGACACGGTTCCAACGCAACTGAGTTTGCAGGAATCGGAGTCCGGATAAGGGTTCTGCGGGCGGTCAAACTTGGGCGGAGCCAAAAGTTGACTTTCTGCTAAAATCCGATCCAAAGGCCTACCCCTAGGTCATGGGATAGAGGGCTCCGATACGATTCTAATGCAACTAAGTTTGCCCAGATTGGAGTCCGGATGGAGAAAATATGAGCTGACGAAATTTCCGAGCAGCAAAACCGGCAAACTGCACACGTGGCAAAAAGCTGCGCACGTGGCGAGTTGCGCAGGAAAATATCTCGGGGATCAAATCCATAAATATCCAAATGTACGAAATATCCCAGGGACTAAATCTGTAAAATCCCGGAATATCGGATTAAACCAAAAATGGCCAGGGACTAAATCTGGAAAATTCAGATTTTCCGACCGACAAGCGGCCGCATTAAATGTTTTGTCATCATATTGCCGCTCGCGCGACCGTGGCAAGCGAGTATGCGCTAAGCTTGCGCTCAGTGCAAGCTTAGCGGATACCCCTTGTGAGACATGGAAAAAATCAATCTAATGACTTCCTCAATCATCACGCGGGATTGGTTAAAAACACAGAGTCGCCACCATTCAATTTAGGTGTGAATGGACACCAAAATATCAAATAAGCACAAAAAGCAAATTTAGGGTAAAAATAACCCTCTTTAAAAAAAACAACCAGAGATGGGTAAGGGGATTAGGTTATGAACAGGGGAAGGTGTTAGGCACCCCTATTCATCCACACAAGGTGGTTGCCAGGTATTGTTCATGTTAAAATAAAGGAAAAAGCTTGCTATTAAAATCATAAACAATTACACAAAAGACAAAACTGTATGGTTTTTTTTCATATGAATAGCCTGATTGATCCAGAACTTTCAAATATGATCATGCCATTTCTAGGGTATCATGATTAAAATAAAATTAAGATAAAACCAATCTAAAGTGAAAACTTAAAAAATCTGGCTTCAAGTTAAATTCTAGAAATCTAGAAAAAATATGATTTTTATAAAATATTTCAAAATTGAACTTGAACAATCCAGGACATAGATAAAGCCCAAATTTCACTTTAAATCAAGAAATCAAAACAAAAAATACCCACGTTGATGAAGAACATCAAAAGGGGAGAACTTAGACCGTAGGGTCTTCTCTCAAAAATAGAAAAGGACTCAAAAACCACTTCATGAAACCCTAGAATTCACTTTCAGGCTTTTGGATCCAGATCTACCATATTGATCATGATAAATCCAGGATCTTAGCCTAAAATCACAAAAATCACGAAAATAGTGTTGTAGGTGCAAAAGTGGTGAAAATCCAAATTTTAGAAAAAAGAGAGGATCTCATGCTATAAACATCATAGATTCACATGATTCATTCAGATTCAACATAAAAACCATTAAAACATGATCAGGATATTCAAAGCAGCCATATCTCACAGATTTGAGCACATGGGGGTCTACCTTACGGATCCACCTGTTCTCTTTTCCCCTAGCTCTCTCTTCATGTTTTACGGCTAGAGAGGATTCTTGAGGTACTTGGAGATAGGTTTGGGTACACAAACACAATCAAAGGCCTTATTCTAAAAGAAAAGAGAAAAACAGATATGGGGGTTCTATTCTAGGGATTCACCTGTTCCCCTTTCCCCTAGCTCTCTCTTCACGTTTTACGGCTAGAGAGACTCTTGAGGTACTTAGAGACAAGTTTAGGAATACAAGATAAAAAGATGGCCTTATTCTACAACAATAGAGAAGATCCTATTATCTCTAGAATTGTAGACAGAAAATAAAAAGGAAAAGGGACTTACCTGGATTGAGCAGGCAAAGCAGCAGGGATTACTTTCTTCTCTTGGAGTTCCTTAGACTTCAAATTTTTGTGGCCTTTTGCTAGAGGAGAGACCTTCTATTTATAGGCAAACCTAGGGGTAAGATTGGTCCAAGGTTTGGCAGGATAGAGTTTCAGATTGAGTTAAACACAAGGATAATGCTCATCCATGGCCAACAAGGATATTCCAAACGAAATAATGAGATAATTCGCTCATCTAAACATATATTGGACTAAAGATAAAGCTCAGAGATCGAGAGAAGAATAAAACTCGCACGAATCTAATGTGCCCGTAAATGATTTACGGTCCAATGGTGTTCGTATATGTATTACGGGCACTGCGTGCCCGTATATAAAATTCGGGCGCGCTTAGCCCGTAAATACAATACGGGCAAGGCTTAAATTATTGATTTTCATGCATTTTTGGCCTATTTTAAATTCCAATTATATGTTTTCATTATTTTCCCATTTTGTAGTGCAATTTGGGGTGTCTACACCCCTTTTTCCCTCGCCTATATAAACCGCACGACTCTTCGTGCAAAAGGGTTGGAAGGTTTTTGGTTGGAAGATTTTTGGTTGAAAAGTTTTGGCTGATGAGACTTCTGTTTCCCTTCCCTCCTTCGTCCGAGCTCCCTCTCTTCTCATCCCTCATTGACTCCTTAACCCCCAGAACACCCCACCTGCCTGATCACCCCTTTTCTCTTCTTCTCTCCACCATCGCACCAAAGTCCGAAGGAAAGGAGGGTTGCTGTGGGAGGTCCAAAGGAGGAGAGCTCCAATACTTTCATCTCAAGGAGGAGCCTCTACCCTGCCCGTGAGCTTATGGAACCTCAGGTATTGTTCCCCACCCACTTTTATTTCACATGTATCAAGATGGGAGTTATCTAAGCATGTTATCGGATTTGTTCTTTCTCTTTACTGTAACATGCATGTTCTTATATTTTTGGTAACACGGAGGTCTCCGTGGGTAAGGGAGACCCCATGAGGAGGTAGGAAGCTTGGACATCCCACCTTAGACCACCAAGGCCACTGTTCGGAGAGTTCTTTTTTGGTTGGATCATTCAGTAAAGTAAAGGGAGTTTGTTCCCTCGCTTCAAGCAAGTCTTTTGTATCCTTGTAAAACCCCCCCTCTCTTTCCTTTCCCTCACGGTTATTTTGCATGCTCGAAGGTTCGGTCTAGTCCAGGCGTAGGTGAAAGTTTTTTTTTTTTTTCTTGCTCATGCAATCTCTGTCTGTTATTGTTTTTTTTTTATTTTTTGCTAGACATGCCAACATGCCAACATGCTCCCCTAACCCCCTGCCACCTTCTGTCTTGTTGATGTGTGTCTGCTAGCATGCTCCATTCACCCCGTTCCCCCCTGTAGCTGTAGCTTGTAGTTGTTCTTTACAGTAAGCGGGTTTGGTTTTTCTTTAAAGAGATTTGGAGTTGTGTGATGAAGTAGTTTAGATTAATTTGAATGCATGTTTAAGTGTCTCCGGGGATGCTAGAAGCACCTGGGAGGTGTTTCAGAGCTTAAAAAACCAGTCAGAAATGGAGTTTGAGCAAAAACCAGAAGCTCGGGTTTCGCAGTGGGTATCCGCCGAGCTCGTGCGGAGCATTTTTTACATCCGCCGAGCTCACGCTTAGCTTGCGCTAAGCTCGCGGGTGGATCGTTTTTTTGGCATCCGCCGAGCTTCGCGCCTAGCTTGCGCTAAGCTAGCGCGAAGCTCGCGCATACCTTTTTTGGGTGCGCTGAGCTCGCGCCCACCTCGCCCGCGGATGCTTTTTTTCGCTGTTTTCGGTCCACCCACCTCGCGCTGACCTCGTGCCTAGTACCTGAGGTCAGCGCATACTCCTAAAAAATGCCGAATTGCTATATTTTTGAAAAAACCCAGAAATGCCCTTTACCGTACCGCAAAGGACTTTGCCCCCCGCACCCCCCAACCCCGTTGTTCACCGCGCGTCCAACTCATTCCTTGGTACGGGGAGGGGCCCCGGGTCCCTCCCCTTGGACCCAATATAATGAGCCAGTTTCTCCCTAACAAAGTGTCAATTTTGTATATTTTCTGTGATTATTGCTGGATGTGAGTGCCATTTCCGAACCGAACCGATTAAACCAACAGGGTTTCCGGGTCACCCGGACCCGGAAACCCAACATGGGACTTGGACCCCCGGTCCAACTTGATTTCCAGTGGGCCTTCCAACGGGGCCCACCTGGCCCAATAAACACAATGAAATGTATGCATGCAACTTAATCAAGATAAGTAAATTTATCTGATTAAACCGGGCGAGCCGAACCTAAGGCGGTCCACCCAAACCAGACTTTTGAAATTGATGCATGAAATGTATGGTTTGGCCGAGACCAAGGGCAAGGGCCTACCGGGCCCGCCAAAGCCCACCAACCGAACCAAGGAAGGGTGCAAACCCTAACTTCTGGTAACTTGGGCTTACAAACCCTAATCAGGACTATGGGCCCCAAGCCCAATGTCCAACCCATTTTTGGAAACTTAGAAAGATAAATCCGCTAAATTATTTGGCCACCATGTGGGCCGACCCAATGGGCCCACAAACCGAACCAGCCCACTTTGCATGTAAAACACTTAATAATCCAACTTGAACTCCAAAACAAAATCAATTCATTGAACCAAAAATCCGAAGGGCCTCTCAGGCTTAGACCGAGGCCCACAAAGGGATCCATGGGTCCTCCAATGGGGCCCACCCGATTAGACTCACTTCACTTTAAAGCTAAGAAAATAAAATCTAGTAAAGGGACCCACACCACTCAGGTGGTCCCACTAGACTTAACCAAAGCTGCATATCGGATTAGGAATCGGGTGAGACCAAAGTAAACTGACTCAAACCAGGGTAAACCTAAGGGACCCGTCACCCGACGGGGTGGACCGGGGTGTCTACGGACTTCCCCGGACCACAACCGAGACCCTACTTAGAATCTCAAAGCCGCAAACCAAAAGCCCTAATAGACAAGGTTAGGCACCCAGGTGTCCGCCTGCACCCCATCAGGCGGTGGCGACTCCGAACTTTCCCGTGTCGCGTTTCCGACGCGCGCACAGTGAGGACAAGTTACGTTAGATTAATTTTGAAGTGGGTTCAGGTGTCTTCTGGAAGTCTAACGATCCCCAGAAAGCAGTTACAGAGCTTAAAAAACCTTAAAAATCAGTCAATCATGGAGTTTGGAAAAAAAAAAGAGAATCAGGGTATGCGTTGAGCTCACGCTGAGCTCGCGCCTGCCTTTTTTGGGTGCGCTGAGCTCGCGCCTACCTTTTTTTTTGGGTGTGCTGAGCTCGCGCCTACCTTTTTTGGGTGCGCTGAGCTCGCGCCTAGCTCGCGCCAACCTTGCCCGTGGGTGCTATTTTCGTTGTTTTCGGTCCGCCCACCTCGCGCTAACCTCGCGCCTAGCGCCCGGAGGTCAGCGCATACCCCTTTTATGGTCGAATTGCCTATATTTTTGAAAACCCGAAACTACCCCTATACTGTACCGTGGGGGGCTCCGCTTCGCTCCGCCCACAGGGGCCCCAGGTCCTTCCCCTTGGACCCAGATTATGTGATTTTCATATATTTTGTGTATTTCATGATTTCTGCATATTCTGTAATCTTTGCTGACTGTGTGGGTAACATTCTCAAACCGAACCAAGTGTGCAAATAGGGTTTTCGGGTCACCCGGAAACCCAACATGGGACCCAGACCACCCGGTCTAACTTGATTTCCTGTGGGCCTTCCAACGGGGCCCACCCAGCCCGAACCATTCAATTGTGCTTAAATAAGATAATCAAAGGAACTGGGCGGGCCAGACCACTTGAGGCCCACCCAAGCCCTATTTGGGGATTGCATGTGTAGTTAAAATTGTGGTTTGGCCGAGACCATGGGCAGGGCCTGTCGGGCCCACTAAGCCCACAAAACCAAGCAAAGTTAGGGTTTCAAAACCCTAACCCAGGAAGTCTTGGGCTTTCAAGCCCAAGCCCAGGTAAAGGGCCCCAAGCCCAAGGCCTAGCCCATTTTTGAAACTTAAGCAAGATAAAACCAATAAATCACTTGGCTACCATGTGTGGCCCACTCACGGGCCCGCAAAGCAATCCGGCCCACCTTGCATGGAAATAACTTAATAACCCAACTTGAGCTTCAAAATAAAATCAAGGCAAATTGAACCAAAGTCCAAAGGGCCACACTTGGCCCACCAAGGAACATGTGGGCCACACTTGGCCCACCAAGGGATACCGTGGGCCTTCCAACGGGGCCCACCCCACCAGACCCAGATCACTCTAACTAAAGAAGATAAAACCAAGTAAAGGAACCCACACCACTTTGGCGGTCCCACCAGACTTAAACAAGTGTGCATGCTGGAATAGGAATCGGGTGAGTGAGAGACCAAAGTTGACTCAAACCAGGGAAACCTATGGGACCCGTCACTCAACGGGGCGGACCGGGGTGTCTACGGACTTCCCCGGACCGTAACCGAGATCTTACTTAGAATCTCTAAGCCGCAGACCAGTCTAAATAGAAAATCTAGGCACCCAGGTGTCCGCTTGCACCCCATCAGGCGGTGGCGACTCCAAATTCCCATTTCTACCCAGTGCGGCAACCGAAGTCAGGCGCGCACAATACAAACAGATGATAAACACTTCAATGAGGGTAAGAGGCATCCAAGTTTTTCAAAACTCATTTAAATCAAAGGATTAGGCTCATCTTCGGAAATTCTATCTAATTTGAACATGCAATGTACCCCAATGAATGAAAATACCCCAAAGAAAACAAAAAAAATAAAAATAAAAATGTGAAACTAAAATTTCTTTGAAAAGTCAAAAATATCCCTGGGCCTTTGAAAGCTGTAAGCACCTCATTTTTGCACCTCCCAAAATGCAGAAGATGAAATTTTAATTAAAAAGTCAAACCTGACAAAGTCAAAAAGTTGACTTTTTTATCTGGTGCAAATCAGTCACCATACTTCTCACCATTGGAAAAAGGATTCCAATACGATTCTAATGGAACTGAGTTTGCTCAAATCGGAGTCCAAATGAAGAAGTTATGGACTGATCAAATCTGAGAAAAGCAGAAAATGACTTTCTACTAAAACCCATATCAACTACCCCATTTTATACCAGCAGAAATAGCATCTCGACACGATTCCAATGCAACTGAGTTTGCTGGAATCGGAGTCCCGAATAAGGAAATATGAGCAAAATTGGCTCCGGGACGCGACTCGGTACTTCTGCTAAAAAAACTCGAATTTGCTGCTAAACTCTAGCTCAGTAGATAGAGGATGTTGACCCGGTTCCAACACAACTGAGTTTGCCAGAATCAGAGCTCAAATGAGAGAGTTATGGGCAATCCTTGGTCAAAAATAAATTGTCCACGTGGCAAACTGCGCCACGTGGACATCCCCCTTTCTTAACCCTTAAGTAAACAAAAATATTAACAAAAAGAGTCTTTCTTAACCCCTAAGTAAAAAATATTAACAAAAGAGTCTTTCTTAACCATTAAGTAAAAAGTAATAAGTCACAAGTAAGAAATAACAATAAAAAAGTCACTTTTGATAAAAATATTTAAAAATTGGTCTTTCTTAACCCTTAAGCAACCTCTCCTATAAAAGGGGAGGGGGTGGGATGCATTAGGAGGTTGAGCACATTTTTGTTAGCCCATTGTTCTTCTCTCCCATCTCTCCCAAGCTCTCTTCATGGCTTCCTAAACCCCCCACCACCATTTTCCACCACATTCAAGTGAGAAAAAGGAGGTCTTGGAGATCATTTGGAGAGGAGGAGGTGCTGCCCAAGGACTGTGGTGTCACAAAGTAGCTCAAGCACATCTCCAAAGGGATCTTACACTTCAAGGTATGATTCCCCACTAAGTTTTATGTAACATATGTTAAAATAAGAATGATCAAAGCATGTTGCTTCACTTTTTCATTGTGTATGTGCAGTATCCCCTTTTCCAAGCATGTTTTCCCCTTCTACTAGTCTCTTTAGGCTCATTTAAGGGTGGGTATTCTCTCATGGTAAGAGGAGAATCTCCGGTAGCCTAAAGAGAGGGAGAAAAGTTTTCTTTGGTTGATTAAGAAGGTCCATTCGCCCATTGTTTTGTTGGTTTCTATTTTGGGCTATTTTCATCAAAAAGAGGAGCATGTTCCTCTTGTGCATGCCATCTTTTGTATCCCATTTTTAACCCCCTCTTCCCCTTCATTGAATGGATATCTTTTAGGTGAATTTATGGTTGTTTTGAGCATGAAGAATGATGAAGGAGTTGATTGGTTCGTATAGGTTAGATTGCATGCATAGTCTCTTTGAGTGTTTGATCCCTCCATGCCCCCACCTTAATGCCTTATAATTGCTGCCATGTGTAATAAGCATGCTCATATTTTTTGCATGTATGGGTACACATGCCCCAAATACATCCTCATGCTGGCATATCATCATTAGAATTATGCTAAGCTATCCCTATGTTCATGTGTCACTTGATCTTCATGCGTCGGAGCACTCGCATGTACTCTACTGTTCATGAGCATAATATGTAGAAATGCATGCATGTGCTTCATGGTTCCAAAAGTATACATTTTGATTTGGTTCCAGGTTCCCCTATGCCATGATTGTTTGTTATTATGTGGAATGTGAAGAGCCAAGATAGGAACATTAAAGTCCCTGTCCCACTGCCGAACACCCCAAGAATCCCAAGAACCCATGCCCAATGCAAAAATCTGAAAGAACCATGTTTTTAGGTTGATCCGACAACTCAGGTCGGATCAACAGGGCCCTGTTTGTAGCTGGCTAGAGATGCCGGATACACTGGTTTTTATATATATCCGGCATCTCAGGCCGGCTACATATGTTCCATTGAGTAGCCGACACCCCAGGTCGGCTACACTGCCAGAATTCCATTTTGCTATTTTTATGATCTTGTGCTATTTTCTTGATTTGTTTGATTAATCCGAATGAACCAGTAGGGTTTCCGAGTCAACCGAAGACCCAAGATGGGCCATGGACCGACCCGGCCCAATTTGATTCCCAGTGGGCCTTCCAACGGGGCCCACCAAGCCCGATAAAACTTACTTTTGTTAAATAAAGGCAATTAAATTGATTGAGTGGGACAAACCCATTGAGGTCCACCAAAGCCCAATCCGGGGCATGAATGCTCAAATTATGTGGTGGTTTGGCCGAGACCACGGGTAGGGCCTGTCAGGCCCACTAAGCCCATTGAACCCAACAAAGATTAGGGCACCCGAGCCCTAACTCAAGAAGTCTTGGGCTTTCAAGCCCAAGCCCAGGTAAAAGGCCCCAAGCCCAAGGCCTGGCCCGTTTTGGCACAAATTAAGCAAGATAAACTTCAATCATTTGGCAACCAACTATGTGGCCCACTCAAGGGCCCACAAAGCAGTCCCAGCCCACTTGTGCATGGAAATCACTTAAACCTTTCAATTTGAACCGTTAAATAAAATCAATTCATTTGAACCAAGCCCAAAGGGCCTCTTAGGCTAGATCGAGGCCCACCAGGGGACACGTGGGCTCAACCAAGCCCACCAAGGAATCCGTAGGCCTTCCAACGGGGCCCGCCCAATCAGACTCATCCCATCTTTAACTAAAATGATAAAATCAAGTAAAGGGACCCACACCACTTTGGCGGTCCCACCAGACTTAACCAAATGTGCATGCTGGAATCGGAATTGAGTGAGTGAGAGACCAAAGTTGACTCAAACCAGGGAAACCTATGGGACCCGTCACTCGACGAAGCGGATCGGGGTGTCTACGGACTTCCCCGGACCACAACTGAGAACTTGCTTAGAATCTCAAGCCGCAGACCAAGCCTTAATAGAAGAACTTAGGCACCCAGGTGTCTGCCTGCACCCCATCAGACAGTGGCGACTCCAAACAATCCCGAGGCACGCATCATTTTGCATGTGTCTCGTTGTGCGATCGAAATCAGGTGTGCACGGCCTGGCGACTCTGCTGGGGACTCTCAACCCAATAGAACCCCTGGTTTGAATGAGTCAACCCAAGAGGGATTAGTTGTTTTTAGGGTTTTTTTTACTACCTTGCTTAGTAAGACGTGGAATACACGCGACTGCGTATTCTGGGGAGTCCTGTCACAAGGACGAGATAATTGCCTAAGGAAAGTGGAATTTAAGCGATCCCCTATGACCCTCCACTTACTTGGGGACTCTCCCGGAACCTCGTATTGCGTGCCAATTCTGCGCCTTTTTATACGAGACGGTAAAAATTCCTTTATCAACAAAATCAATCAAATCTCACCCGATTAGACGCTGCACTCAGCCCAACTGCACACACGGGCACACCACCACACCGTGGATGGATTTAATTTTCAGTTTTCTAAAAAATTGCGTGGGGTGACACGCACGAGGGGGACTGCGTGAATGATCCGACCCTAAATGAACGAAAGCGGATATTGCATCTTCTTTTCCAAAACCTAGATCTCTCTAGCAGCTTACCCTTCTGATTCCTATGAACTGACTCTTGGGATGGTATTAGAACCTACGCTTCCGTGGATTGCCGAGGAAAGTAGGGTAAACCCATCCCCCCAGTTTTCTAGAGTCCATTAGCACCACAGGTTTCTTGCTGTGGCACGCGAGGATCCAGTACTGGTCTAGACCCTTGTAGGCATGTGTCTCGGGCTGGGTATCCTTCCCCACTTAACGCTTCTGAATAAACCACGCTTTGAGCATGTGAGGGTGATTGTGTTGTAAATGATGAATACAAGAGGAGTAAAATTGGAATAAAATCCAGAGTCCATCAGGGGCAGCAACCCCCGCGTTTTGCATCAAATGGAGTAAACCCTAGATCATGGGCTGCCTTAGCCCTAATTTAGGAAGCTGACCTCACTTTGACCAAGGGAACCACCCCAAGTCCATGCATCGAGTCCTGCAAGCCATGGGCCTCGACCCATTTGAGTCTGCTAGAAGCACCCTGAGTCCAGGTCGGCCCTTTTAAGCAGACGAAAGCCGGTCAGATCAATCAATCAGATGAAAGCATGCCAGATCAGAGTAGGGGCACCAAACCCTAGATTTAGGAATTTGGCCAACCCGCCTTGAAGCAAGCTTGTATCCTTTCTTTTGGCTCCCAACAGCCCTAAGGATGAATCCTTTGCAGATTTCCATGAATATCGTATAATTTTCGCCTTCGCTGGCAAGTTGTAATTTTTGATCTGACACCTGAAGTCAAAGGCAGACGAAATAACAGATAAAAGAAAGCTGACTGGGACTTAGAGGTGCTTCCATACACCAGTATGTCTAGGGCTCGTGCCTCGCTAGGCACCAACCTTTGTTTGGGATTGTGCACACACCTTTCTGGATGAATTTTTCACATTCATTTTTTGATACTGAATTCTTGAATGGTAATATCATTTGGCCTTGGCTTTAATTCTGTGCAAGCATCTTCATGCATTGAGTGCACACACTTCAAGATCATTTGCACAAGCATTTTTTATCAAATCATTTTCAAAAGAAATAATGCAAAAAATTTCCAAGATCAAAGCTACACCAGGACTAGGAATGGCTCCAATTCCCTATGCCTCGATCAACTTCAGCTTAATAAGAAAAATCATGAAATAAATTGGCTGTGACTTAGCCCAAAATAATAAGTCAAGGAAAATCAAGGAGAAGCCTAACCCTTGCTGAGGACCATCAGCCAAATTGAAAAGAAAAGAAGGAAAAGAAGAAAAATCCAAAGAAAGATCAAATGTGCCAAAATGTCAAATCTCAGTCAAAGCCATTTGGTGCTTCTGCAGCCCTAGGAAATCATGTTGTGTTTCCCAAAAACAAGGACTTCTTCCCAAACCGGGACTTCCTCCCAAACCGGGACTAGCTCAATTGTGCCTTAATCAAATCCAAGTTAATCAGGAAAAGATTGTGGAATCGGTCAGTTGTAACCCAGCCCAAAATAATGAATTGAAAGAATCGAGGATGAGTTTGGTCCTGGCTAATGGCCATCAAAACAGGTTGAAAAGATAAAGAGAGAAAAAGAAATTTCAAATCAAAAGAGAGATCAAATGTGTCAAAATGCCAATTGCTAATCTAAAATCTTGGTCGCAACCATTTCTTGTTCTGTGGCCCTAGGAAATCATTTGGTGTTTCCCAAAATCCGGGACTCCCCCAAAAGCTGGGACTTCCCCAAAATCAGAAATGAACACCTAGAGTTTCCCAAATGGAGATCAACTTTTGCAGTTTCTGAAATCAAAAACAGGGACTCTCCCCTTGCTCCCAAATAGCGGTTAAAAAGAGATCACAATGAAAAAAAATCAACTCTTGCAGTTCCCAAAATCAAAACAGGGACTCTTCCTTTACCTCCGAAGTGGCGGTCAACCTCCGAAGTGGCGGTTAAAAATCTTCTTCCTTTACCTCCGAATTGGCGGTTAAAAGGAATCTTACCTCTGAAGTGGCGATCAAAAAGAATCTTCTTCTCCCTTTACCTCCGAAGTGGCGGTTAAAAGGAATCTTACCTCCGAAGTGGTGGTTCAAAATCTTCCTCCTTTACCTCCGAAGTGGCGGTTAAAAATTTTTCTTACCTCCGAAGTGGCGGTCAAAAAGAAGTCCTCACCTCTGAAGTGGCGGTTGAGAGAAAATCATTACGTCCGAAGGGGTGGTCAAATAGAAACCTTCTTCCCTT
The DNA here is from genome assembly GCA_947561395.2 of Buxus sempervirens. Lineage (NCBI taxonomy): Eukaryota > Viridiplantae > Streptophyta > Magnoliopsida > Buxales > Buxaceae > Buxus > Buxus sempervirens. Next base: position 2,228,702 of record OX387195.1, read on the forward strand.
TACCTCTGAAGTGGCGGATAAAAGGAATCGTACCTCCGAAGTGGCGGTTCAAAATCTTCTCCCTTTACCTCCAAATTGGCAGTTAAAAGGAATCTTACCTCCGAAGTGGCGGTCAACCTCCGAAGGGGTGGTTCAAAGTCTTCTCCCTTTACCTCCGAGGTGGCGGTCGAAAAGAATCTTCTTCCTCCTTTACCTCCGAAGTGACGGTTAAAAGGAATCTTACCTCCGAAGTGGCGGTTAAAAATCCTCTTCCTCACCTCCGAAGCGGCGGTCAAAAGGGAATCAAATAAAGGAAAATCATCACAGTTAATCCGCACAGACATGCATTATATTTCATTGTAATATGCATTCTTTATACTGACTTGTCTATTTTCAATCAAGGTACCAAGATTGCGTATCGCAGCCCATACCTCCTACGTTCAAGAAGAAGATTACAGATGGATCCTGCTGAAGGACTCAAGCAAGCGCCACCTCTCCCGCCTCACGGGCAAGAGGACTTGGAAGGCCACCCTGTGATCATTGGCCTTAATCAGCAGATGGCCAACATGATCACCATGATGACTGCCATGATGCAGCAAATGGAGAGAATGCAAGCACCACAGCAATTTGTACAGCCACCACTAGCGGTACCTCCGCCACAGCAGCCGGTACCTCCGGTACAACAGCCACAACTAGAGCAACCACCAGTTCTCCCACAGTTGAACCTACAGCCGCCAGAACCATAGATCCCACATCATTTGCCAGTTCAACCGAAGCAGCCCTTACAAATTCCGGCACCCCTGGCCGCACCACCGCAGCAAGTAATACCACAAGGAATGGGGCACGATGAAGAAGAGTGGTACTGAGCACGAGAAGCAGCAGGTATCTCAACCCAGATGCAAGCGGATGTGCAAATGCTGAAAGAACAAATGCAGAATGTGAACCGAGGTCCTATGCCAAAGGAAGCTTCACTGGACAGACTAGGATTCTTCCTTAATTTGCAACTTCCGCCCAAGTTCAAGTGTCCGGACTTTGTGAAATTCGACGGAAGTGGCTACCCACTGTCCCACCTCAGGGCATACTATGGGGACATGTGTCAATACACCTATGATGAAAGAATTATGATCTAGTTCTTTCAACGTTCATTGGTAGGCTCAGCACAGAAATGGTTCGCCAGTCTGGATAGAAACCAGATTAGGACTTGGGACGACCTAGCAAGCACATTCCTTGAACACTTCAAGTTCAACACGGAGGTTTTGCCCACGCGGATGGAATTGCAAAAGATGACTAAGAAAAGCACCAAATCCATTCATGAATATGCAAAGAGATGGCGGGAAATGGCCAGAATGGTGCAACCACCTATGTTGGAGAAGGAGATGGTGACGCTATTCATCTCAACATTGGGGCAACCATACTACACTTTGCTATTGGGACAGTTTGCCGCCAGTTTTGCTGATCTGGTGGTGGTAGCGGACAGAATAGAAGATGGGGTGAAGTCTGGAAGAATGGCTGGCTTTGCGACCAAATAGAGAAGGACCCCTGTCACTGGAAGGGGCATGGATAGAAAGAGAGAAGACGAGGCTGTCAACTATGTCCAGCAGAATAGGCCCTTCCACTTTGCAGCACCCGACAGAAGAGAAAATCGGAATAGTGGTCAAGGGGCGCAACCCGCAAGGCAGCCAAGGTGGACTAAAGAGGAGTATCAGGCAAGGATTAATAGGGTGTTTACCCCTCTCCCTTATCCATTGTCGGAATTACTGCCAACCCTATTGAAAAAAGGGTACTTACAAAAGAAGCAGCCAACCCACCAGGCAACCAACAGTCGTTCTTACAATGCTAACGAGCGCTGCGAGTACCACATGGGAGCTCCCGGGCATCATACCAACTGCTGCTGGGACTTGAAGCATGATGTGCAAGACTTGATAGACAGCAAGCGTATCTCAGTCGATCCCCCCGTATCGACTCCTCCCACGGCCGTTTTCACGAATCCTTTCCCTAACCACAATCAGGCGTCTTCAAGTGGCACCAGCTGAACAAGTTGGTAAGACTGCAAAGCAAAAAGCAAGCCCGAAATCCAAAATCTTCAAGTCTACCATGACCAGGATAAGTTGAACTTCGCTTTTTGCACCAAGTATCCCTGGTAGGAGTATTTGTTTTGTAAATATTTTAAATGCTTTTTACTTTCAAGCAAGCTTTTGTAAAAAACCTTTTGAAAAACACAAAAAAAGAAAAGAAAATACCTTTTGGAAAGAAAAAAAATGCAAGTGTTGGTCGGTGATGACACTACTCTGAGACCACACCCTTTTTGGCAATGACCACGATCATGGAAAAATGCCGAGTTGCTCAAAGGTGTCTTCAGCTGGGTGCAGTACACTGTCCCATGAGAACCTTGGCTGAGCTAGAGGCAATTCCTTCCGGATCCAGACCATAATTTTCTTTCTTAAAACCTACCTTTGCAATAGAGCGGGGCGATCCTTGAGAGGAAAGAAAGAAAGAAAGTGAAAGTGCAAGAACCAGTTAAGGGCCAAGGCCAGCTTTAACATCATGTCTCTAAGAAAGGATGAGAGGCCATCTTTCATGTATCCTGAATTTTGAGAATCGCTAGTCAAAACACTTTGAGCTTGATCGTATTATTCAAGTACCCGTGTTGTGTCTAGCCACCCCACACTGGGGCAAGGCTACAAAAGAAAATAGAAAGGATAAATGGATTTTCAAGTGAATTTGCATGAACATTTCAAGTTGTCACAACTTCTGCAAAAGGATGAAAGGCCATCTTTGTTTTATTTCCCCAAGTTTTCAAAAATCATATCTCTAGACAAACCATTTGAGCCTAATTTTCTTTCTTCTAACCCACTGAGTCATGAGCCCTAAATCTGGCACTGGGTAAAAAGGAGAAGACATGAATGAGCAGAAACAAAGAGAAAAAGAAGAAAGCAAAAAATACATTGGGACTTGCTAATCAAAGCAAGAAGCTAAGATAATCCCAGAGCAAAGGAAAGGAAAGGCAAAAATGCCAGAGGAAAAACGAAGGTCACAAAAGACCTCACAAAGAAAAATGAAGGAAAGCAAAAGGGTATTGGCGAAGCCCAAGCAATCAAGAAAATGGTGGAACATGACTCAACCCATTTACAAAGAAATTTTGAGCCATATTCCCTTTCTTTCATGAACCAAAAACCTCAGCCTTCGTTTCGTCCCATCAAAAGTCCTTTCTGATTGCAGAAAATGCAATGATGGAATTCATGCAAGTTAATGATGAAGGAACATAAGAAAGAAGAACGAGCTTTGGCAAGACACAAAGTAAAACCTGAAAATGAAAAGATAAGAATTCGGGCCTTATATCCCTTCATTTCTCAGATTTAAAACCAAGCCGATGTTTCGTCCTAATGTAAAGACCTCTCGGATCTAGGGGACATGATGCACAAGTTGGCCAAAGACCCTCAAGCTGGGGCAAGCACTAACCCAAGGGAAAAGAAAAAGTGAAAAACCTTCAATTGCAAAATCCTAAAACCACCCTGGAAAATTGGGTCGAGGTGAGAGAAAATCAAGACTGGGAAAAAGAGAACATCCCTCGAGATGCCCTTCATCTTTTAAGTCCCTGCCGGCACAAGTCGAGAATTTCATGGGAATTTGTGTCAAGCACACAGTCCCAAAGCCCTTTGAGTTGACAAGGCAACTTACCATGGTCATTGGTCGTGCCATTTCTCTTAAAATCACTTGTATAGATATTCAAAAAAAAAGCTACTTTTGAAAGAAAAAACTTCATTTCAGTCATGGGCACTTGCACACAATAAGTCATAAGTGTCTGCACTTTAAACTTTAGATACCTCACTGCTCTGCGAGAATTTTGCAGACCCAAGTGAGGCAAAAGAATCAGAAAGAAGTCCAGAAGCGCCTTGAAGTCGAGAGCAGGAGAAAGGCAAAGACAGAATGAAGCCAATGCAGTAATATACTGACAGGGAAATGGTGAAGACTTCCTTTCCTTTCCCTAGCAGAGCTTTCAAGAAACCTAAAGCAGCATGTCAAGACCATGCCCAGTCTGAAGAGGCTAGTTTTGCACAAGAGTGAAAAATCCAAGAAGGCTTCCACAAGCCCCCAATGGAGTAGTCACTTCTGAAGAAGTCCCAACACTGGCCTAAATGATGGCCTCCTCCCTGCAAGGACAAGAGCAGAAGTCAAAACCTCAAGAGAAAAGAACGTCGTAGAGAAAAGTCTGATCAAAATCAGATAGATGGCCCTGCCAAAAGAAGGAAACGGCAGAAGAAAGAAGAGCAGAATGAAGAAATTTTTGGGCAAGTTGGTCCTATTTGTAAATTTTTGATTTCCCACTTTTGTAAATAGAATAGGACAGGTGTGTGAGCTCCCTTCAGGCACTGAGCAGCGCTGAGAGCACCTCCTCGCCAAGAGCATCTCCTCCTTCCTTCATGCCATCCCTAACCCAACCCTAATCAATCAAAAAAAAATTCCTCAAAGGTCCCAAGTCTAAAAATCTGAAATCTAAAATTAAATCCCAAATCTAAAATCTGAAATTAAATCCCAAATCTGAAATCTAAAAACACCAAAAAGCTTTAATGGAACAAACAAGAGAAAGAGAAAACTGTTGAATGCCTTGCATCAACGTCAAAACAGGTTGATGAGCTTAGGTCTAATCCCATCCTTCTTAATCTGAACCAAAATCAGGAGTTGCTCCAGGAAACCCAAAGTGGGTGAGCAAACTTCGAAATCTTAGGGGAAGCCATTTGGCGCTTCCCTTTCATTGAAAACATCAAAAGGACTAAGCTCATCAATCATGTCGGCAGAAATGCAGAGCGCAAAAACGAGGTTCTTTTTTATTCTTTGCCATTCATCCCCAAGGTGACTCCGGCAAAGAGGGATTGCTGTAAGCACCTCATTTTTGCACCTCCTAAAATGCAGAAGATGAAATTTTAATTAAAAAGTCAAACTTGAGAAAGTCAAAAAGTTGACTTTTTTATCTAGTGTAAATCAGTCACCATACTTCTCGCCATTGGAAAAAGGATTCCAATACGATTCTAATGGAACTGAGTTTGCTCAAATCGGAGTCCAAATGAAGAAGTTATAGACTGGTCAAATCTGAGAAAAGCAGAAATTGACTTTCTACTAAAACCCATATCAGCTAACCCATTTGATACCAGCAGAAAGAGCATCTCGACACGATTCCAACGCAACTGAGTTTGCTGGAATCGGAGTCCCGGATAAGGAAATATGAGCAAAATTGGCTCCAGGACGCGACTCGACACTTCTGCTAAAAAAACTCGAATTTGCTTCTAAACTCTAGCTCAGTCGATAGAGGATGTCGAAACGGTTCCAACACAACTGAGTTTGCCAGAATCGGAGCTCAAATGAGAGAGTTATGAGCAATCCTTGGTCAAAAATAAACTGTCCACGTGGCAAACTGCGTCACGTGGACGTCCCCTTTTCTTAACCCTTAAGTAAACAAAAATATTAACAAAAAGAGTCTTTCTTAACCATTAAGTAAAAAGTAATAAGTCACAAGTAAGAAATAACAATAATAAAGTCACTTTTCATAAAAATATTTAAAAATTGGTCTTTCTTAACCCTTAAGCAACCTCTCCTATAAAAGGGGAGGGGGTGGGATGCATTAGGGGGTTGAGCACATTTTTGTTAGCCCATTGTTCTTCTCTCCCATCTCTCCCAAGCTCTCCCATCTCTCCCAAGCTCTCATCATGGCTTCCTAAACCCCCCACCACCATTTTCCACCATCATTCTCCACCACATTCAAGTGAGAAGAAGGAGGTCTTGGAGATCATTTGGAGAGGAAGAGGTGCTGCCCAAGGACTGTGGTGTTACAAAGTAGCTCAAGCACATCTCCAAAGGGGTCTTACACTTCAAGGTATGATTCCCCACTAAGTTTTATGTAACATATGTTAAAATAAGAATGATCGAAGCATGTTGCTTCACTTTTTCATTTTGTATGTGCTGTATCCCCTTTTCCAAGCATGTTTTCCCCTTCTACTAGTCTCTTTAGGCTCATTTAAGGGTGGGTATTCTCTCATGGTAAGAGGAGAATCTCCGGTAGCCTAAAGAGAGGGAGAAAAGTTTTCTTTGGTTGATTAAGAAGGTCCATTCGACCATTGTTTTGTTGGTTTCTAGTTTGGGCTATTTTCATCAAAAAGAGGAGCATTTTCCTCTTGTGCATGCCATCTTTTGTATCCCATTTTTAACCCCCTCTTTCCCTTCATTGAATGGATATCTTTTAGGTGAATTTATGGTTGTTTTGAGCATGAAGATTGATGATAGAGTTGGTTGGTTCGTATAGGTTAGATTGCATGCATAGCCTCTTTGAGTGTTTGATCCCTCCATGCCCCCACCTTAATGCCTTATAATTGCTACCATGTGTAATAAGCATGCTCATCTTTTTTGCATGTATGGGTACACATGCCCCAAATACATCCTCATGCTGGCATATCATCATTAGAATCATGCTAAGCTATCCCTATGTTCATGTGTCACTTGATCTTCATGCGTAGGAGCACTCGCATGTACTCTACTGTTCATGAGCATAATATGTAGAAATGCATGCATGTGCTTCATGGTTCCAAAAGTATACATTTTGATTTGGTTCCAGGTTCCCCTATGCCATGATTGTTTGTTATTATGTGGAATGTGAAGAGCCAAGACAGGGACACTTGAGTCCCTGTCCCACTGTCGAACACCCCAAGAACCCATGCCCAATGCAAAAATCTGAAAGAACCATGTTTTTAGGTTGATTCGACAACTCAGGTCAGATCAACAGGGCCCTGTTTGTAGTCGGCTAGAGATGCCGGATACACTGGTCTTTATGTATATCCGGCATCTCAGGCCGGCTACATATGTTCCATTGAGTAGCCGACACCCCAGGTCGGCTACACTGCCAGAATTCCATTTTGCTATTTTTATGATCTTGTGCTATTTTCTTGATTTGTTTGATCAATCCGAATGAACCAGTAGGGTTTCCGGGTCAACCTGGAGACCCAAGATGGGCCATGGACCGACCCGGCCCAATTTGATTCCCAGTGGGCCTTACAACGGGGCCCACAAAGGCCGATAAAACTTACTTTTGTTAAATAAAGGCAATTAAATTGATTGAGTGGGCCAAACCCATTGAGGCCCACCAAAGCCCAATCCGAGGCATGAATGCTCAAATTATGTGGTGGTGTGGCCAAGACCACGGGTAGGGCCAATCGGGCCCACTAAGCCCATTGAACCCAACAAAGATTAGGGCACCCGGGCCCTAACTCAAGAAGTCTTGGGCTTTCAAGCCCAAGCCCAGGTAAAAGGCCCCAAGCCCAAGGCCTGGCCTGTTTTGGCACAAATTAAGCAAGATAAACTTAAATCATTTGGCAACCAACTATGTGGCCCACTCAAGGGCCCACAAAGCAGTCCCAGCCCACTTGTGCATGGAAATCACTTAAACCTTTCAATTTGAACCGTTAAATAAAATCAATTCATTTGAACCAAGCCCAAAGGGCCTCTTAGGCTAGACCGAGGCCCACCAGGGGACACGTGGGCTCAACCAAGCCCACCAAGGAATCCGCGGGCCTTCCAACGGGGCCCGCCCAATCAGACTCATCCCATCTTTAACTAGAAAGATAAAATCAAGTAAAGAGACCTACACCACTTTGGCAGTCCCGCTAGACTTAACCAAATGTGCATGCTAGAATAGGAATCGGGTGAGTGAGAGACCAAAGTTGACTCAAACTAGGGAAACCTATGGGACCTGTCACTCGACGGGGTGGACCGGGGTGTCTACGGACTTCCCCAGACCATAACCAAGAACTTCCTTAGAATCTCAAGCCGTAGACCAAGCCTTAATAGAAAAACTTAGGCACCCAGGTGTCTGCCTGCACCCTATCAGGCAGTGGCGACTCCAAAAAATCCCGAGGCACGCATGATTTTGCATGCGCCTCGTCGTGCAACTGAAATCAGGTACGCACAAAAGCCTTTGAATTTCAGACTTTACCATTGAGCCTCTGAAAGGCTTTGAATTTCAGACATTTTCCAAAAATACCAATGGGCCTCTGAAAGCCTTTGAATTTCAGACCGTTTTCAAAAAAAAATCCTTGGGCCTCTGAAAGCCTTTGAATTTCAGACTTTACCTTGGGCCTCTAAAAGCCTTTGAATTTCAGACTTTACCTTGGGCCTCTGAAAGCCTTTGAATTTCAAACTTTACCATTGGGCCTATGAAAGCCTTTGAATTTCAGACTTTACCTTGGGACTCTGAAAGCCTTTGAATTTCAGACTTTACCATTGGGCCTCTGAAAGCCTTTGAATTTCAGACTTTACCCTTGGGCCTCTGAAAGCCTTTGAATTTCAGACCTTTTTCAAAAATCCTTGGGCCGTCTAAAAGCCTTTGAATTTTAGACACAACATTTTTGAGCCGTCTAAAAGCCTCTAAATTTTAGACACAACCTTTTTGGGCCGTCTATAAGCCTCTGAATTTTAGATACATATCTTTTGGGCCGTCTAAAAGCCTCTGAATTTTAGACACAACCTTTTTGAGCCGTCTAAAAGCCTCTGAATTTTAGACAAATCATTTCTTTGGGCCGTCTATAAGCCTCTGAATTATAGACACATATCCTTTTTGGGCCGTCTAAAAGCCTCTGAATTTTAGACAAATCATATCCTTTGGGCCGTCTATAAGCCTCTGAATTATAGACACATATTCTTTGGGACATCTAAAAGCCTCTGAATTTTAGACACAACCTTTTTGGGCCGTCTAAAAGCCTCTAAATTTTAGACAAATCATTTATTTGGGCCGTCTATAAGCCTCTGAATTTTAGACAAATCATATCCTTTGGGCCGTCTATAAGCTTCTGAATTATAGACACATATCCTTTGGGCCGTTTAAAAGCCTCTAAATTTTAGAGACAACCTTTTTGGGCAGTCTATAAGCCTCTGAATTTTAGACACATATCTTTTGGGCCATCTATAAGCCTCTGAATTATAGACACATATCCTTTGGGCCATCTAAAAGCCTCTGAATTTTAGACAAATCATTTCTTTGGGCCGTCTATAAGCCTCTGAATTATAGACACTCATCTTTTTTGGGTCGTCTAAAAGCCTCTAAATTTTAGACAAATCATATCCTTTGGGCCGTCTATAAGCCTCTGAATTATAGACACATATCCTTTGGGTCGTCTAAAAGCCTCTGAATTTTAGACACAACCTTTTTGGGCCGTCTAAAAGCCTCTAAATTTTAGACATTTCTCATTCTTTGTGGGACTTGTTGGAAGCCCTAAAATATTCCAACAACTCTTTGGTTGGTCTTTTTCGTACCAATAATTTCATACCTTGTGGGATATGTTGGAAGTCCTAGAATATTCCAACAACTCAAAAAAATAATAAGATAAAAATAAAAAAGAAAAAAATCCAAACTTGTGTTCACCTAACCTGTGTGCATGCATTTAGAGGTATGTGACAGAGATTAAATTGGTACTAATATTTCTCTTTATTTTTATTTTACTAGGTACCAATTTATTTGCAACCATAGCTCCTGTGACCAGATCAAGAGCTCGCACCATGAATCCCACTGAGAATGAAGCCGATGTTCCTAATCCAGACGTTGCCCTACTATAGGAGCAAGTGGCAGGACTAGCCTGAATGCTAGAAAACTTACTAGCGATGTAGGCCCAACAAGTTCAAGCCCAGAACCAAGCATCCACTTCCAACCAAGTGCCTCCACCTCAAATCAATATTCCACCTCCGGTTCAACCTATTCCTGAACCCATTTTTGAACCCACCCCTGAACCTATACTGATCAGGGATGAGACAGTTGAATCGGAAAAAGAAAAAGAAAAAGAAAGGATGATGGATGAGATGGAAAGGAAATTCATGCACAGGCTGGAGATGATTCCGGATGAACTGAGGGAGGTGAAAGGGGTGAATAACTTTGGAGGCACCAATTTCAAAGATTTGTGTCTATACCCTGATGTATGCTTACCGGCCAAATTCAAGTGTCCGGACTTTGACAAGTATGATGGCACGGGCTGCCCTATGAGCCATCTGAAGCTCTATTGTGGGGCCCTATGCCAATTCGGTCGGGATGATGGCATATTGATCCAGCTCTTCCAAAGGAGCTTGACTGGTGCTGCTTTGAGGTGGTTTGCCACAATAGATCATGGAAGGATTAGAAGGTGTAAGGACCTAGCAGATGCCTTCTTGGCCCAGTACAAGTTCAATTCAGAGATCGTGCCAGATAGGTACGATGTGATGAGAATGAGCAAGAGAAAAGATGAGTCCGTGTAGCAATATGCCAAGAGATGGAGGGAGGCTGCCTCTCAGGTCAGGCCACCCATGTTGGAACCAGAAATGATTTCTACATTCATTAGCACACTGGGGCAGCCATTTTACAGTCACTTAGTGGGTCAGACTACCACCAATTTTGCTGCTCTGGTACAAGTGGCTGACCAGATTGAGGATGGGGTCAGATCCGGCAAGATAATTGATCATTCTACCATGGTCAGTCAACAAGACTCCACTCATAACAAGGGAAATGGTAATGGAAAGAAAAAATCTGAGGAAAGGAGAGAAGCAGAAGTGAATATGGTGCAAATTCCTAAGGAACCCTTTCAAATCAATGTCCATCCACCTCCTATCAAGCCAACCCATCAAGTTCCTTTGCTGCCTATCCAAATTAATGTCCCTTCTGCACAGCCTGTGAAGGAGGAAACAGAAGTAAGGAAGATAAGGCAGTTTTCAAAACTGCCTATGAGACCATCTGAACTTTTGCCTACCTTACTTCAAAAGGGTTATGTGACTTTGAGGTTGCCAAATCCTCATGCAAGCAAAGGGAAGAATTATGATTCATCTGCAATCTGTGATTATCATATGAGCACTCCAGGGCATACCACAGATCGTTGCTTGGCCTTAAAGCATGCAATCCAGGATTTACTGGATAATAACTCCTTATCATTCAATTCAGTTACACCCATCCCACCTACCGATAACAATGGGGCAGGTAGCTCAAATGCAATAGGGTCAATTTTTTTAGGAAAAAAAAGATTTGACCCTTCTCAACTTATTGCTCTAGTTGGTACCATAGTCCAGGTTTATTTTGAAAAAGAAGATGAATGGGACCATGTGGAGAAAGAGACTCGCACAGGGGCAGATTTTAAGCTGAAGTTGAAAGAAAATGAAATGATAGGTGAAAGGGCAGAGGAGGTGCAAACAATTCCCTTTGAGCAGTTTGAGCAAACAAATGGCCTAGCACTGGATGTTGAACAGGAATTCAGTATGGACGATAATGATTGTCCAAAGGGTATGGAATCACTCTTCATACAAGAAGAAAATGAAGCAGAGGTAATTGAAAAATGAAAATCTCAAGAAAAGAAAAAAGAATATTCAAATGAAAAGATTGAGGCCAGGTTTAAGCTTCCATTGATTGAATGGACTGCTATCCAGATTCCATATCAAGGAATGTCACTTCTTTCAGAGACTGAGCACAACACCCCAGAGAAGGAGATCATCCCAAATCATGAAATGAATGGTTTGCCCCACTCAGCAGAAGAAAGAAATTATATGAAAAAGAGAGAAAAGTCAGCTTTTGCCTTTGAGAACAGGGGCAGTTTTTGAACTCCCACGTTCTTTGAAAAGAAAACCCTATAAAAAGAATGCACATTTCCTGAGGATCCTAAGGAGCCTTGTTCTCAAGAAGTGATTTTAATAAAGGCTCTTAAAAAAAAAAAGATTTTTCCCTTTAACATTTTTCTAGAAAAAAGGAAAAAGTTTTCAATAAGGTCCTTTTTACTTATGAGCTATATCTCCCATTGAATTTCATTAAGTTGAATATGACTTCGAAATTGGGCTCAATTTTTTGAGACCAAAATCGAAGAAAAAAACATTTTATATGAAAATTCAAATCTTTTTAAGTGTCATGAGAAGAATATTCTGCAAAATTATGAAGTGACCAATTTTATGGCCTTTGGAACCAAAGATGACCCACAGAAGAGATGGAAGAAGATTTGAAGTTCCTTCATTAGAATACAGAAAGGATCGCACCACTTGCTGATTCGTTCAAAGGGAGGTCAATAATATTGTTTGAAGAAATTTTGGGGCTTTGCACTTGAAAATATGGGAGAAGATTTGACCTTTACGTTGGAAATTGAATTGGGCATCATTTGATGGAAAGAATCCAAATTCATAAGATTTATCAAAAGGTGAATAACTTGTTCAGAACAAAGGTTCTATTTGAAAAGGCTTTTATCTTGATAGAAGGTGAAAAAAAAAAAAGAAAAGAAGAAAACTTTCTTGAACTAGTCATGTAGTACAACTTTACCAAGTCTGAAAATTCAAACTTTTCTTAAAATGATAAGAGGCATTTCTTTCTTATATCCCCAAAATTTTTGAAATCCCTAGTTAGACCCTTTGAGCTTGATAAATTTTTCCAAGTAACTTAAACTGAGAATTGTAACCCCACACTGGGGCAAATTTTTTAAGGCATAAAAAAAGGAATGAAGGGACAATTGTTAAGTTCAAAAGGGATTTCGAAGATGCTTTCAGAAAGGAGCAAAGAAATGAAAAAAAAAGGAAAAAGAAAAAGGAAGAAAGAAGAAAAAGAGATCATCAAATGCTATGGGATATTTAGAGAATGTCTTCAAAATTGTAAAGAGAAGAATGGAAAAAGAAGTTCAATACTGGAGAATAAGTTTCAAATGAAGAAATTGAAGTGAGGGAAGAACTTCACTACTGAGGGCAATTTTGTATTCATTCCAAGGGAAGAAATGCCTTAAAAATTACAATTTCAGTTAACCCATTTGATTATATGGTATTTGAGCCTTTTATTCCTTTTCTTTCTAAACTAACATCAAGCCTTCGTTTCGTCCCATTCATAAGTCCTCTTTGATTAAGAAATTTTGAATTAAGGCAGTTTTGACTACATAATTGCTAGTGATGAAGGATAAAAAAAAAGAAAAAAAAAGGAGATAATGTAGTGAAAACCCAGAAGGGCGTTACATGGCAAATAATCAGCTATCTACAGGAAGGAAATCGTCCGAGAGGAAAGCCCAGAATTGACATAGATCCAAGTGAAGTCCTCATGTTGGTGGTTATTTTGAGATACATCCACTCTTCAAGTGATTGAGGAAATTCTCTTTTCAAGACCGAAGCAACATAATCAGAAGCATGGTATGAAGAATCTGTGAACAAGTTGATGGCCATCAAAATTGCCATTAGGAAATTGTTGCTGAAGTTAAAAATGGTCATGGGAATGATTCTAAAGGTTCCGAAGGCTTATTTTGGTCTTTCTTCATTTTCTAAAATAATCTTCTCATTATTCAACTTGATTTTAATTCTTTTGGACTATATGCTAATAAGTGATTGGATCATTTTTCAAAAAAAAATAAGAACACAAAAAAGGCAAAAACTATATTTTTGGCCCATGATGAGCATCTGTCTTTTCATAAAACATTGGTTTTGCAAGCATTAGAGAATTCTGAGGCCACTAGTATAAAACCTATTTTCTTATTTTTGTATTTGCATTCTTTTATTAGGGTTTATTTTTGGCAAAGGTTAAAAAAAAGAGAAAAAGAAAAAAAAGAAAAAAAGAAAAAAAAAAGAGAAAAAGGAAAAAAGAGGATCATCTCTGCTGAGGGGCAAATACTTCTTCAAGCAACCAAAACCAAGGCATGCTCAGCGTCTTTCCCTCTGGGTTTTCATTGGAATGACTTACAACATCTGGAAGAAGCAGTCAAGCTTTAGTCTTCAGATTTGAAAAAAAAAAAAAAAGGCTTCGAAGCAGTGGCATGTTTTCTCCATTAAACAAGGGCTCCCAATTCTTCAATCATGAAGAAGGATTTTACTGGGGCAGTAAAAAGGAATGAAGAAGAGATCATGGGTAGTAAGGGCATGAGATTAGATCATCAGATTATGATTCTCAAATCCATCAATTAAGAAGAGGGCATTCACTTGGGCAATTAAAAAGCATGAAGACAGGTTATGTGCAGTAAGGGCACATACATCGTTATTGAGAGAGCAAGAAGATGAAGAAGCAAAAGCAAGTTATAGAATATTCAAGCACAGGTTTGGGCATCAAATGGCACCCAGGTAAATCAAATAAGAAAATCAATCAGGAAAATTCAATAAAATATTTCCTTCCTTATTGTTGAGTTGTAAAGTGAAAAACATCAAAAGCAATTGAGTTTTAAGAGGTCAATTTTAATCCATCTTTTTTTTCAAAATTTGCTTGTCTCAGATTTCTTTTTATAGCTACGAGAGCTCCAAGAAATCTGAGATAAGGAAGAGACGCCACCCCATCAGACTTCAAGAAGGGGTTTCATTGGCTATCTTCAAATCCATGTTTTTTATCACTAATTTCTTTGACCAAAGCAAGTTCAATTAATGAGATGTCTTTCAAATGTGCAATTTTGAGTTGTGTTTGTTCTTTGCTGTTCATTGTGCTACAACTCCAGCAAAGAGGGGCCGTAGTACAAATACGGGCCACCCAAAAAAATTCATTTTTCATGTTTTTCCCCATATTTTTCAGGAGATTAATGTCCATATTAATTGTAAATTGCAAGAATTGCCACTTTATCCATTTTTGTTTTAAATTTTGTCTCAAATCTCACTTCATAGCAACGAGTGCTCAGTGAGACTAGAGAGGAGGATTTGCCCCTTAAGGTTAGGGACTTTTTAGCAGATCCTGCACACAAATTCTTTTTCCAAAATTACCCTCTTAATCCTTGCAAATTGCAATTAGTTGGACAAAATCTCAAAAAATGCAGTTTGTGGCTCTTGTTGCTCTATGCTAGTAATTGGTTCCAATTACCAGCAAAGAGGGGACAGTTGTAGACACCCCAAATTGCACTACAAAATAAGAAAATAATTGAAAACATGTGATTGGGATTTGAAACAGGTCAAAAAAGTATAAAATTTGGTCAAACATGAAATGCCCATATTTTATTTACGGGCTGGTCGTGCCCGCAATTTACCTACGGGTGTAAGCACCTTATTTTTGCACCCTTGGAATTGCCGGAAATGCAAACCCTAAATAGAAAGTCAAACCATAAGGGATGAAAATTTGACCTTTTGATCAAGTGATAATTGGCCACCCTGCTTTATCTAAGTGGATAGGGAATTCCGACACGAGACCAACGCAACTGAGTTTGCTGGAATCGGAGTCCGGATGAGGGTTCTGCGGGCCAGTCAAACTTGAGGGAAAGCCGAGAGTTGACTTTTCCTCGAATTCCGTGCCAAATGCCCTGATTTATCCCAATGGATAGAGAATCCCGACACGGTTCCAGTGCAACTAGGTTTGCAGGAATCGGAGTCCGGATGAAGGTTCTAAGGGCAGTCAAACTTAAGGGAAGGCCAAAAGTTGACTTTTCCTCGGAATCCGTGCCAAGTATTTATCCCAATGTCATTAAATAGAGGGCTCCGATACGAGTTCAACGCAATTGAGTTTGCTCAAATCGGAGTCCGGATGAGGGAGATATGAGCTGTCGAAGTTTCCGAGTAGCAAAAGCCGGAAACTGCACACGTGGCGCAGGAACTGCGCACGTGGCAGCCAACGCAGCAAAATATCTCAGGGACTAAATCTTAAATATAAAAATTTCGTACGGGCGATCCGTAGATATCAAAAAGGGTCAAATCGGTCGAATCGGTCAAGTCGAAGGGCAAATCCGTAAATTTTCGATTTGTATCCGGTCACATATACCGGATACACTGTCTATCCTTCATGGCCGGACTTGAAGACCGGATACATAAAGATATTCGCGCGAAATTCGCGCCACTTGGCCGACAGATTCGCGGCGGCATTAAATTTTGAAATGATTAAGTCATGTATCCGGCCTGAGTTGCCGGATACAAAGGGAAGCTAGTGTATCCGGACTTGAAGTCCGGATACGAAGAGGCCTTAGTGTATCCGGCCTGAGTTGCCGGATACATTAATACGTCTATAAATAGCAAACCAGCAGCTCATATCCGGGGTTGGCTTCATTTTTGGCTGTTTTCCCCTTTCTTCCCCCACTGAGCCAGCTCCGAAAACTCCTTCTTCCTACCCTCCTTTGGCCCCATAACCCCCCAAGCATCATCTTAAAGCTTTCCCTTCTTCCTTCTCCCCTTCTTCTCCATCTTTCTTATCCAAGCAAGGAGGAGAACTTGCTGTTCTTGGTGGCACAAGGAGAGGTTCCTGCCACTGTTGAGCTTCAAAGAGGAGTCTCTACACCACACAAAGGCTTCAAAGCCCCAAGGTAATGTTCCCCGTAATGATTTATTCAACATATATTAAAACGAGCATCTCTTGAGCATGATATAATTTTTGTTGTCTAAGCATGTCTCACCTGGCTGATCTTGGTTATCTTGTTTGCATGGGGGAGCATGTTCCCCCATTTTGGCTTGCCTCTCATGTATCCCTAAGTAACCCCCCTTCTCATCCTGTCTTTGCTGTCCTTTTTATCAGTTATCTAGTATGCTTATGATCTCTGTTTACTGCCATGAAGCATGCTTAGACAATATGATAGGTTTGTGCATGCTTGAATGACCATGATCCCTTCCCCCTTGGTTTAGCTTGCTGTTTTGATAGTTTCAAAAAGCATGCTCCCTTTCCCCATGATTCCTCGCTATAGACACCCCATAGGAGACCGAGAAAGGAGGCGATTCCTCATCACCTGAACTAATGTGGGCTCACACAGGAGCCCACACAGTCCCTGGAACACCCCAAGAAGCCCAAAAACCCAACCCCAGTGCCAGAATCCGAAAAAAGGGCTTCTGTGTGTTGATCCGGCAACTCAGGTCGGATCAACATAAGCCTCTGTGTAGCCGGCTAGATATGCCGGATACACTGAGTTCCATGTGTAACCGGCATCTCAGGCCGGCTACACTGCCAGACTTCATTTTTTGCCATTTTGCTGATTTTGTGCAATATTTTGGATTGTTAGATCAAATTCGGGCGAACCAGTGGGGTTTCCGGGTCACCCGGAAACCCAAGATGGGCCATGGACCGACCCGGTCCAAATTGATTCCCGCTGGGCCTTCCAACGGGGCCCACCAAGCCCAACCAATTTATTTGTGCTTAAATAAGGTAAATAAAAGATTTGAGTGGGCCGGACCACTTGAGGCCCACCCGAGCCCTGCTTGGGCCATGCATGCTTAAAGTAGGTTGTGGTTTGGCCGAGACCACGGGTAGGGCCTATCGGGCCCACTAAGCCCATGAACCCAACCAACTTAGGGTTTCAGAACCCTAACTTAGGGGGTTTTGGGGCTTTCAAACCCAAGCCCAGGTAAAGGGCCCCAAGCCCAATACTTGGCCCATTTTGGCACAGATAAGAAAGATAAATCAAAATTACTTGGAAACCAACTGTGTGGCCCACTCAAGGGCCCACAAAGCAATCCCGGCCCACTTTTGGCATGAAATCCACTTAACTAATCCAACTTGAACTCCAAAATAAAATCAATTCAAATTGAACCAAAGTCCAAAGGGCCGCACTTGGCCCACCAAGGATTCACTTTACACTAAAGAAGATAAAATCAAGTAAAGGGACCCACACCACTTTGGCGGTCCCGCCAGACTTAAACCAAAACTGAATGCCGAATTAGGAATCGGGTGAGTGAGAGACCAACTGGGTTGACTCAAACCAGGGAAATTTTATGGGACCCGTCACTGGACGGGGTGGACTGGGGTGTCTACGGACTTCCCCAGACCGCAACCGAGAATCTACTTAGAATCTCAAAGCCGCAGACCAAAAGCCTTAGTAGAAGAACTTAGGCACCCAGGTGTCTGTCTGCACCCCATCAGGCAGTGGCGACTCCAAACAAATCCCGAGGCACGCGTCGTTACGCGTGCGCCTCGCCGTGCGACCGAAATCGGGTGCGCACAACGGGCACGGGCTTTTTTGTGCGAATTTATCCTTTTTCGATTTCTGAGCCTTACCTGCACTAAAATCTCTCTCTAGGAGATTCGAATCCTCTTATTTATCCTATTTGGCAATGGATTGGCATTATCCCTGTTTTCAATTCAATCTAGAAGATCTTGGTATATCCCTTTGGACCAACCATACCCCTGGGCTTGCCTATAAATAGAGGGCAGATCCTCAAGCAAATGGCCATTAATTTGAAGTCTGAAGAGCTCCAAGTGAAGAAAGGAATCCCTGCTGCTCTGTTTTCTCAATCCAGGTAAGTCCCTTTTCTCTTTTATTTTCTGTTTTTAATTCTAGAAATAGTCTGATCTTCTCCATTGCTGTAGAATAAGGCCTTCTTATACTTGTATTCCTAAACCTACCTCCAAGTACCTCAAGAATACTCTCTAGCCGTAAAATGTGAAGAGAGAGCTAGGAGAAAGGGGAACAGGTGGATCCATAGAATAGAGCCCCATAATCTATTTTTTTCCTTTTGTTATAGAATAAGGCCTTTGATTGTGTTTGTATCTCCAAACCTATCTCCAAGTACCTCAAAACTCCTCTCTAGCAGTAAAACGTGAAGAGAGAGCTAGGGGAAAAGAGAACAAGTGGATCCGTAGGGTAGACCCCCATGTGCTATAATCTGTGAGATGTGGTTGCTTTTACTATCCTGTTAATGTTTTAATGGTTTTGTTTTAAATCTGGAGGAATCCTATGAATCCATGATGTTTATAGCATGAGATCCCCACTTTTTTCTATAATTTGGATTTTTCACACCTTTACACCTACAACACTGTTTTCTTGATTTTGGTGATATTTGGCTAGGATTCTGGATCTACCATGATCAATATGGTAGATCTAAAACCAAAAGCCTGAAAGTAACCTATAGGGTTTCATGATATGATTTTAAAATTGTTTTTGATCTTGGAGAAAGGATCTTATGGTCTAAACTCTCTCTTTTGATGTTTTTTCATCAACATTGGGTTGAGTGGGGGTTCTATATCTCCACTATTGAGAGATCCGAATCAGATCTGTACTCCAAGTAAATTTGTTCTTCAAGGTTTTAATCAAGAGATTTCAATTTGCTTTTTAACCTTTTAATGGTTTCGTCTAAAGCCAGTTTTCAGGTTATAACTTTAGATTGGTTTTCTCTGATTTTTATCTCAATTTTATTTTAATCATGAAACCTTTAGAATGGTATAATCATATTTGAAAGTTCTGAATTAACCAGGCTATTCGTATGAAAAAACCATACACTTTTGTCTTTTTGTGATTTTTTATGATTTTAGTAGCAAGCCTTCTTTATTTTTAACATGAACAATGCCTGGCAACCACCTTGTGTGGATGAATAGGGGTGCCTAACACCTTCCCCTATTCATAACCTAATCCCCTTACCCATCTCTGGTTGTTTTTTTTAATAGGGTTATTTTTACCCTAAATTTGCCTTTTTATGCTTATTTGATGATTTTGGTGTCCATTCACACCTAAACAGAATGGTAGCGACTCTTTGTTTTAATGAATCCCGTGTGATGATTAGGAAGTCATTAAATTGATTTTCCATGTCTCACAGTTTTACCTAGACAGAAGTTTAGGGTTTCCTCGTATAATTCTTGAGTTGCCTTACTGTTTTTGTTAATTGATTGTTACTCAAGTTGCATAAAGAAAGGGACTAGGATTTAGAAATCTCAAAGATGCTATGAACATGGGTGTCTTAGCTGATATTGATCACCTCTTTGATGCACCATTTATGACTCTTGAATCTAAACCAATCAAGGATAAGAACTTTATATGGTTTTAAAGAAATGTTGCATTACTACCAGTAAAAAAGTCAGTATCAATTCAAGATTTTGTAACCTGCAAGCTTAGAACATGATTTTGCTTTATTTTCAAAAAGTAAAAATTTTCTCAACCCTTTTGTTGCAAACTTTAGTGCAATTAATTTATTATATTTTGTCTTTTATTGTTTCTATATTTCTTTGATTATATTTGTGGGTTCTTCATCTTTCGGGAAAGCTCTTGCATGAACATACATCATGGATTTGTTTGGTGCTACTTTCTTTCTTATCTCTCGATGCTTCTTATGAACTAAATAAATTAGAGAAAGTTGGTCTGCATTTTTGAGATTCTGGGTTATTTTTCCATTCTTCAAAGTAAGTTTACCAAATTCTTTGTTTTATAAAAGTTACCATTTGCTTCTGCTTTTGGTTTGGCTTTATGTTTTTTGTTCAATTTTTTTAATCAATTTTATTCCATTTTCTTTGAGTTAGTTGTTGTGATTACTACATAACACAATAAAGATGTTGTCACTAGTTAAGAAAATGGTACAGTAGAATAAATGTGTCTGGATGTTTGATTGAATATGGTTAATAAGCTCATCATGTACAATGAGTGAAGTTTTTGAAGGATATGTGCACCAATTTTGAGAGCTCTTAGTGCATTTATGTAAAAGTGAACTTCATCTTGTCTTCTTGATTGAAGTAAGCTAGATTTCTCATTCTTATTTTAGAACCTGTTTGTTTGAATTTAATTAATTTTATACATATTTCTTCTGTTTTCTTTGGTTCATTCCAACTGCTTATTTTGTTCCTTTGGTATGGAAAATTTGGAATTCAGAGTAGCAATATATCCATATATGGTCTTTCCAAAAAGCCCTTACACACCATCGTGAAAGTTAATTACTAAAAGGATACAATGATCAAAACTGCCCTCAATTGTTTTAAAACTTAACAATCAATTTTACAACTACCCTCCCACAAAGTGCACATGCACCATGCTAGTAAGAATAATTCGGAACCACATCGTCTTTAATGATTTACTGCATTGCAAACTGTTATGGCCGTAAGATGTTGCCATGTGAACCATCTCACAGTTAGTGTTTTTTCAAGTGGGACCTACTGAGATGTTTACGGAAAAAAAAACACTGACCGTGAGATGCTCCACATAACAGAATCTCATGGCCATAGTAGTATCCAATGCAATAAAGCATTGCAAACAATTTCATTCCCAATAACTAAAAAGATTGGATTGGATGGAAGGGAAAATTTTTCTACGCCCACCATTGTAACTCCCCAAATCCAGATATATTCCTCATGAATAATCCAAACTCAAAGTGCTAGTTCTGTGGGCCCAAACAATAATTATCCATACCAAATTTAATTCCAAATATAATTAAATGAACATCGGAGTACGCTATCAAATTCAATTTCTATTAATAGTCATCAAATAATTGCGGAACATGGTCAACCAAACCAAAATCAAATAATACTAAGTCTGGATAATAAAGAATGCCAACTAACTCTCAACTCACTAATAACCTCAAATCAAAATAATATCCTGCCAATATTAATGAATAACAATCCATCTACTCAAAATAAAACTCCTACTCAATATCAAAATAATCGTCTTGATACTGATGATTAGCACCATGTGGCTCTACCCCGTCAGTATCGTCCTCACTAATAGGATCTGAAAACAAAACATTTAAAACACAGGGTGAGATATAAAATCCCAGTAAGTAGCAACATGCATGAATAAACAGTCCAATGTTGCTAAAATAAAATACAGTTCATGAGGTATAACAAATCAACAATAAACTCGACAATTCATAACCCAAACAATAAGCATATAACCTTTCTTTTCAAAATAAAATCAGCAAGTAATCTCCTCATGAGAATTCAAAACAAATACAAGTATGTGTGTTTTCACAGGACTCGTGAAATATGACCACTTTGAAAAGTTAAGACCCAGTCCAACAAATCCAGTCTAAGAATGAACTGCAACATATTCTGTTGTATCATCACCCTCATGGTGGAATAAGAGACCTCACCCACATGGTGGAAATGGAAATTGCTGCAGCTCATCCCTCATGGAAGGCCTCTCCGTCACAAAGGAAATGCATAAATGAGCTAGACTTAATCCTAGCAAATATAGACTGACTTCGCTACTAGCTAAACTATGGATCCATAACAAGCTAAACCGGCTAATAGTACAATCAAATCAAAACCGGTGGTCCTCATGACCAACAAGTGTGTAATGCTCTCATGGCAAAGAATTCATAGCCCTCATGGCCAATAATCAATTAACATGACCCTCATGGTCAAATCAAGTCAATACTGCCTTCTTGGCAAATCACTCCCTCATGCATAAAACCAATATTACTCAAACTGTCAAAATTTGATAAATAAACTCAATCTACCCAAATCTGTCGAAAATAGATTCTTACTATTCAAGAACTCAAAACATCCTTAAAATATCCTTTTGCAAGTGTAGAATCATCAATTTACAAAACAAATCATTTTTTAGATCAAATTTCCCTCTTGAAAATCAAAACATAAGTTATTTCAATAAAACATACCCAAAACCTTAAATAATTTTCATAAAACTATTTGGCCTCTGAATAATTTTCATAAACCTTAATTATTTATACACATGTATAAATAATTTTATTTATACATGTGTTGGATTCCTCCAAAAATCCTTTTATATTTAAAATCTAGGTATTTTTCTTGAAAATCAGAAAATTAGTTGGGTCGCTCAGGTGGTCTGGGTTGAGCGGCTTATCAAAATTTTTATACTACGATCGCTCAACAGATCGCTCAGGAGATCTATGACAGGGGGCTTAACAAAACCAAAACATCCAACGGTCGCTCAGCAGATCGCTCAGGCGATCTGACTAGCGATCTAAAACAAAAATCAGCGCTTACCAAGGGCGCTCAAGCAACGTGACGAGCGGTCGTATAACTTCACAAATTCCTGCAAATTTTACAGAAATCCAATTTTCTCATAAATCTTCAAAAATAACTTTTTATCAACAAGAATCAATTCCAACCTTTCCAAAATCAGTATAAGTACATTATACAACATTCCAACAAATCTAACAACAATTTTATATGATCAAGTTAAGGTTTTTCATCTAACTCTAAAGTAATCAGAAACTGTACATGAAGAACAAGATGTATTTTTCTTACTGTTAAACCTCAACCAAATATGTCCAAATCATCCTCAACATATTCTTCAAACATCAAAAAATCCAAAAACATGATATTTGTCGTCTAATCAGTAAAACATGCAGATTTTCTCCAAGAGAAGGGTTGCTACTTATCTCTTGTCGTAAACAGATCCAATGAAACCTCACGCTTGATCTCCCCTTCAACACCATAGCAAAACCCATGAAAAATTCCTTCTTTTCCTTCAGCCGTCCAAGGCAAAAATAGGGTTTCTTCTCTCCTAGTCATCCTGTAGACACCCCAAATTGCACTACAAGATGAGAAAATAAAGAAAAATATTTAATTGGGATTTGAAATAGGTCAAAAAAGTTGAAAAAATTTGTCAAACCTGTGCTGCCCGCATTTGGTATGCGGATATGCCTTGACCGCATTTGATCTGTGGTCACGCATATTTTTTGGCGTTTTCGCAAATATTCAATTTTTAAGCCTTATTTACACTCCTACCTCTCTCTAGGAGATGTGATCTTCTATTTTTACCCTCCGTGGTTTGTTAAATTTACTACAACCCATGTTTTAAAATTGAGTTGGAACATTCTGGAACCCTATTTTAGCATACCCTTGGGACCAACTATGCCCCTGGGTTTGCTTATAAATAAAGGGCCTCTCCTCAAGCAAAGGGCTGAGAATTGAAGCTAGAAAAGCTCCAAGTGAAGAAGAGAACCCCTGCCTCTCTGCTTTCTTACACCCGGGTAAGCCTCTCCTCCTTTTTTCTTTTCTGTTTTTTTAAATTCTAGGATTATTCTGTCTTCTACCCTTTCTGTAGAATAAGGCCTATGTATGGTTGTAACCCCAAGCCTACCTCCAAGTACCTCAAAACTACTCTCTAGCCGTTAAACGTGAAGAGAGAGCTAGAGGAAAGGAGAACAGATGGATCCGCAGGATAGACCCTTATGTGTTGTAATCCTTGATATATGTCTTTTAATACTTTATTTGTATTATGTGATTGTTTATTTTTAAAGTATGGAGGAATACCATGGATCTATGCTGTTCATAGCATTAGATCTCATTTTCCTCCTAGAGTTTTGATTTTTCACATTATTTTATTTCTTTTGGTTATTATTAGGCTAGGATTTTAGATCTACCATGATTAATATGGTAGATCTGAAATCAGAAGCCTTAAAGTAATATCTAGGGTTTCATGAGGTGATTTTCAAGTTATTTTAATCTTTGAGAGAGGATCCTATGGTCTAAACTCTCCATTTTTTATGTTTTTCATCAACGTGGGTGTATTGGGTTCAGATCTCTCATTAGGTTCAGATTTGTACCCTAAATAGTTCAGGTTTATTTCTCATTCTTTTTGTGAAAAGATTTTTACTTCTATCAGGATGATTTTTCAATACCTTAATGATTTAACCTAAGGCTAATTTTCTAAGTTTTGCTTTATGTTTATTCTCATTGATGTTCATTTTCATTTGTTTTCTCAATCATGAAACCCTCAAGATGGTATATTCATATGAAGCGTCCAGAATTAATTGGGTCATTCATATAGAAAAAGCCATACATCTTTTTACTCTTTTTCTTTACTTTTGATTTGATTTTTATTAGCAAGCTTTTCTAACATGAATTACACTTGGCAACCACCTTGTGTGGATGAATAGGGGTGCCTAACACCTTCCCCTATTCATAACCTAATCCCCCTACCCATCTCTGGTTATTATTTTAAAATGGAGTTACTTTTAAATCTAACTTTATTTTATTTTTTGTTTTTTGTTTTTTTGTTTTATTTGATCTTTTTAGTGTCCATTCACACCTAAACAAAGTGGTGGCGACTCCTATTTTCTTATGAATCCTGTGTGATGATATGAAGTCATTGAATTGATTTTCCATGTCTCACACGTCCAAGGCAAAAGAATAGAATTTTTAGATTTTGTCTAATATATCCCCACGATCACTTCTGTTCTTATTAGAAGTTCCTTATTTTTAAAAACTCTCCAAAGCAACCTCTCATAAACACATGCATGCCCACTCTAATAATTTATTTTATTTTCTTTTAATAACATGATCCAATACATGCCACTACATCATACTCTATATACTTGACAAATAGAATTAAAGAGATTTATATAATGCCTTCCTTACCTCATAACTCATTATCCAACTGTCGGATCGACACCAAATTCTAGATCCATCTCCTCCACATGATCACCTATTAGATTCATGTCTCTGATTAGCAATTACTCCCAATAATTACAGATTATAAATTTAATAACTTAATTCTGAAAAATTCAGGGTATTACAACCATCTTACAATTCAGGGAAAAAGGAAAAAAAAACCGATGACAAACGTATGCAATCATCTTCAACAAGGTTTATCAGCTTTCTTCAACCTAAGAATCCCAATCCTTATTCTTCTTGCTTCAGCCGCAGCAGCCGTTTTGTTCAGAGAAAAAGCGGGAAAATGCTCTGTCTCCATCATCCCAATGCCCTCTTTTGGCATATCGTTGACATCAGGGATGCCTAGTTCCAAACCAAACGAGTTCCTGGACTTGGTTGGACTCTTTGGTTGTTGACCATTCTCCAAGATCGAAGACTTTGTTAGACTCTTTGGACTTTGACCATTCTCCAAGACTTTTGATACGTGCATCCTCTTATCGATAAATAACGGTGTGTGTTGGACGATTTTGATGGGGCCTTGCTGCTCCTCTTGGCAAGCAGGACACGTTCCCGTAAATTCGGTTACTTCCTTCACACGAATCGTACTTCTACTGGGATTCAAATTCGACTCTTCCCCTTTCAGAGTTAGCTGTAAAATTAAGAACAAAAAACATATATTAAACAATGGGAGAAAAAAAGGAAATTAACGAAACAAATTAATTAAGAGTTGGACATGATCAAGAGATATACCTCTCTTAACCTTTCTTTGCATTTCAAATTGAAAGCTTTGAGATTGTTGTAATGAAGCATCCTATTTTCGATTACCTGTCATGGATAGATTCACACATGCCCGCTTGAGATGTGATGTTCAGAGATGATAACGCTCAGAGTAAAAAAATTAAGTTGTGTAAAAGGACAAAAAAACTTGCTGTAACTCACCTTTTTTAGGATCTTATTCTCTACAGTTAAATTCATCATGATTTCCGTCAATTTCTCGTATCTCTACAGGAAATCAAACAAGAACTTAATCAGTAGCAACAATAGTCAATAGAATTGGGCAACCCCACAAAACCAAACTGGAAGGTTGGTTTATTAATCTCAGTAGCAACAATACGATTAACCTGGTAGATTTATGTATTTATTTTTGCTTTTTTAATAGATATAGATATAGATTTACCGTTTTTAGTTTTCTCTTCGAGTGGTTATGCTTCACATCTGATTCGCTGGCGGAGAACGGAAGAGGAGTTGTCGAACTGGAAGCCTCCACCTTGACGGTGGGTCTCTCGCCGACTGAACATACAGCAGGAGGATTCAAAGATGGAGGAGGGTGAGAAGACGAAGCGCGAGGAGGGGATGGGGACGGGGGAAATTCGACTGCGGTTCGCCTTCTTTTAGCACCCCAAACGGGCATTGGAGGTGATCGACGCTCCGACTCCGCGATAAGCATAGGAAGGTCGACAAGGATTCCGGCAACCTCCAACTCCTCGACGCTGAATTTGTTGTTGGGGTCATTCTCCATTTTTTTTTCTTTTTAGTCCACTTACTTTTTCGAAACGGGTGGAGTTGCAGAGGAGTTGTACGTATAAATAGAGAGGGATGGATTTAAGTGCAGTAGATCAACTTAGTCTTCTTCGAGTTGGAGCTGAAGTTCCCGGGCGCAGTTGTTAGCTTCTGCCACATGTCAATAAAAGAAGAGAGTCTTTTAGTTCGAGTTAAACTGGAGTTCCCTTATGCCGAGAATGTTAGCCTTGCAAAGCGTCAATTAAAGAAGGCAAAATAATGAAAATATTTGTAGAAACAGTCCACTAATTGACAGGGGACTTCGGGTGGCATCTCCGGCGAGGCAACGGCTCACAGCCTTTGAGCAAAAACATCATCGACAGGGCATTCCCCTCCAACTTCATATGACATGTACTCAGCTAACTCTTCTGGAAATCTCAAGCAAGCTGCTCCAACTGGAGGATAGACCTCATCAGATCCTGTCCTTGGTGAGTACCCAAGTAACCCAAGTGGGAGCTTGTGGGGACCTACTGCAAGCTTGAGTTCATTTGGCATTCTGCCGATGAAGTCTTTCATGGACCGGGTGACACGATCGGGGATATGTTCACGGAGGCGACCGAGTTCAGATAGAAGGGTCTCTAAGAGTGAGTTGGCTGAGTTGAGTTGTAGGTGAAGCTAATTCAGTTGGAGGTGATTGGTGGCTTGTCGGGCTTCGATGGTGTTGAGCTCATGTAAGAGGGAATTTGAATCCCAAAGGGGGAGGTAGTGAGTGTAGGGAGAAAGGTTCAGACTGAAGGAGGAGCTTGCAAAGATGTAGATGTGAGAAGATTGGTGAGTATAACAAGCAGAAGAATCTTGTTCTTGGACTTGTTCTGTGTCTGCTGATGTTGCTTTTTCGGGTAATCTTCAGTGCCACTTCCCATTTCTGTTTGCTCTCTCTTCTCTGAAGATATTTGGAGGACTGAATGGTAAAGTTGGAAGTGTTGGAGGTGAAGATGGTGAGATGGGGTTCTTGTCAGTGTTGTTGTGACAGTGGAGGAATAGAAAGGGAAGACCTTGAAGTTATGTTTACAGATCTCGATAGAAAGCTGAAAGAAGGAGATAGAGACAATGCAGTTTGAGGTTTCTCTGGTTATTTTAAATTTCGATTTTAACTAAAAGAAAGCTTTTTCATTCAGTTGACCAGCTGGCCGGTTTGGGTGTTCAAGAGACGATGCAAACCCCAATCAGATTCTTCTGTTATTGTAAGATGCATGGCACTCTTCCACCACTAAAGAGTATTGGATTATGGGCCAGGCACGGCCCATCTCCGAGGTGGGCCATGCCGTGCCCAGCCTGTGGCCCTAGACACAGGCACGTGTGCCATGCCGGGCCAGCCCGTTAAGCAACCCTACTTGAGTCAAGCTTTTTGGGAATGTGCACCAATTTTGAGAGCTCTTAGTGAATTTATGAAAAAGTGAACTTCATCTTGTCTTCTTGATTGAAGTAAGCTAGACTTCTCATTCTTATTTTAGAACCTATTTGTTTGAATTTAATTAACTTTATACATATTTCTTCTGTTTTCTTTGGTTCGTTCCAGCTGCTTGTTCTGTTAATTTTGTACCTTTGGTATGGAAAATTTGGAATTCAGGGTAGCAATATATCCACATATGGTCATGACCTTGTTTTCATTTATATGCATGTACATATTTTACTGGATCTGATTTATAAATGATTTGGTTTGGGCATTGGGATTTTAATTTGTGCACAACATAATGCTTACACTTCATGAGTCAATTGTGTAGCAATTGTATTATGAATTTCAGATTTTTTTTTTTTTTTTGGAAGTAACTTTTAGCTTATTTTGAAATTTGAAATATCACTAATATAAATGATTTGGTTTGGGCATTGGGATTTTAATTTGTGCACAACATAATGCTTACACTTCATGAGTCAATTGTGTAGAAATTGTATTATGAATTTTAGATATATTTTTCTTTTTTTTTTTGGCAAGTAAATTTTAGCTTATTTTGAAATTTGAGATATCACTAATATAATATGTTATTGGCTTTGCTTGGCCACGTGTAATCTATGGTTTGAAGATTATTCTAATACATAAGGTAGAGTGCAACCCTTCAAAAATTTTATATTTTCTGATCTTTCTTTTGTCCTTTTATTCACATTTCTTTTATTATGTTGTGAAAGAAAATATGTAAATTTTCAGAATATATATTTGAAGTATTAAATTTGGCAGTCAGTTATTATAGTTTTTCAGATATTCATGATTTACCCAAAAAAACAAAAGAGGGTGGTCAGCTGAAAATGGATGAGAACTTCAGTTTTAGGGGAAAACTCGGTGTGATGAACTTGATGGGAACACAACTAGATGAATCATTATGAACATAGTCAGACACCAAACCTTGACTTGTATTCGCTTTTGAAATAGAATTTGGATTGTAAGATGCCTTCAGTCTTGTAGGTGATGAAACCTACATGGACAAAGTTGACAGGTCAATGGCAGTGATGAGGGTCTTTTGGGTGAGAAGTGTTAGCGTGAGCTGTTATGGAAATCAATTAGGATAGATTTGTAACCATTTAAGAGATATTTTAGGTATCTCAAAGATGCTGTAAAATCCCTGAAATTAAGGGAACGTTAGCGTCAGTCAAGCATAACTGAATCATTGTATATATATAGCTTGCTGCTGTATAGAAATGAATATACGGAATACAGATTTTAACATGGTATCAAAGCCAAACGAACCCTACCTATACAGCCGTTCTCCTCCATTCATGGCAGACTCTGACGAACCCTAACTATACAGCCGTTCTCCTCCATTCGTGGCAGACTCCGACCAACCCAATAACTTTGGCGACACCTCCAACTTCCCTGATTCTATCCTTGAATTAACTACAAGGATGACTGAGGCTTTGAACAGAAATCCAACTCCGACCATCACCACCGAACTCTCCACTGCTCCAATCGGCATTAAGTTGGACGGCTCCAACTATGCGTTATGGTCCGAGGTTGTCGAGATGTATATCTCTGGCAAAGACAAACTGGGATATATCAATGGCGACTTTCTCCAACCACCAATGACTGATCCCTCCTTTCGCAAGTGGTGCACTGATAACGCTGTTGTCAAAGGTTGGTTAATTTCTTCTATGGAATCTTCTTTGATTGGCAATTTTATTCGCTTCCCTATGGCAAAGGCAGTGTGGGATTCCATTGCAACTACTTTCTTCGATGGAAGTGATACATCACAAGTGTATGATCTTCGACACCGTGTAAGTCGCTTGAAGCAAGCTTCTGGTTCACTTGAAAAGTACTACACTTAATTGCAGGGGCTATGGCGTGAAATTGATTTTTGCCGACCAAATCCCATGGAGTGCTTGGTTGATATTCAGCATTATAATTGGATTACTCAAGAAGATCGGGTATATGTGTTTCTGGTGGTCTTGATGATCGGCTAGACAAAATACGTGCTGATGTTCTCCAAATGAAACCGTTTCCTTCGGTTGAGCAAGCTTATGCGCATGTTAGACGAGAGGCTATACGACAGCAAGTTATGATTAACCAAGACACAGATGGGATCCAGGGGGCTGTCTTGGCCTCTAAAGGTCTCACATTAGCCAACTCTGCCCCTGCTAAATCAGCAAAGAACCGAACTCCTACTGATGCAAAAAAATGTTCTCATTGTGGTAACCATAAACACACACGTGAGAGTTGTTTTCAATTGCATGGATACCCTGATTGGTGGCATGATCTACAAGCACGTAAACGTCGTGATGGAACTAGCACGACTGGGAGTTCAGGCAAAGTTGTAGTTGCTGCTGCCGATCCTCACCTCTCTCTCATACAACCATCTGGAACATCCACTAATGCTCCTTCAGAATTGAACTCAGGTATCTCTGGACGTGCCTTTTTTACCTCCAATAGTGATGGGGATTGTAGTGCATGGCTTCTTGACTCAGGGGCCACCGATCATATGACCTTTGATGCCTCCGATTTCTCTCAGACATCTATTCTGCGACACACCAGCATCGCCAATGCAAATGGTGTTATTTCACCAGTCACTGGAGCAGGCTCTGTGAATTTATCTTCATCTTTGCATTTATCCAATGCTTTACTTGTTCCATCACTTTCACATAAATTGGTGTCTGTAAGCCAACTTACCACAGACCTAGGGTGTGTTGTACTTATCTATCCAAATTTCTGTCTTATTCAGGATATTCTCACCAAGGAGATAATTGGGCGTGGTACTAAAAGGAGGGGATTATATTATGTGGACGATCTCAGCATGGGCCAGGCACATCACATGCAACATTCGCATATTGCTAAAGAGACACAGATTTGGTTGTGGCATCGCCGTTTGGGACATCCATCTTTTCCTTATTTGAAGCATGTTTTCCCTGATTTATTTGTGAATTTTCAGCCTTCTAATTTGAAATGTGACACTTGTATTTTGGCTAAGAGCCATCGAGCTACTTATTCATTGAGCATGAGTAAAAGTGACACTCCATTTGCTTTAATACATTCTGATGTATGGGGACCTTCACCTGTTATGACTATGTCTGGCCTGCATTGGTTTGTTATTTTTGTGGATGATTGTACCCGAATGACATGGCTCTACTTGATGAAACATAAAGATAAAGTTCTCAGTGTTTTTGAAGCATTCCATGCTATGATTTGCACCCAATACAGTGCCACCATGAAGGTTCTCCGCTCTGACAATGGTGGTGAATATGTCAATAAGCATCTTAAGGCTTATTTTACTCAACATGGTTTACTTCATGAAACTTCATGCTCACAGACACCTCAACAAAACGGTATCGCAGAGAGAAAGAATTGACATATTCTTGAGACTGCACGTGCTCTACTTCTTGGGGCTCATATGCTTCAACGATTTTGGCCAGATGCCGTCTCTACTACTGTTCACCTTCTCAACAGAATGCCCTCCAAGGTCTTGTCATTTAAGACTCCACTCCAAGCACTTTCTACACATGTGTCACTATCAACCGTGTTGATGCTTCCTTTAAATTGGGTCTTTGGATGTGTAGCATATGTATACCTCCACAAGAACCAACGGACTAAACTTGATCTGTGTGCCTACCGATGTCTTTTCTTGGGCTATGGAGTTCATCAAAAAGGGTATCGTTGTTATGACCCTACCACACGAAGGCTCTATGTGACTATGGATGTTCAATTCTTGGAGACTGATATGTTCTACTCTTCCTTAGCACCTACTTCTCCTCTTAAGGAGGAGACACATGATGAAGAGGTGAATTGGTTCCAGCAAGAAGGGGTGAATGACTTTAACGAGATCAGACACAATGAACCACTTGAGTATGATGAACCGAATTATGAGAAGCAAAATGACAACCCAGGTGTTGTCAATTGTGAAGATGATATATGTCCTAATGTGGAGCGTGGAGCATCATCTAATGAGGAGCATGCAATAACTGAGACTGAACCTAGCTCTAATATGGAGCATGCACCATTAGAGACCGAATCTATATCCCCCCACTCTAAAGTGCCAGTCCCATCATCTCCTAAGAATACTCCTGAGGTAAGTATGTTTACTACACCCCTACATACCAATGATATAGATGCATCTGTGGGCTATGTCTTACCTCACAGGTACAATCGGGGCAAGCCTCCTAATAGATACTCTCCAGAAGTTGAAGAACGTAGGTCAAAGTATCCAATTGCCAACTACGTATCTACCAATGGACTCTCTGAACCTCTCAAGAAATTTGCACATGAACTCTCCATGTGTCAGATTCCTACTAGTGTTCATGAGGCATTGACAGATCCAAGATGGACCCGAGCTATAGAGGAAGAAATGGAGGCACTACTCAAAAATGATACATGGAATCTTGTTCCTTTACCTGAAGGAAAGAAAACAGTGGGATGCAAGTGGGTGTTCTCCATTAAACACAAAGCAGACGGATCTGTTGATCGATACAAAGCAAGACTGGTAGCGAAGGGATACACCCAGACATATTGTGTGGATTATCAGGAGACGTTCTCACCTATTGCAAAGTTAAATACAATTAGAGTGTTATTGTCCCTTGCAGCCAATCTTAACTGGCATTTGCATCAATTTGATGTAAAGAATGCTTTTCTCCATGGTGATCTCCAAGAGGAGGTTTATATGGATGTTCCTCCAAGATACACAGCATCTTCAGAGACTGAAATGGTGTGTAAATTACAACGAGCTTTGTACGGATTGAAGCAGTCACCACGAGCATGGTTTGGGAGATTTAGCTTGGCAATGAAGAAATGTGGCTTCCAACAAAGTGACTCTGATCATACTGTGCGCGCGTGGGAAACGCGGCACGGGAAAATTCGGAGTCGCCACCGCCTGATGGGGTGCAGGCGGACACCTGGGTGCCTAATCTTGCTTATTAGGGCTTTTTGGTCTGCGGCTTGAGATTCTAAGTCTGTTTTCGGTTGTGGTTCGGGGAAGTCCGTAGACACCCCGGTCCACCCCGTCGGATGACGGGTCCCGTGGGTTCCCTGGTTTGAGTCAGCTTACATTGGTATCACCTGATTCCTAATCCGATATGCAATTTGGTTAAGTCTGGCGGGACCACCTGAGTGGTGTGGGTCCCTTTAGTTGCTTTTATCTTGATTACTTAGGTGATCTGAGTCTGGTTGGGTGGGCCCCGTTGGAAGGCCCACGGTATCCTTGGTGGGCTTAGTCAAGCCCGTGTACCCTTGTGGACCTCAGTCTAGCCTGAGAGGTCCTTTGGGCTTTGGTTAGTTCAATTGATTTTACTTTAAGTTCAGATTTGAAGATTAAGTGTTTTTCATGCACAAGTGGGCCGGACCGGTTTGTGGGCCCCTTAGGTGGGCCCACATGGTGGCCAAGTATTTTTTATTGGATTTATCTTTTTAATTTTGCCAAAGTGATTCGGACACTGGGCTTGGGGCCCGCGGTCCAAATCTGGGCTTGTAAGCCCAAGTTACCGGAAGTTAGGGTTTGCACCCTTCCTTGGTTCGGTTGGTGGGCTTTGGCGGGCCCGGTAGGCCCTTGCCCTTGGTCTCGGCCAAACCACGCAATTCACGCATCAATTTCACATAACAAGGCTCGGGTGGGCCGCATTGGGTTTGGCCCGCCCGGTTCAATTGTTCGTTTTACTTAAGTTATATTTAATGGTATGCTTTGGTGTTTATTGGGCTGGGTGGGCCCCTTTGGAAGGCCCACTGGAAGTCAAGTTGGACCGGGAGTCCAAGTCCCATGTCGGGTTTCCGGGCGACCCAGAAACCCTATTGGTTTATCCGGTTCGGAAATATCATTCACATCTAGCAATAATCACACAAAAAAACACAAGATAGACACTCTGTTAGAGAAAAAAAACTGGCTCATTGTGCTGGGTCCAAGGTACGGGTACGAGTTGGATGCGCAACGAACAAAGGGGGTGGGGGGTGCGGGGGGGCGAAGCCCCCCGCGGTACAGTAAAGGGCATTTTTGGAATTTTTCAAAAATATACCAATTTGGCATGTTTTAGGGGTATGCGCCGACCTCGGGCACTAGGCGCGAGTTCGGCATGGGCCGGGCGAACCGAAAACAACGAAAAACACAAAAAAAGAGGTGAGCGCGAGCCTCGCGCGAGCTTCGCGGATACTCGATGCTCTCGGTTTTCTTTCAAACTCCATTCCTGAGCTGATTTTAAGGTCTGTAACTCATTTTTTAGGCTCTGTAAGCCCTCCCAGGGCTTCGGCCACCCCCAGAAGATACTCACACATGCATTGGAATTAATCTAATTGATTAAATACACAACTCCATATCACTAAAAAAAGAAACCAAACCCCATTATCACAAACAACACAGTCCTAGGACTACAGACAGTTAATGGGGTGATGGGAGCATGCTTACAGGGGCGCAACAAGGCGCAAACAGCATAAGCAGGGGGTTGGGGGGCATGTTAGTAAGTCCAGCACAATAAAAACAAAGAAAACAACATGCACTTCCATGCACAGACTGGTCCTTCAAGCATGCACGCTAACATCCGAAGAAGGGAATGAGGAGGGGGGTTTACAGGGATACAAGGGATGAAGGGAACTTGGGAACATGCTCCCTTTTCGGCGCGAGCAACACATGCATCTTCCTCTTCCTTACTTGGTGGTCTTCATCAGATGGAAGTGAAAAGAAAAAACATGGCAAGTTTTCATGGCAGTGGTTTCATACCACTGAATAAGACCGGCTTACAAAAGAACATCGTATATTCATATATGTGTAACCCAAAGTAACAGGGATCCTTACCTGGTGGTTTTTGAGTTCTGGAGCCGAATGTGGGAGCCTCCTCGAAACCGGACAGCGGCGGGATCCTCCACTTCACCGCACCAACAGTAGCAAGCTTCCCCTTGCTTGGGTGGAAATGGAGAAGAACCAAAGAAGGGTGAGCCTCTTGGGTTTTTTTTTTTGGGGACAAGCAGGGATGAAGAGAGGAGGGCTTCGGGTGAAGGAAGAAGAAAACCAAACAAAAACCCTTCGAACCCTCCAAAAATCCTAACACTTAGTTTTTTTCGAGAAAACTTCCAACCCTCTGCGCGAAAGGCCGCGCGGCTTATATAACCGAGAAAAAAGGGGGATGCGCCCACCTTGGCGCCCAGCTCCAGGTGAGCGCATGCCGCTCGCCACGTCCGCGCGAGCGGCATAATGATGAAAATTCATTAAATGCCGCCGCGCGTTTGGTCGGAAAATCCGAATTTTCGGATTTAGTCCCTAGCAAATTTCAATTTAATCCGATATTCTCGGATTTTTACAGATTTAGTCCCTGGGATATTTCGTATATTTGGATATTTACGGATTTGATCCCTGAGATATTTTCCTGCGCAACTCGCCACGTGTGCAGCTTTTTGCCACGTGCGCAGATTGCCGGTTTTGCTGCCCGGGAATTTCGTCAGCTCATATTTCCTTCATCCGGACTCCGATCTGGGCAAACTTAGTTTCATTAGAATCGTATCGGAGCCCTCCATCCCATGACCTAGGGGGTAGGCCTCCGGATCGGATTTTAGCAGAAAGTCAACTTTTGGCTCTGCTCAAGTTTGACCGCCTGCAGAACCTTCATCCGGACCCCGATTCCTGCAAACTCAGTTGCGTTGGAACCGTGTCGAGATTCTCTATCCAATGACCTAGGGGTGGGCCTCTAGATCGGATTTTAGCAGAAAGTCAACTTTTGGCTCCGCTCAGGTTTGACCGCCCGTAGAACCTTCATCCGGACCCCAATTCCTGCACACTCAGTTGCGTTGGAACCGTGTCGAGATTCTCTATCCAATGACCTAGGGGTAGGCCTCTGGATCGGATTTTAGCAGAAAGTCAACTTTTGGATCTGCTTAGGTTTGACCGCCCGCAGAACCTTCATCCGGACCCCGATTCCTGCAAACTCAGTTGCGTTGGAACCGTGTCGAGATTCTCTATCCAATGACCTAGGGGTGGGCCTCTGGATCGGATTTTAGCAGAAAGTCAACTTTTGGCTCCGCTCAGGTTTGACCGCCCGTAGAACCTTCATCCGGACCCCGATTCCTGCAAATTCAGTTGCGTTGGGATCGTGTCGAGATTCTCTATCCAATGACCTAGGGGTAGGCCTCCGGATCGGATTTTAGCATAAAGTCAACTTTTGGCTCTGCTCAAGTTTGACCGCCCGCAGAACCTTCATCCGGACCCCGATTCCTGCAAACTTAGTTGCGTTGGAACCGTGTCGAGATTCTCTATCCAATGGGATAAAGCAAGGTGGCCAAATTTCACTTGATCAAAAAGTCAACTCTTCACCCCTTAGGGTTTGACTTTTTATCCGGGTTTGCATTTTTGGTTTTTTTTTTTTTTGGGAGCGCAAAAATGAGGTGCTTACAGCTGCCCCTCTTTGCCGGAGTCACCTTG
This sequence comes from Buxus sempervirens, assembly GCA_947561395.2. NCBI lineage: Eukaryota > Viridiplantae > Streptophyta > Magnoliopsida > Buxales > Buxaceae > Buxus > Buxus sempervirens. The sequence goes on from OX387195.1 coordinate 2,264,993, forward strand.
CGGATGAACGGCAAAGAGAAAAAGAATCTCGTTTTTGCGCCTGGCATTTCTGTCGACATGGTCGACGAGCTTAGTCCTTTGAAATTTTCACTTTGAGAGGGAAGCGGCCAAATCATGTGGCGTCACTTCCTGGCTTCAGAGTTTCCTTTCCCTTTGCTTTTCGGGTTTTTGTAGGGCAACTCTTCAGCATTTTAGTTTAAGTTTGAAAGAGATTAGATTGGACTTGAGCTCGCCAACCTGTTTCGGCGTCGATGCCAGACACTTGACAATATTCTTTTCTTCTTGTTTGTTCCATTAAAGCTTTTAGGTGACTTCAGACTTCTGATCCATTTTGTGTCTTTTACTTGAAGCTTGCTTGCATTTTTTCTTTTCTTTTCTTTTTTTTATTATATTTATTTATTTATTTATTTATTTATTTTTAGGATTTGATGGCCAATGGTTGGGTTAGGATGTGGACCGAATGGAGAAAGGAGGAGGGAAGAGCGGAGGAGGAGCTGCTGTTGGTGAGGAGGTGCTTCCAGCGCTGTCCACTGCCTCAAGGGAGCCCACACACCTGCTCTACTCTATTTACAAAAGTGTGAAATCAAAATTACAAAAGGGGCCATCTTGCCCGATGATATCTTCATTCATGCTCATTCTTCTTCATATCTTGTCATTCCTTCTTCTGCAGTGCTTTCTGATTGGCTTTCCCTCTGGTAGAGGCTCCCTAGCTTGGAGTGACTGTTTCTGGGGATTGGGCAGGAACCTTTTTTCTTATCGCCTCTTCTTTCGGGTCGAGCCTTGTTAGTGACAAGCGTGGGAGTTCCCCGGGGAAGGATGCTCCGCTGGGGATAAGTGGGGATTCCTATCGCTGTCATTTTCCTTCATAAGGCCTTCTCCCTCTGCTTGGGTGCGAATTCTTCATGTTCGTTCAAGCTCTTGTTGAGTGCGAGAGGCTCCACCAGGGATTGATGCGAGCTTTTTTTGTCTTCTTTCCGCTCTCCTTCGCAAAGCCGGCCTCTTCAGACTGGGCGAGGCTTGATAAGTCTACGTCATCCGGTATTATTATTTTATTGCTTGAGAGGACGCTACTGGGGATGTAAGGGTGTCGTCCCTTGTCTGCTGAAGGCCTCCCACTGGGGATTTTGGAGGTTGCTATTCTCCGTTTACTGAAGGAACTCCGCTGGGGACTTTGGAGAAGATGTCCGTTATCCCACTTTTGCTGTACCTGTGAAGGCAGGAAAAGACAACATGTTAGCCGTGGAATAGCTGGGGAATGCAAAACACTTCTTTTATTCTCTTCTTGCTCTAAGCCTTTTGCCCATCGCAGATAGAAGCGGCCTTTGCCAAGGTTAAGAGACTATCAACTCAGGTTAGTAGCTCAACGTGGAGCTCAAAACAGTTAAGCAGAACAATTATAGAGAAAACAGGTGTGTCAGTGTGTGCCTGTGTTTGCAATATCAAAGAAATTTCCCAAGGTCAGACAGGACTTGGAGTGCTTGGTATTTTCAGTAGCATTGTCATCACAGGCCACTGTGGAGTCTTCGACTCAGGCGCAACCTGCCAGTCTGAATCACTCAGATCTATGTATCTTTCTCATTTTACTATCTGCCACTATCACTGCTCTCCTCTGTATCTTGCTCTGCTCAAACCAGATGTGACCAGTTCTCTTTTTTTTTTTTTTTTTTGACTAACCACGCAACGCCCTTTTTTCGGGTTTTCGCTGTGTCCAGCCTTTCTAGGAAACTCTGAATTCCGTCATTGCTGACGAATGCAGACCTAACTGTTTGCCCTGATCATTCCTTTTGGGATCTGAGAGGTCTTAGAGATAGGACGAAATGTAGGCTTGATCTCGGTTATGAAAGAAAGGATAGATGGCTCAAAAAAGCTTAATTATTTGGGTTTGCAAAGTGTGCTACTTTTATTGTTGGTGGGACTTACATCCTGGCTTATTTGGATCTCTATATTTTTGGGCGGGGCAAACATTTCCCCATTTTCTTTGTTTCTATTCTTTTTTCTTTCTTTTTCTTTTTTTCTTGTTATATTTTCTCTTCTTTTTTGAGGTTTTTCTGGGCGAGAATGCCCGGTTTCTTTTTGCTTTGCCAGGAATGCCCCATTTGATGTGTAGAACACTTGCAATGGGTTGAAAGAATTTTGAGGCTCAAAAATTGTCTAACTAGGGGAGAATTTAAGGTATTTGGAAGGATTTACAATCTAAAGGAGAGTCAAGGAAGGCCTCTCTTCATTTCCCAATCAGAATGATCTTAGGCATAGTACAGTTTGACTGCGTCTGCATTTATCGGCTCAGGCAAAAATTGCCCCATCCATTTCTTGTAGGATGAGTGCTCCTCTTGACAGAACCTTGTGGACTACGAATGGCCCTTCGTAGTTTGGCTTGAATTTCCCTCTATTGTCCTCTTGATGGAACCATCTCATTCGATTTTGTGGAGCCACTTTGCTCCAAGGCTACCTTATCTCTTGGTGTTGGGAGACGTTTTGCTCCTTCTATCCTTGCTCATTTCTTTCTTTGTCTTGGTTGTATCTGAAACTGCCTCTACCCATCTCTAACTCATCTATCAGCGGCTCTGGCTTCCCAAGATTCTGTCAACCAATGTGTGAATACACTGTGATGACTCCTTTGGCGTCCCATGTGTGAATACACGGTGACGATTTTCTTGCATCAGCGTGTGAATACGCAGTGATGGCTTTTTTCATGTCTCATGTGTGAATACATGGTGACATTTTCTTGCATCAGTGTGTGAATACGCAATGATGGCTTTTTTGCGTCCCATGTGTGAATACACGGTGACGGTTTTCTTGCATCAGCGTGTGAATACGCAGTGATGGCTTTTTCACGTCCCATGTGTGAATACACGGTGACATTTTCTTGCATCAGCGTGTGAATACGCAGTGATGGCTTTTTTGCGTCCCATGTGTGAATACATGATGACGGTTTTCTTGCATCAGCGTGTGAATACACAGTGATGGCTTTTTCACGTCCCATGTGTGAATACACGGTGACATTTTCTTGCATCAGCGTGTGAATACGCAGTGATGGCTTTTTCATGTCCTATGTGTGAATACACGGTGACATTTTCTTGCATCAGCGTGTGAATACGCAGTAATGGCTTTTTCACGTCCCATGTGTGAATACACGGTGACATTTTTTGGGAGATACCTTGCTCCTTTTGTCTTTGTCCATTACTTATCCTGACTTGGTTATTTCCTTTTTTCTTGCTTGATTGCATTCAAAATTGCCTCTGCCAATCTCTGATTCATCCGCCGGCGGTTTTAGTATTACAAACTTTGGTTATGCTGGGGCATTCCTTCCCCCAATCTCGGACTCCTCTATTGGCAGCCTTGGTATTACAAACTTTGGTTTATGCCATTCCTTCACCAATCTCCGACTCCTCCGTCGGCGACTTTGGCATCAACTTATTCCATGTCCAATGTGTGAATACACTGCGACGGTTCTTTCTTGCAGCAGCGTGTGAATACGCAATGATGGCTTTTTCACGTCCCATGTGTGAATACACAATGACGTTTTTCTTGCATCAGCGTGTGAATACGCTTTGATGGCTTTTCTGCGTCCCATGTGTGAATACAAGGTGACGGTTTTCTGCGCATCAGCGTGTGAATACGCAGTGATGGCTTTTTCACGTCCCATGTGTGAATACACAATGACGTTTTTCTTGCATCAGCGTGTGAATACGCTTTGATGGCTTTTCTGCGTCCCATGTGTGAATACAAGGTGACTGTTTTCTACGCATCAGCGTGTGAATACGCAGTGATGGCTTTTTCACGTCTCATGTGTGAATGCATGGTGACATTTTCTTGCATCAGCGTGTGAATACGCAATGATGGCTTTTCTGCGTCCCATGTGTGAATACACGGCGACGGTTTTCTTGCATCAGCGTGTGAATACGCAGTGATGGCTTTTCTGCGTCCCATGTGTGAATACACGGTGACGATTTTTGCGCATCAGCGTGTGAATACGCAGTGATGGCTTTTTCACGTCTCATGTGTGAATACATGGTGACATTTTCTTGCATCAGCATGTGAATACGCAATGATGGCTTTTCTGCGTCCCATGTGTGAATACACGGCGACGGTTTTCTTGCATCAGCGTGTGAATACGCAGTGATGGCTTTTCTGCGTCCCATGTGTGAATACACGGTGACGGTTTTCTGCGCATCAGCGTGTGAATACGCAGTGATGGCTTTTCTGTCTGTCTCAAGTTCTGTTAGTACCTGTAGAAGTTCATGTGAAGTTGGGTCAATTAGAATTCATTTGTTTCATCAAAAATTATGTGCAAATCCAAGTAATTTCTCCTTTGTTGAAACCTTTTGGGGATTCACCAAATGTTCGGATTTTCCTTTCTGAAGTGGGTCCATGGCGAGACCAGCAATCTTTGGGTCAGTTACCTGACACTCTCGTTTAGACTTAGGAAAATGTGCCATCCGGCACTCCCTGTAGGTGTCGCAACATTTTGGCCTTCAATGGCATGCCCCCGGTTGAAATGAGGGGAGTTATCTTGGGTTCAGGGGGTTTCTTTGGTACTGCCCCGCCCTGGCTTTTCTTTGACTTTCTCTTTCTCTTTTTCTTTCTCCTTTTCCCCTACCCTTGGTTGGGGGTTGTGTAAGGGATTTTTTTCTTTGATTGATTCTCTCATTTGGGTTTGGTGTCCCATCTCAGTTTTAGGGCCCTGACAATTTCCATGGATCATGACACACAATGATCAGAGAGGGCTTATCCGTAGGACGAAATGTAGGCTTTGTTTCCAGTGTTTAGAAATGAAGGATAAACAGGCTCAAACCCTATACAGCTTCACTCTATGGGTAAACATTATGTCTAGCCAAAGTTCTTCTCTGTCTTTTATGGTTCTGTCATTGCCAGCTTGCCCAAGATTCGATGTTACATTCTCTGCAATCAAAAAGGACTTCATAGTAGGACGAGATGTAGGCTGGGCTCAAGGGTTCAAAAGAAATGGTATAAAGGCTCGAAATTGACGTATGGGTTAAGAGCCATGTCTTGTCCACCCCTTTTTTGGTTAGGGCTCGCTTCACTTTTGTTCCTGCAACTTAGCTTCTTCTCATTCTTCCATTTTTGTTCTTTTCTTTCTTTCCCTTCTTTCTTGGGTATTCTGCCCCAATTCTTGATTCTTGCCCTCGGGGTTTGCCCCGGCTTTCGTTCTCTTCTTTTTTCTTTTTTTTTTCTTCGAGGGACTGCCCCAGTTCTTTCTTCGCATTCTTGCTTTCTGGGGCTCTCTCCATTCCTTATTTCTGTCCCCTTTGTTCTTAGGGTGCTTTTCGCTTTGCCCTATTTTCACCTTTCTCCTTTTTGCATCTTTGACTGTACGAATCTTTATGCCCCAGTTTTGGAGACAAGACATGGTAGGTTAAATGAAGGAATTGTTAGGCTCAAAGTGTTTTGCTAGGGTTTCGTCTGGTGTCAGATGATTTTTGGAGGAGATCAAGGATGGCCTTTCTTCCTTTCACATAGAGTGTAACACTTAATTACTTTTGCATGATTAGCTGGCTCGAGAGCCATTCTTCTTCTTTGTTCATCATTTTTTTCGTTTTTTGACTTTTTGACTTTACCCCAGTTTGGGGTGGCTAGACATAACGTATGTTAGAAATGAGACGATCAAGCTCAACACGTTTAACTAGCGGAATTTATTTGAAGTATCTTAGCCAAAAGATGGCCTCTCATCACTTCATTGAGATCATTGATCCTGGATCATGTCAGTGACCTTTGACTGGTATGGGCACCTTGCCCTTTCTTTTCTCTTTTCCTATATCACAATTTGCCCCTTTGTTTGGCATGGCCGGGTTCAAATGCGGTGTTGGGGGATCCCTTAGCTATGTTGAAAACCGCACAGTTCGTGCTGTTTGGCACGTTTCCATTTGTCAAATTTTGATTGTTCAGGTTTGTCCCAAGATCACGGTCATGCCTAGGTGTGGCTGAACACTTCAGTGATTTCCCAAAAGATTTCATAATCTTGCAAAAAGAAATATGCTGTCCAGTTCAGAGTTTTAAAAGAAAAGAAAGCGTAAGCAAAATAGGCAATCAAATTATGCAAAAAGGGGTGGCCGATGTAATCGGCGCTCTTGGAATTCAGTTGCATGCCGCGGACAGGGGCTTTCAAGTGCTCTTCTCATCATCATCCCCTCCTTCTTGTGGGGACATGGGTGGTTCGGATATCCGAATCTGTGCCAGCATGTCAGAGATGTCATGTCCTTCAGTGGACCTTGGCTTCTCGAGCATTTCCTTCAAGAATCCTTGATCAATTAGATCTTGAATGTCATGCCGTAGGTCCCAGCACCGGCTTGTGTGGTGCCCTGGAGCACCAGAATGGTACTCGCATCGCTCCGCAGCATTGTAGCTTCTGGCATTAACCAATCGAGGGTTCGGGGGCTTTATCCGCACATACCCCTCCTTCAGCAGCATTGGTAGTAACCCAGCCGGTGTATATGGTAGTGGGGTAAAAACCCTCCTAAGTCTGGCCTCCATTTCTTCTCTTGTCCTCCTTGGGGGGCCCTCTGAATGATCCATCCTTCGGTCGTGTTGCCCTTTGCCACGGTAGACGTTTGGCTTCTTCGTAAGCTGGGGAACATCTGCCGCTATGGCTTTTCCTTTCTCCCTTTGCCTTCGACCATCTGCTATGGTTAGTGGTGGGCTCACTTCTTGGCGGCTCAAGGGTATCCTTTCTTTCATGCTTTTGATTTCTTCTTCAAGAACCCTTACTCTGACTCGCAGCTCGAAATCTTCTTCCCTCCATGCTTCCCAGCGTTTATTCCACGCTTCTTCTCTGTCCTGTATTATTTGCCATAATATACGGAAAAGGTCCACCATCTCGCGAACCACCGGAAGCATTCCTGAAGTGCTATCCATGTTGACTGTCGACACGGTTCCTGGCAGGAACGATAAACATTAGAAGGCAGAATACATGATGTGAAATGCCAAGATGCATGATGATGCTGAGGACTTCAATTAATCTCTTTCTTCTCTCTCTTTTTTTTTTTTTTTTGTTTTGTTTTTTTTTTTTTTTAATTTGGCGGAGGGTCGATCTTGAGCTCCCCAACTTCCAGAAGATCTTGGACGGCATGACAAAGGCTCCAACACTCATCAGTGTCATGCCCTGGTGCCCCTTTATGGTAACCGCATGCCTTAGCTGGGTCATACCCTCTACTTGCTGGTGCCCTTCTATTTGGTGGAACCTACTTCAGGTGTCCTTCTTGCAACAAGGTGGGCAACAATTCTGCCAAGGTATATGGGAGCTATGTAAACACACGGTTCTTCCTTTCTTCCTTGGTCAAAGGCTCCTTTAGCTGACCTGGGGCGACACTGGCATGGGGGTGGTCGCTTCCTCTCTTGCGCTTGGCGGATCGGACATGGTTGATCGTTCCTTCATATCTTATGCCTTCTTTCCCTCCATGGGAGGATCCTGTCATGGAGCCTCCTATCTTTCCAGCCTTAATCACATCTTCGATCCTGCCTGCCGCCATGATTAGGTCGGTGAAGTTCGCGGCACACTGTCCTAACAGCATTGTGAAGTATGGTTGCCCCAGCGATGGAATGAACAAAGAAGTCTGTTCTTGTTCAAGGAGCGGGGGTTGCACCACACTTGCTATTTTCATTCATCTTTTAGCGTAGTCTCTCACAGACTCGCTATTCCTCCTTGACAACCTTTGCAATTCTGCCCGGGTTTGAACCATTTGGCTATTCAAACGATACCGTTGGATGAACACTGCGGCCAAATCGTTCCACGTCTTAATTTTGATTTTATCCAGACTCAAAAACCAAGAGTAAGCTGCGTCAGTCAACGACCTCTGGAAGAACTGTACCATGATCTGTTCTTCCTTGGCATACTGACACATGTCGCCAGAATATGACCTTAGGTGGTTTAGTGGGCAACCCGTGCCGTCGAACTGATGTAGCTCAGGACATTTGAACTTTGCTGGGAGCTGGATGTCCGTGAAGAAGCAAAGGTTTTCAAGCGTAGCCTCATTCTGCACTGTACTGGGTTGGACCTGTTTGAGGAGTTCTCTCATGGCGGCCATTTCTGCCTTGTTTTCTTCCCTTACTGTTGCCAACTTTCCTTCAAACTGCGCTTCCTGAGTTCTGTACCAGTCTTCGTCATCCTGCCCCAGTTGAGCCGGTGCGAACTGATCTTGCTGCGTGATATGGAAAGGTGCCGCTGGTGGTGGCTGTAGTGGTGCCTTGGGAGGAGGATGACCCGGGTATAGTGGTGGTGCTATCTCTGCCTGTGGTGGGAGATGTGGCTGTGGCCGCTGGGTGGCCGGCACTGCGGGTGGAACTTGCTTCAATTCTCTTAGTTCTGCCATTAGCTCCTGGATGACGGACCCCATGCCGTCGATTCGCTGTTGCATCTCATTCACTACTGGCCCATGGCTAGATTCTGCCGAGTGTTGCCCCAGCGGTGTCTGCTCTCCTTGTTGGTCCATATCGGGCCTTTTCCTTGGTCTTAACAGTATGGATTTCTGCAAGCACTTTCTTGGTACCTGGGGACAGTTAACAAGCATTAGTGCAATTTTCCATGAATACACAACTTTATCTGATTTATTTATTTTGTCTTCTGATACGTTTCGCCTAAATGATCTATTTTAGCTACCCGTAGGTAACAAGGGGAGAGAACCTGATTTTTGAAGACTGATCTATTTCAGATCTCGGGGGTGACTGGGAAAGAGAACCCTAGTGACCGAATCTGTTTTAGGTATCCGTAGGCAACTGGGAGAGAGAACCCTATTTTTGAAAGCTGATCTATTTTAGACGCTCGGAGGCGACTGGGAAAGAGAACCCTAATGACCGAATCTATTTTAGCTACCCGTAGGCAACTGGGAGAGAGAACCCTAGTGAACGAATCTATTTTAGCTACCCGTAGGCAACTGGGAGAGAGAACCCTATTTTTTAAAACTGATCTATTTTAGACGCTCGGAGGTGACTGGGAAAGAGAACCCTAGTGACCGAATCTATTTTAGCTACCCGTAGGCGACTGGGAGAGAGAACCCTATTTTTGAAAACTGATCTATTTTAGACGCTCGGAGGCGACTGGGAAAGAGAACCATAGTGACCGAATCTATTTTAGCTACCCGTAGGCAACTGGGAGAGAGAACCCTATTTTTTTTGAAAGCTGATCTATTTTGGTCGCCTGGAAGCGACTGGGAAAGAGAACCCTAATGACCGAATCTATTTTAGCTACCCGTAGGCAACTGGGAGAGAGAACCCTAGTGAACGAATCTATTTTAGCTACCCGTAGGCAACTGGGAGAGAGAACCCTATTTTTTAAAACTGATCTATTTTAGACGCTCGGAGGCGACTGGGAAAGAGAACCCTATTTTTGAAAGCTGATCTATTTTAGACGCTCGGAGGCGACTGGGAAAGAGAACCCTAATTACCGAATCTATTTTAGCTACCCGTAGGCAACTGGGGGAGAGAACCCTATTTTTGAAAACTGATCTATTTTAGACGCTCGGAGGCGACTGGGAAAGAGAACCCTAATGACCGAATCTATTTTAGCTACCCGTAGGCAACTGGGAGAGAGAACCCTGTTTTTTGAAAGCTGATCTGTTTTAGACGCTTGGAAGCGACTGGGAAAGAGAACCCTAATGACCGAATCTATTTTAGTTACCCGCAGGTAACTGGGAGAGAGAACCCTATTTCTTTGAAAACTGATCTATTTTAGCTGCCCGGAGGCAGCAAGGGAAGAGAACCTGATTTTGAATCCACTGATCTATTTTAGCTGTTTAGGCAAGGAAAGAGAACCTTCAATTTAAGGGGTTTTGTTTGAGCTCAGAATCACAGGGTTGGACCAATCAGGGTCTCCGCAGGGGGTGCGCTGAAAAGCAGCACCTAGGCGTACCTCAGCCAGATCTCCAGTTCATTCACTGGTGGCGTCGGCGCCTAACTTCGGCTAGTAGTTCCCGGGCGTGCCTTAGCTAGTCGTTGGTTTAATCACCATTGACTTCGGTGCCTCACAAAGGGGAAGGCTATACCAAGACGTTCATCCACCAAACGGCTCAATCACCGGCGGCTTCAGTGCCCTACAGGCTGGACCGAATGATCTCGAAAAGATACAGACGGGTGTGATCTGAGCTCAAGGTCTTGGGTGTTTTTAAACACTTGCTGGGCTTTGCGATCTCAATGAAAGAGATGCGGTTAAAGGAAATTAGGTGGTCGCAACGACCAGGAATATTGCAATTATCTGAGAAGAGGTGGTCTGCCGGAGACCGAGTTGCCCTATTGGAGGGAATTAATTCTTTCATTTCAAATTCTTGTTTTGTTAAGTTTGAACAACATAGCATAGCGAAAATAAATTCATGCTTCAATCAAAAGGTGCCGCCGCGGCACAAAGTACATCATCATGCTTATCAAAATACAACAAAGCCAGAGTCTAGCTAGGTTGGTCATCATCATAGTGGGAGGACACGTCTTGCCTCCTCAAGGCTCGCAGAAGCTTGTTCCGCAGACGTCGGTCCTCCTCAGCGCGCTTGCGCACTAATTCCATTTCATGTTGCAAGGCCGTATTGGCCTGCCTACTCTCCCGTTCCGAATCCACATAAGCTGAATGGATACGTGAGTGGGTCTCCTGCAGTTCGGCCACCCTGTCCCTATATGTGTTAGGGGGCGGAACTGGAATGTCGCCTAATGCTATAGGCTGAAGAGGTGGGGGGCCGTCGTGGCCAAATTCCCGAGCTATCCACTGCTCGTAATCTTGAAAGTGCGATTCGGTGAAGACGTCTTCTCGATATATGCACACTGTCTTCCATTCCATCAGCAGTTGGGTCCTTAGTCCCCTGGTGAGTGGACCAATCAAATTGCCCAAGTCATCCTTGACTGGGATTCCTTGCGGTTTCCCAAACTGTCTCAGAACTCGAATCGGATAGTATGGCACGGCTTGGGTGAGGCCTATCAAGGCAAGTCCCTCTCTTTTCTTGAAAGCTATGATGGGGGTGTAGGGGATGTTGTATGTACCCCACCATCTGATGTCTGTTTCTCCTTTCAGGTGGAGAAAGTGGTTAAACCAATCCTCACGAGTGGGTAGGTCTGGTTTGATCTCTCTTCGAGCCAACCAATAGATGTTGTCGCCAGTTGCCTTGTAATATGCACTGACTGGTGATGACACCATCAGGTGGTCTTGCAGCCAAAGGTGGAGGAGGGGAGCGCACCCTTGAAACCTCCGGGTTCCGTTTTTGGACAAAGTCAGGGAATGGAACAATTGAGCTAGGATCAGTGGCATGATTCGGTACCCTGCCCTGAGTTGATCCACAATTTCCATGAGGGCCAAATTAATGGTGTCTCCCCCAGTTGGAAAGAAGATTTGCGACAAAACCACAAGGGTGAAGGTGTCAAACCAAGCCCGAGGTCTTTCCTGCTTTTTGTTTCTTATTGTTTCAGCAAGAAATGTTTTGGAGACCCTAGTGAATGATTTGTCACCTCCTAAGGTCTGGAATTCTCCCCTTGAGAGGCCAAAGAAAGTGCAAGCTTCATTCTTGTAGCTTTCTTTGAGACTTGGCCTAGCGGGTTCTCCTAAGTCGCAAAACCGGAGGAACAGGTCAAGTTCCTCAATTGTGGGGGTCAACTCATTGACCCCGAATCGAAACACTGAAAGCTGGGGATCCCAAAAAAGCAATGCTGCTTGGATCATGTCCCAGTTAATCGGCACATTTAACAGGGACAAAGTCTGTCCCATGTGGTATTTGTGCTCCCATTCAATCTGCTCACTCCCTTGGAGCTGCCTTGTCCAAGAACGGATCCAGGGGGTATCCCAGGCACACTTTTCTATCCTAGGGAAACAGGTTCTCTCAGATGAGGATGAGGATGCCATGCCAACTATCCGATCGAAATTCCAAATCAATTTAAGGTTCCACACCAAGACTCTAAGTCAGTCCTAGGACATGCATAATTTCAAACAAAAGAACTAACCATTAGCAGTTCTAAGATGCTTCACAAGATAAGTAAGAAACAGTGCGGAATTTAACTCAGGCACACATGGTGTATGGTCCTAAGGGTTGGCGCCAATGGAGGCGTGACTCCTAGACGTACTGGTGTAGAGGAGCACATTCAAGTCCTGATCAGTCTTTCTGTCTTTCATCTGTTCTTTCATCTGCTTCCGGTGTCGGACCACGACAAAAATTACAACTTGCCATCGAGGGCGAAGGTTTACAAGATATTTACCAAAAACTTCAAAGAACTCATCCTTAAGGCTGTTGGGAGCCAAAAGGGAGGATACAAATTGCTTTTCAAGCGGGTAGGCTAAAAAATTCCTAGATCTAGGGTTTAGTGCCCATGTTCTGATCTGGCGTGCTTTCATCTGCTTGTCTGATCTGGCCGGCTTTCATCTGCTCTAAAAGACCAATCTGGACTTAAAGTGCTCCCAGCGGACTCTAATGGGTCAACACCCATAGCATACAGGACTCCATGCATGGATCTGGGGTGGTTCCCCTGATCAAAATTAGGTGAGCTTCCTAAATTAGGGCTGAGGTCGCCCATGATCTAGGGTTTACTCAATTTTGATGCAAAAATCGGGGGTTGCTGCCCCTGATGGACTCTGAATTTTATTCCAATTTTATTCATCATTCACATCCTACTCACCCTCTCATGCTCAACGCAAGGTTCATTCAGAAACGTTAGGTGGGGAAGGATACCCAGCCCGAGACATAAGCCTACAAGGGTCTGGACCAGTACTGGATCCTCGCGTGCCACGGCAAGAAACCAGTGGTGCTAATGGACTCCAGAAAACTGGGGGGATGGGTTTACCCTGCTTTCCCCGGCAAGCCACGGGAGCGTAGGTAATAATACCATCCCAAAGATCAGTTCATAGGAATCAGAAGGGTAGGCTGCTAGAGAGGTCTAGGTTTGGTAAAGAAGTAGCAATATCCGATTTCACTCATCTACCAAGGGTCGGATCATTCACGCAGCCTCCCTCGTGCGTGTCACCCCACGCAGTTTATCTCACAAGAACGGAAACAAAAATCCATCCATGGTGTGGTGGGGTGCCCGTGTGTGCAGTTGGGCTGCGTGTTGTGTCTACACAGGTGAGATTTGTCTAGATTTTGTTGGTAAAGGGATTGTTACTGTCTCGTATAGCAAGGTGCAGAATTAGCACGTAATACGAGGTTCCGGGAGAGTCCCCACGTAAGTGGGGGGTCACAAGGGACCGCTTAAATCCCATTTGCCTTAGGCAATTATCGCGTCCCTTTGACAGGACTCCCCAGAATGCGTAACTACGCGTATTCTGTATCTTACTAAACGAGATAGTAAGAAACCCTAAACGTCAACTAAATCTCTCTTTATGCTGACTCATCTAACTAGGGTCCTACTGGGCTGAACCCCCCTTATCCTTAGTGGAGTCGCCAGGCTGTGCGCGCGTGGGAAACGCGGCACGGGAAAATTCGGAGTCGCCACCGCCTGATGGGGTGCAGGCGGACACCTGGGTGCCTAATCTTGCTTATTAGGGCTTTTTGGTCTGCGGCTTGAGATTCTAAGTCTGTTTTCGGTTGTGGTTCGGGGAAGTCCGTAGACATCCCGGTCCACCCCGTCGGATGACGGGTCCCGTGGGTTCCCTGGTTTGAGTCAGCTTACATTGGTCTCATCTGATTCCTAATCCGATATGCAATTTGGTTAAGTCTGGCGGGACCACCTGAGTGGTGTGGGTCCCTTTAGTTGCTTTTATCTTGATTACTTAGGTGATCTGAGTCTGGTTGGGTGGGCCCCGTTGGAAGGCCCACGGTATCCTTGGTGGGCTTAGTCAAGCCCGTGTACCCTTGTGGACCTCAGTCTAGCCTGAGAGGTCCTTTGGGCTTTGGTTAGTTCAATTGATTTTACTTTAAGTTCAGATTTGAAGATTAAGTGTTTTTCATGCACAAGTGGGCCGGACCGGTTTGTGGGCCCCTTAGGTGGGCCCACATGGTGGCCAAGTATTTTTTATTGGATTTATCTTTTTAATTTTGCCAAAGTGATTCGGACACTGGGCTTGGGGCCCGCGGTCCAAATCTGGGCTTGTAAGCCCAAGTTACCAGAAGTTAGGGTTTGCACCCTTCCTTGGTTTGGTTGGTGGGCTTTGGCGGGCCCGGTAGGCCCTTGCCCTTGGTCTCGGCCAAACCACGCAATTCACGCATCAATTTCACATAACAAGGCTCGGGTGGGCCGCATTGGGTTTGGCCCACCCGGTTCAATTGTTCGTTTTACTTAAGTTATTTTAATGGCATGCTTTGGTGTTTATTGGGCTGGGTGGGCCCCTTTGGAAGGCCCACTGGAAGTCAAGTTGGACCGGGAGTCCAAGTCCCATGTCGGGTTTCCGGGCGACTCAGAAACCCTATTGGTTTATCCGGTTCGGTTCGGAAATATCATTCACATCTAGCAATAATCACACAAGATAAACACTCTGTTAGAGAAAAAAAAACTGGCTCATTGTGCTGGGTCCAAGGTACGGGTACGAGTTGGATGCGCAACGAACAAAGGGGGTGGGGGTGCGGGGGGCGAAGCCCCCCGCGGTACAGTAAAGGGCATTTTTGGAATTTTTCAAAAATATACCAATTTGGCATGTTTTAGGGGTATGCGCCGACCTCGGGCACTAGGCGCGAGGTCGGCATGGGCCGGGCGAACCGAAAACAACGAAAAACACAAAAAAAGAGGTGAGCGCGAGCCTCGCGCGAGCTTCGCGGATACTCGATGCTCTCGGTTTTCTTTCAAACTCCATTCCTGAGCTGATTTTAAGGTATGTAACTCATTTTTTAGGCTCTGTAAGCCCTCCCAGGGCTTCGGCCACCCCCAGAAGATACTCACACATGCATTGGAATTAATCTAATTGATTAAATACACAACTCCATATCACTAAAAAAAGAAACCAAACCCCATTATCACAAACAACACAGTCCTAAGACTACAGACAGTTAATGGGGTGATGGGAGCATGCTTACAGGGGCGCAACAAGGCGCAAACAGCATAAGCACGGGGTTGGGGGGCATGTTAGCAAGTCCAGCACAATAAAAACAAAGAAAACAACATGCACTTCCATCCACAGACTGGTCCTTCAAGCATGCACGCTAACATCCGAAGAAGGGAATGAGGAGGGGGGTTTACAGGGATACAAGGGATGAAGGGAACTTGGGAACATGCTCCCTTTTCGGCGCGAGCAACACATGCATCTTCCTCTTCCTTACTTGGTGGTCTTCATCAGATGGAAGTGAAAAGAAAAAACATGGCAAGTTTTCATGGCAGTGGTTTCATACCACTGAATAAGACCGGCTTACAAAAGAACATCGCATATTCATATATGTGTAACCCAAAGTAACAGGGATCCTTACCTGGTGGTTTTTGAGTTCTGTAGCCGAATGTGGGAGCCTCCTCGAAACCGGACAGCGGCGGGATCCTCCACTTCACCGCACCAACAGTAGCAAGCTTCCCCTTGCTTGGGTGGAAATGGAGAAGAACCAAAGAAGGGTGAGCCTCTTGGGTTTTTTTTTTGGGGACAAGCAGGGATGAAGAGAGGAGGGCTTCGGGTGAAGGAAGAAGAAAACCAAACAAAAACCCTTCGAACCCTCCAAAAATCCTAACACTTAGTTTTTTTCGAGAAAACTTCCAACCCTCTGCGCGAAAGGCCGCGCGGCTTATATAACCGAGAAAAAAGGGGGATGCGCCCACCTTAACGCCCAACTCCAGGTGAGCGCATGCCGCTCGCCACGTCCGCGCGAGCGGTATAATGATGAAAATTCATTAAATGCCGCCGTGCGTTTGGTCGGAAAATCCGAATTTTCGGATTTAGTCCCTGGCAAATTTCAATTTAATCCGATATTCTCGGATTTTTACAGATTTAGTCCCTGGGATATTTCGTATATTTGGATATTTACGGATTTGATCCCTGAGATATTTTCCTGCGCAACTCGCCACGTGTGCAGCTTTTTGCCACGTGCGCAGATTGCCGGTTTTGCTCCCCGGGAATTTCGTCAGCTCATATTTCCTTCATCCGGACTCCGATCTGGGCAAACTTAGTTTCATTAGAATCGTATCGGAGCCCTCCATCCCATGACCTAGGGGGTAGGCCTCCGGATCGGATTTTAGCAGAAAGTCAACTTTTGGCTCTGCTCAAGTTTGACCGCCCGCAAAACTTTCATCCGGACCCCAATTCCTGCAAACTCAGTTGCGTTGGAACCGTGTCGAGATTCTCTATCCAATGACCTAGGGGTGGGCCTCTGGATCGGATTTTAGTAGAAAAAGTCAACTTTTGGCTCCGCTCAGGTTTGACCGCCCGTAGAACCTTCATCCGGACCCCGATTCCTGCACACTCAGTTGCGTTGGAACCGCGTCGAGATTCTCTATCCAATGACCTAGGGGTAGGCCTCTGGATCGGATTTTAGCAGAAAGTCAACTTTTGGCTCTGCTCAGGTTTGACCGCCCGCAGAACCTTCATCCGGGCCCCGATTCCTGCAAACTCAGTTGCATTGGAACCGTGTCGAGATTCTCTATCCAATGACCTAGGGGTGGGCCTCTGGATCGGATTTTAGCAGAAAGTCAACTTTTGGCTCCGCTCAGGTTTGACCGCCCGTAGAACCTTCATCCGGACCCTGATTCCTGCACACTCAGTTGCGTTGGAACCGTGTCGAGATTCTCTATCCAATGACCTAGGGGTAGGCTTCTGGATCGGATTTTAGCAGAATGTCAACTTTTGGCTCTGCTCAGGTTTGACCGCCCGCAGAACCTTCATCCGGACCCCGATTCCTGCAAACTCAGTTGCGTTGGGATCGTGTCGAGATTCTCTATCCAATGACCTAGGGGTAGGCCTCCGGATCGGATTTTAGCAGAAAGTCAACTTTTGGCTCTGCTCAAGTTTGACCACCCGCAGAACCTTCATCCGGACCCCGATTCCTGCAAACTCAGTTGCGTTGGAACCGTGTCGAGATTCTCTATCCAATGGGATAAAGCAAGGTGGCCAAATTTCACTTGATCAAAAAGTCAACTCTTCACCCCTTAGGGTTTGACTTTTTAGCCGGGTTTGCATTTTTGGTTTTTTTTCTGGGAGCGCAAAAATGAGGTGCTTACACATACTTTGTTCTTAAAGCATAAGTTGGGTAAGATAACGGCATTGATAGTCTACGTAGATGACATGATTATCACGGGAGATGATGAAGAAGAAATATCTCGACTCCAGAAGAAATTAGCAACTGAATTCGAGATGAAAGATCTGGGAGGACTCAAGTATTTCTTGGGAATTGAAGTTGCCAGGTCTAACCAAGGTATATTTCTCTCCCAACGGAAGTATATATTAGACTTGCTAACTCCCAACGGAAGTATATATTAGACTTGCTAACTGAAGTAGGAATGTTGGAATGCAAACCTGCAGAGACTCCTATTGTCCAGAATCATTGGCTTGGAGAATACCCAGATCAAGTACCAACAGATAAAGGAAGATATCAAAGGTTAGTTGGTAAACTCATTTATCTCTCTCATACTCGGCCAGATATTGCCTATGATGTAAGTGTTGTAAGCCAATTTATGCATAATCCGAGCAAAAGCCATATGGAAGCAGTGATTCGGATACTTCGATACTTGAAGTCATCCCCGGGCAAGGGGCTTATGTTCTCCAAGCATAATACTCAGTTGAAGGTTGATAGATATACAGATGCAGATTGGGCAGGTAATATCACTGATAGAAAGTCAACCTCAGGGTATTTTACATTTGTTGGAGGAAATCTTGTAACTTGGAGAAGTAAGAAACAAAATGTGGTAGCTTTGTCAAGTGCTGAAGCTGAGTTTAGGGGAATGGCTAAGGGTCTTTGTGAACTCCTTTGGCTAAGAAAGCTACTCACTGAAATCGGACTTGCCCCCACTTCTGAGATGGACCTCTTTTGTGACAATAAAGCAGCTATTTCCATTTCTCACAATCCTGTCCAACATGATCGTACTAAACATGTGGAAGTAGACCGACACTTCATCAAAGAAAATCTTGAAGCAAAGATAATTCGGTTTCCATTTGTAAAATCTGAAGATCAGCTTGCTGATATTCTCACAAAGGCTGTGTCTAGCAAGGACTTCTACAACTCTCTTAGCAAGTTGTGCATGCGAGATCTCTATGCATCAACTTGAGGGGGAATGTTAGCGTGAGCTGTTATGGAAATCAATTAGGATAGATTTGTAACCATTTAAGAGATATTTTAGGTATCTCAAAGATGCTGTAAAATCCCTGAAATTAAGGGAGCGTTAGCGTCAGTCAAGCATAACTGAATCATTGTATATATATAGCTTGCTGATGTATAGAAATGAATATACGGAATACAGATTTTAACAAGAAGTTTAATGAAATTGGTAAAGTTACAATGGATAGAGCTGTTATAGCTACCATGTAAATAAGTATGGGTTTTTTGGCTAAGGATGGGGCTTCCTGAACTGAAAGCAAAGCAATTAATATGTGAACCACAGATGGGACTCTGACTACTAGTAGCACTTTCAAATGAATGCTTACGGAAGTGTTAAAACCAGAAAAACTCAGCATGCAGGAGAAGCATCATATATAACGGGAAGTAGCAAGGAGGGAAACAAATTGGTTTCAGGGGACTTTAATGGTAAATGTTGGTGGTTATTCTTTGTCCTTTTTTTTTTTTTTGGTGGTTGTGGTTATGCTTTGTCAACTGAACCCATTTGTAGGGTCAGTTATATTACAAAGATGAAAACACAAGTGAAAAGTATAGCAAATTGTTCTAACTGTGGTTATAAAAAGAATTTCCACAATGAGGGTGAAAGCACTGGCTATTTCTCGCAACTTATTCCTTCCCAAGGAGCCCGTTGAGTACGAGAAGGAGCATGCATGAAGAAGCAGTGATGAAGAAAATGAACCATCTTTTTCACTACAAAATGGTTCTTCACAACTTGGTGTTCATGGTAATCATGGGACCAAGGCCCAAAATGGGCGAAGCCCACTTCAGTTAAGCCCGAAACAATGGGCAATGGATCAATAGAGTCACGACTATTCTCAACCATCAACTCGTTTTCACAAAGTCGACTGAATCAATGATTCAGTGTTCTTCTCCATATTTGAGAGTTTGAAGTACTCCAAACGAAAACTAGAGAATTACTTCTCCTTAAGCACGTTATTCAGATACCTTTATCATAATTTGGAGGGAAATTTCCAAGAGATCGAATCATATATCATGGAAATGGGTGAGAGCAAGAGTAGTTTATATTGGCAACGGATCCTCTGTGTAGCAGATCCTCTGTGAAGCAAACGTCTTCTCTGTGTAGCGCAATCCAACGGTCCAAATTAAATGAAGGCTATCAAATACGGGGTACCTCAGCCAAACAATGGGGTACCTCTGTCAAATATTGGGGTACCTTAGGCAAACATGGGGTACCCGATCTTAACAATGGGGTACCTTTGTCAAATATGGGGGTACCTCAAGCAAACATGGGGGTACCCCCATATTTGATAGCCCCTAATTGACCTTTAGAGCTTAACAATAGGGTACCTCTGTCAAATACTGGGGTACCTCAGGCAAACATGGGGTACCCGATCATCTTCATGGAGGTACCTTCAGCCTAACAATGGAGTACCTCTGTCAAATACGGGGTACCCTCATGTAAGCCTAAGGTACCTCCCATATAAGCGTATGGTACCCCCCATGTAATCCATATGTAGTCACCAAAATTAGCCTAAGGTAACCCCACCCACCCCCACCCCCACCCACCCCCCCCCCCCCTTCTTCTAAGCCTAAGGTACCCCAATATAAGTCGAAGGTACCCCAATATAAGCCGAAGGTACCTCCCTACAAAGAGAATCGGACCAAATTAATTTGGTCCGTTCAATGGTGCTGCACAGAGGATCCTCTGCTACACAGAGGATCTGCTGCACAGAGGATCCGAAGCCGTTTATATTATGCCCAAGGGAGTGACATAGAAACATAAATTAAGAAGGCCATAATAAGAAAAATAAATCCAAGAGTTAGCCCCTTCTGAATCCTATACATAAATCCTAGAATGAACGGGATTAGCTATAGGAATAACCACATGCAACCGTGGTTGTAAGCCAATTTTTTTACCCTCAGAATTCTGGCAAAAACCCGAAATCGGTTGTGAAGTAAGAGCTAGAAATTGGCCTTTGCTCAGGGTTGAGTTGGCCAATAATTTCAATATCATTGGAAAGAAGACTTCAATGATTCCAACACCACTAATTTTGTGTGAACCAAACTCCAAACAAAAAATTTGTGGCCAAAATAGTCTTGATGGTAATTTTGTAAATAAATGCAGAAAGTGTGCCGAGTGGCAAAAATGTGCGTTGTGAGAATTTGCCACGTGGCAAAATAAAGTAAAATTAAAAGGACAAAATCTCAAAAGTAGACGAGAAAAATAATAATAAAATATATACAAATTAAATAAAATCAGAAAAATAATGAAAAAAATTGACAAATTTAAATAAAACATGCTTAGACAAGCTACACAAAAAATCAGGATTTTTGGGTAAACTTCTAGAAATCAAGTCCTTCTGGAAATCCTCAAGCCATACTCTAAGGGCATATTCCTTGGTCAAGTGCTCTGCTTCAGAACACCTGTGGAGGCTCCCAAGGGCATCACTTCCATCTCCCTTCAATTTAAGTAAACTAAACTACCTTTTTTGTATATATAATTCCCATTTATATGATTTGGAGCATAATGTGGCATTATGCTCATGTTATTTTCGAGGTCATTTTGATTTCATAATGCACCCTTGGAATGTCATGGTTTTTATGCGAATGGAATGAGCATGGGAAGATGAGAGGTCTAGCATCATAGCCAACTCTTTCTTTTTGTCATACTAGTTAGCCATGGAGGGCCTCTGTATTAGAAAAAGAAAATTAAAAACTTTTATATAAACGAATCCCAATTTGTTAAATTGAATTTCTAATGGTTACTTTTGTTAAGAAACTTAGTAAATGTATGTTCAAAACAAAGTGAGAAACAAAC
The DNA here is from genome assembly GCA_947561395.2 of Buxus sempervirens. Classification (NCBI taxonomy): domain Eukaryota; kingdom Viridiplantae; phylum Streptophyta; class Magnoliopsida; order Buxales; family Buxaceae; genus Buxus; species Buxus sempervirens. Next base: position 2,285,924 of record OX387195.1, read on the forward strand.
AGATGGCATTTTGATGGTAGTATGAAATTTAACTTACAAGTGACAAGTTGCCTATCACTGCTAATGAAGATATTGCTTTAATAGAATCAAACAAAATAGGAGAGAGGAATAGCGAAAAGAACTAATGAGAGATGGAGAGACATACTAAGACTGTTTTGATCCATCCTTGATTCCTAATGCATGGGAAAAAAACAAAAAAAACAAAATTCATCAATTTAATTATAAAGGCGTAATACTCAAAGAATATATCAAACACAAGTTGAATTTGATTACTGGACAGGCTTTTGGTATTACTGTTATTGGATTTTGAAGGCAAGTGATGCAGGGGTATCCAAGATAGATGATGCTGAGTTGTCAGATTGCACGTTGACGGCACTTTCATACCATGAATTGGTAGATTAGCGCAAAAGCAGGAAGTGATTGTGATATCTTTCTAATTAGGGCAGTTTTGAGTTCGTTTCAATATTTTAGCCATAACTTTGGCTACGGGTATCGGAATCGCATATATGATCCAAATTCGGAAAGCTATTTTCTACGCACACACCGTGGACACCCACCTAAGACGGTGTGCATCTTTTTCGACCACAAATTCTGCTGTTGTCCCCTCCAAATCACTATTTTTAGTTATTTTTTGCTATTTCTGGTAATATTTTGTTTGTCAATTAGGAAGTGATTTTAAACCCAATTTGGGCCAGATTTTTCACAGGTTGCTTATTTTATTCTATATTTCATTTAGGCCTGCTTTAGGGGATTTTGCCGTTTTTAGTAACTTTCCAATACACACGATTTTTAGCTATAAAGTCCGACTTGTGGACTGATTTTAGTATTACTTGATTAAATAATATTCAGTTGAATCTCAAAGACAATTTTCTCTATGTTTTTGGGCAAACTGCTTGTGTTCTTCCCTGTTAATTATCTGTTCGAACTAGCCTGCAGAATAATCGCTATTCTGTCCAGCACCAGTAAGAAAATATAACACATGTCCTGGTAATATGTACAGAGGCTTTTGGTATAATTGTAACCAGATTTTGAAGGCTAACATGTATAGTCAGGTCCTAGTAATATGTATATATGAATGTGATCCTATTCAAAAAGGAAGGTCAATTATGATTCAAGAAAAAATAAAAATAAAGAACATAACTTCATAACAATTGATATATGAATGACCATGTCTACCATATTCGATTTTTCTAAGATTGAGAGTTCTTTGATCCTTCTCCATGCAGCCTCCGGTAGTCATCCTGCATATTAGATAATGCTCAACATTTACCCATATTAGCTTCTTCTTTTTTTAGGTTTGGCATGAGTTCTAGTAGTTTGCTGAAATCTCCCTGGATCGCCTGTTAGCATGTTAGGAACATGATTAGAGATGTAAAATCCCAGCTAATAAAAAAATGAAGAAAAAATTAGGGACATAAAGACACAAAAACATGTTTGAACTTACATAAAGAAGGAAAAAAGAAGTAATTTATTTTATATAGAACTAAATAGAAATGGAATTTAGGAAAAACCTAATGGATAGGTTAAAATAGGTATAATTCCTCCTATTAGTTCAATAATTAGAAATGACAAACAAAACAGTATTACCTAAACACCTTTAATAGATGTTGTTGAGTCTGTTGACAATACTATTAAAAAAATTACAAGATTATCTAGACCTTCTAATTTATATGAATTGGATTTTCAAAAAGGCACATACTTTGCAATATAAAGAGAAGGATAATATGTATTAAAAAAAATTCAGAGTAAGTGAAATAATATAGATAGGCAATAAAATAACATAAAGGAAGTAGGGAACAATGTTGACATTTGATATCCAAACCACATAGTAGGTAACAAAATAGAAACAAACAAACAAATTCTACATCAACTAATTAGTTGCAAAGTTTGCACATGTATTTATAAACTTATCCTACAATTTTTTTTTTAATGACTTTTATTGTGCTAGAAAACAACATTAAATGTTACATTGGTGTTTTGTTTCATCATAAATCTCCAACCATCTTTTTTATTTGCCATTAGTTTCTTAAGTTCATAGATTGCTATTGATGCTACTACAACAATAGTTGTGTTGTTATCTTCTAAGCCGTCAAGACACCTCCTATTTAACATGTAAGATTTTCAAACACGTGCAAAATCTTTCAGAAGATCTATGCATTTTATATCAATATAGATGACATGTAAAATTTGATAGTTTGACCATTTACCAAGACACCCACCAAAAATTAAAGTCATTCAACATACAAGTTTATGTTTCTTGTATTACAAGTAACATTAACTGTAGCGTCCTGAAATAGGGTCTACCCATTAAAAGTACCAACCCATCCCTGAGCACTATTTATAGGCCCACAAGAACCTGATAAATAAAGATATAGCAATATAAAACAATTTATCAGAGTGCACTAGACAAAGAAAGGTGGTTGTGCAATTATAGGCCAACCAAACTAAAAGTCACCTACGTGATCATAAGTGTCTTAAATAGAGACCCTACATCGGATGGAAATAATCCTCCGGCCTATACTCTGGATCACCCTGTAAATCTATCCCAATACGTGACTCACCAGCAAGATCTGAAAACAAAACCGATAAAAACAAAACATACGTGAGACTAACGTCCTAACAAGTAGCAAAATGCATGGTAAGAAACTGTTTATGCAACTTTCAAATAATAAAATAAACATGCTCATATACCATGTGTCCAAATCATATCAGAACCATGTGAAAAAGCAGTTCATTATAACCATACAAATCTCAGTATAAAGTGCTTGTGCAGGACTTGTGGATTAGTGTGTCTGTCAATTGAGATAACCACCCTCAACCAATTTGCCACCTCACGACCCACAAGTAGAAGCCGGAACACGGACATCTCCCCAAGTGGAGCACCCACGCATGGGCTGGCAAAAGACAACCTAGTCAACTGCGACCAACCATCCATATAACCATAACACACACGCAAGGAGACCTTGCCAATCCCACACGGCAGAACAAGTTATCGCAGCTCAACTATCTCATAAGAAGGCCTCACTAATCCCACACGATGTAACACAGATATGGCCCGGGTGTTAACTCGACAAACCATCACTAATATACTAACTAGGTTGACTATGGATCTACAACCATCTCTATGCTCACTAGACTCATACAAACTCATAAATAATCATTCAAAACATTTTGCTAAACAAAACTCATAAGGGCACCATCTGCCCCAAGCACAAAACCAAATCCAAGTGTATCTCATATTCACTTCCCATTAAATTCCAAGGCCATATTGCCTTCTGGAATGCCATAGGCTTATAGCCTTTTCAAATTAACAGGAAGCATCAGCTTCATTCTCCAATTACATAACTCAAACACATTTTGCCAAACTAAATTATTAATAAAAGGGTTAAAGAATAGCTTTATGAACAAAAAGACTAGTTGAGCTTCCAGTATTAACTTTAAACATGAGCAACCGTTTTACGCCCGTAACTTCGCTTGTTAAAGAACACAAGAATTTTCACCAAATTTTAAGGTCATTTCAATTCATGCCTAAACTTTAAATACTCACTAAATGTAACTGATTTTTCATTACACAACAAAAAACTAGGCCTTTACCAGCAGTCAATGATCGCCGGTAAAACATTAAAGACCACCGCAAAAGACATCCGGGTCCGTCGCCTATCCGACGCTAAAGCCTCTGTCGCTAAATCTTTTAGCGGCCACCGCTTAAAATTTTCATTTTCAAAAAAAAAGTATTGACTGGCGCATCCCTTTCCCCCTACTCTTGCCCCCTCCCTTTCCCCCCACTCCTGGCCCCCCCCCCCCCCCCCAATTCTTGATGAAAACATCTGTTTCTCCCCTCTTCTCCTCCTTCAACCAGTATCTCAGACACTGGAATCTGACCCACAAGGTGAAAAAAAAAAAAGGAAAGGGGAATGAAGCACAACAATCGACATTTTGTTTGATGATAAGTGATGCAATAACAGCTAAAATTTCACTTACTTCCATGTTTCACAAATCACAAGAAAATCTTGGTCACTTGACAAAGTGACTCCATTAGCGAAGCCAAGATGGTCGAACACTATCAATGTCTCCTTCGTCAATAGATCATACTTCAGAAGCCTCCCATGGGGCTTCGCCTCCAACAAATCCGGGTAAAAATTATGTAGTTCAAATTCCGTGCTTCTGTCACTGAAATACATTATACCATCCGATGCCTCGATCACATCGTCTGCAACCCTGTTATCAACCATCCCAGAAGCCAAGATCAAAACGAACCGCAGCTCCCAAAAAATCAAAGAATTATCAAACAATAGCCAATCAAAGAATCATCAAATTCTGTTCCCAAAAAACAATCAAAGTATCAGAAGAAGCCTTAGACAAAAGAGCCGCCACAGCTCCCACTGCCTGAAAATTAATCTCCTGTCTGACTCCAAGCTGTATTTGTATAATAATCTCAAAAGGCAATGGGCTTCACGACTAGATGCATGACCATATATGATGATGTCGTCAACAAACATTAGATGGGATAAAGGAGTGCTATTTCTGCACAATTTCACTTCTCAAATCTACCATCAACTTCTGCCCGATATATTGCTAATGTTAGGACTTGTTGGCATAAAATAAATAAATATGGCGATAAGGAAATTACCGACTATCGTACCATTCAAAAGTATACTAAGTGACACAGTTTGCACACATGACATAATCAAATTTATGCTATGTTCACTGAAGCCATAGTTTTTTAGAACAGCCTTGAGAAAAACCCAACTTACCTTGTCATATGCTTTTGAGAAATCAAGGTTTAGAGCAAACAAACCCTTTTCCTTGTGCCTCCTTTTTATCTTCGACATCTTCTTCTTTTTGTTAAAATGATGGCACACTTCATGATAGATAAGGATATTATCTTTGATGTACCTCCTTGGTACAAAAGTAGCTTGAGTAGGTGAGATTAATTGGAGCAACATAGGCCTAATTCGAATGACCAATATTTTAGATATAATCTTGAAAATGACATTACATTGACTTATTGGTCTAAATTGAGCAAGGCTTCTTGGGTTCTCAACCTTTGGAACAAGAGCGATAAAACTGTGGTTAATGTTCAAAGTAATTTGAGCAGTTGAGAAAAATTCCTGCACTAATTGGATAACATCTGTCCTGATTATTTCCCAAAAATGTTGATAAAACACTCCTGGATAACCATGGAGTCCTAGGCATTTAAAAGATTGTATTGATCTTAACACTTTCCATATCTCCTCCTTCGAAGGTACTTGCCCAATGAGAGTATTGTGAAGATCAGATACTTGCTTTGGTATCAATCTAGGCAATTCTTGTTCTGTCCATTGAGGTTGCATCCTGTAAAGGGATTCAAAATGTGATATTACATGTGCTTTAATGTCCTAGATATCCACTAGTTCAATATTATCTGGGATTTGAAGAGAATGAAGAAAGTTTCTTTGCCTTCTGATCATAGTAGTTTTATGGAAGAAGGCAGTATTTAGATCCCCATATTGAAGCCACTTGATGCGGGATTTTTGATACCACATCATCTCTTGTTGGGATCGCAGTTTGTTGTATACACATTGTAGCTTTTTCTCTTGATTAAACATTACAGGATCTCCGGTATTTGATAGCATTTCCTACACACACTCAAGTTTACTTTTTATTTCAGAAAGCTTAGAGTGGATATTACCAACAGTTTGTCTATTCCTCCTCTTAAGGTCCGTAGCTAAACTTTTCAGTTTCATGGACATAGGCATGGATGCTTCCTTATGCTTCCAATTTGTTGATATGAATTCTTCACATGTATCTTCTTGAATCCACAATGCCTCAAAGCGGAAAGGTCTTCCTCGGTACTTGTTTTCATGGTCCAAATCTATAAGCATAACACAATGATCAGAGCCAATTATAGCTTGAGAATATAAACCAGGAGTAGAAAATAAGTCTAAAAAGTTGACGGAAACGAAGGCTCTGTCAATTCTTTCCGAAATTATCCTTTGCCCTTGTTGACCATTAGTCCATGTAAATTTTGGACCTTTAAGCGAAAGCTCACTCACCTGGGAGTTATAAATAAATGATAGAAAATTATGGACTTGCCTCTAGGATATTGGATTGCCACCTCTCTTTTCTTTAGAACTGAGCATAGCATTAAAGTCACCTAATATCATCCATAGTATTGTATAACATGCAACCAAATTCCCCAGAAAATCACATTGCTCTTTTTGAATATCAATGTTTGAAGCAGTATGGATGAATAATAGTAGGCAAGTTTTACCCCTGTAAGACATTTGTAATTCAATGCACCTATCAATGGTCAACAAAATATTTATAGAGACTGTTTTATTCCACAAAATTAGGAATCCTTCCCTTCGACATGACGCTTGTTGAAAGAAACAGGAAGGAAAACCTAGCTTTTTAGCCACACGAGTTGAAAGCTTCTCTTGTGCTAATGTTTCAAATAACAAGATAAGGTTGGGATTATGACAAGATACCTGGTATTTTAAGTGATTTTGCGTCATAGGCTGACCTAATCCATGACAATTCCAAAACAAGATTTTCATTGGTGATGACTCCTTTTGGAGTCTCAAGGGACAAAAGAATTCTGGATAAAATAAGCAGGAAGTTTCCTCTTCTTATTTATAGTCTGTTGAATTCCAAGCTCAAGATTGTCAGAGAAAATTAAGCTCCTTGATGATGATTTGCTTCTCCTTCAATGGGTTGCTTGTAGTGGTTTTTCTAGGTTTGGACTTCAACAGAGGGAGCTTAGGATTGATATCAGAGAGTTTTAGATGAGTGGAGGACTGTGGTGTAAGACCCCAAATTTTTCTAAATATTAAAAATAAATTAATAAGTAATATTCTTGAGGATTTTATTGATAGAAATAATTTAAAATTGTAGGTGATATTATTTATAATGGAGATCAGGAATTTGGCGCAACTCAGACTGTTCGATCATGAGATATCGAGGTAAGATTAATATCTTAATGTTGCTGGATTCTGATTGGATGAATGTATTTCGATTGATGCTTGAGAGTTGTATGTTATCGTACGTATATAAGTATAGTGTATGTATGCCCTAGGAGAATACGGTTGGGTATTCTTCGTATTTTCTGAGTCTTGCGACTGTGAGCTACTACGACCGAGAGCGACCGAACGATTGAAGAAGAAAGAAGAAGAAGGAAGGAGAAGGAAGGAGAGAGGGACTGAGTCTCTTGTTGTTCCAAGGTCTTTCTGCAACTGAGAGGGAGTGTGAGAGTACTGTTTAGAGGAGAAGGAGAGGAAACGAACGTAACAGAGGTAGGTAGCACAGTTTTTCGGTTGATTTTGTCTTCTATGGCTTGTTTGATTCGTTTGCATGATTTGTTAATGTATATGTACGTAAATAGTTTTATTATAAGTAAATAATTGTGTTAGAACTGGTTAGAATAGGAAATTTTGGATTTTTCAGTTGCGGATTGCCGTTTTTTCTATGGGCACTAACCTCATGTCCCTAAGCGCCCGTAAGCGTCCGTAGGCGCCCGTACAAAATCTCTGGCCGCCAACCACCGCTTAGAGAAGGAAGGTGAGGATTTAAAAACTGAACTAGTGCTAATCTTGGATGCCTAAGCGTCCCTGAGCGCCTATTGAAATTATAAACCGATTGAAATATAACTGGCGTGAACCCAAGAGGCCTAAGCGCCCATACCAGAAAATTCCCAATTTTTGTAAATTGATTCCAAATTCAATTCTAAATAATTTTTAATAAATTCTATCAATTAAATTAGATGTTTTAAATCAAAATAAATTACCAAAATATCCTGTTTTACAGAAAAATAATTATGGAGTTATTTTAGAGTATTAGATGCCTAATTTTGAATATAGTAAGAAATTCTAAGTTTTTATACAAGTTAAACTTTATAAATGGGGAGAATTAACCAAGAGATATTAAATTATATATTATAAACTAGATTTCTACAGATAGAACTATATGATCAGAATTTCAACCCAGATACCCCGAATGTTGATAAAATTACAGAATTGACCTTTATATGCCGCTAGGCACTATTGTTTACATAAAGATGAGTCCTTAGGGATTTTTGGTGTCTAGTGGGCATAGCTGAGTATGGATCCATATACTAAGCTAGATAGCTAAGGGATATTTCATTTGGGTTGAGTTACTCCCTTGTGCGAGCGCGCTTCCTTTGCAAATTGGTTTGCACTGGAGGGTCCCGTGTCTGCAGGGTCATTTCGAGCCTCGTTGGTGATACCTATACATGTGGATCAGCGGCCATCTCCATGTATTGATTTCAGTGTTGCATGCTGGTGGTTCATGCCAACTCTGTTAAGTTGTGCGCAATAAGTCGATGATTACTACTCTTATCTAAGGAGATGTCTCGAGTTTGAGTATCATTAGTAGCGATGATTACCGCTCTTGGTTCTTATTATAAATGCTACTATTCTTTGATACTTAGAAATGATTTAATTGCTGATTTGTATTTCAAGTTCGCTATGAATGTTTAATCGAGCCTACTTATCCATGTTAGCTTAATCATGCATGAATGTTTATTTTATATATAAACTGGTTATAGCATGCATGTGTTACCTACTGAGATATTCGTATCTCACCCTACCTTTTTATCTTATTTTTCAGTTGATACGTGAGAGGGGGATCATAGTGGTGATTTCCAAGGTGATCTTGCTGACTTTTTGCCAGAGGAGTACTATTATCCAGACTTGAGCTAAGGTTGAGGAGAGATGATTATATGAGACTAATTGACAGTTTATTTTGATTATTTGGTTTTGATGTATCTGAGAGATTGAGAGTTGTAGTACCCATGGATACCAGACTTGATTTATTTAGATTGGATGGTTATATTTATTTTATGTTTATGATGATGTTAGGTTACACTTCTGCATAATTAAGTTTCCGTACTCTGATAGTTAATGATGAATGTTTTATTTTAAATTTCAGTCTAGTTATTGTTGATGATTATATTTATATGGGCCCAGTAGCACATCGGATTTGGTTGTTGAGCTGAATTCGGGTTGTTACAGTAGCGAACCGGATTCTGGTCAGGTGCCAGTTTGCATTGACCCGGGTTTGGGGCGTTACAGAGTTAACTGAGAATTTGGCATTTTGGACTAATTCTTTTCCAACGAAAGGAAATTGGGAAATACAAATTGGACTGATGAGTTTGGGTCTTCTGAATTGGATTGAATAAATCCTGAGAAGACAAAAGGAGTTGATGTAGTGTTTGGGCTTGTTTGAAGGTCCCAGTCTAGGGTTGTAGAGACTTGATCTTCTAATGAATTGGGCCTTGAAGGATATTCTGTGGGTCGATTAAAATCCACATCTACACTGGGTATTCCTTCCACATCCTTTTCCTTTTGGCCCATAAGCCCATTAAATTGAGACTTGCTAGCCAAGACTTCTAAGTTCCTTAACACTACCGAATGTGTTGACTCAACTGTCTTCAACCTCTGTTTGCCCTGAACACAAGGTTTTCTGTGTTTTCTGTGTTTCCTGCATGCTACACGGTTAGTTGAAGAATACAGAGGTTTCTGATCAAGAGTTGGCATGCTAAACATTTTACCCAAAGTAATATTAGGGCAGGCATTTAAATTGTGTCCAATAAAAGCACATGAATAACAGAAATCTGGGAGTCCTTCGAATGCAAAGGTTACCCAGATTTTATTATGCTGCAAATCTTCAACATATAAACCTATTGGGAGAGGCTTTTTTAAAGATAGCTCCTATTTGAGACATACTAACTGAAAATCAGGGTCTTCCAGAAGTTCAATCTCGATAACCTTATCGAATTTAGAGCCCAACCTAAATAACACCTTTTTGTTGAAGAAAACCCTAGGCATTTCTTAGAGTTGTGCCCAGATTACCATCATTGGAAAACAATAGTCCACCGCCTCTGGGATTTTTTCCATCTGTTCAATAAGTGTGAGATTACTATTAATAAACCAAGGCCTATTAGATAATATATAATCTAACGTTTCCTTTGAATCAGCTGCAATTAAGAATCTAGAAGCAAATATAGCAGCAATGTTAGCTTATTTCAAGAAACGCCAAGCCCTTTCTATAAAGCTGCGAATTTCATTCAATGACAAAGAGATGCCAAAAGTATCAAGCATGATAGGAAATTTCCATGTGAATGAAATCCTTTCTTTTTCCTCTTGCAGCTTGAAGATCGTTTCTAGTCGGGAAGGTATGAGCAAGGATCTCATACGATCTTCTATTTGCTCCATATCAACAACCCAAGAGCTATTCTGACAACCAAGAGCTCAGAGAAAGCAAATTAGAAATATAACATTTATAATTAAGAAATTATAATCAGGTAAAATCTCCCAATAGACTTTGCAAACAGATAAGCTTTAAGACCAGAACCCTAGATTGAATCAAGATTAATGAGGATGCTTCCTTTCTCAAACCTCTAAAACACCAAAGTAGCTGAACCTAAACCACCGATTAGAGCTTGCAAGGAGAACAAGATGCAAAGAAAATGGAAAGATGATAGCCTTTGCGACAAACCCTGGTGCAAAAGGTAGAGGAAGACGGAGAGGGTACACTCCCACGCTCTACGAGGTGTCTCGAGCCGTTAGAACACGAAAAAGGGAATAGCGATTGGGATCTGTTTGAATTTTTGCCTTGCGGAGTCTTAAAATTTGTTCTTGGGCTTGGAGGAAATGAGGAGTGGGCCAAGAAGTCGAGGGAACTGATTGCAAAAGTTCACATTTAAAACCTATAGTTAAAATGGATAAGACAACTATGCTTTTATATATATATTTTAGCACGCTTCTCAAGCCTATTCAATTTTTACGATAAAAAAAATAACAATATATATGACATGGAGCTATTGTAATCATCATTTTCATAAGGTTCACCTTCGTGATTATCTATATAAACCATTCAACTATTTATTTTTAAATATTTTCTAAAAATTATATTAATGTTTAGTTATTTTTGAAACGGTCGCCGAATCCAAAGTAGCCTAATCTTACTCAAATAAAAAACCAAACCTTATTAAACCGAAACGGGCTCCAGTGATTCCAACCCAACCGATCAAGTAAAACTAAACCGATCGGGTTGGGCTGATTGGTTCAACCGACTTGCTATAAAGCGAAAGTCAAAGAAGAGATCGACTTCCTTCTTCCATCCTCTTCTATTCGGACGAAACCCTAACTCAGCCTAACGCTATCTCTCTCTTGCTGTCTCTTGGCGACGCCGGTGGAGGGGTTGTTGGATGCTTCAGCTTTTCATTGTTTCATAATATTCTTTATTTTGTAACTGGGGAACTCTGCTGGGGTTGCTGAAATTGTTTACCCATCTTTGTTTTTTCCAGTGAATATTGGCTTGTCTGATAAAACCTGTTGTGTCGTCTTCAATCGTGTGATCAAAGAAGATAAAGTTGAACACAGCAATCAGAAAACCTGTTGATGCAACCCTTCTTATATAGTTTCATCTTGAATCCCAATCCAGATACAGGAGGGGTGGCGAGCATAATAAGTGCTGATTCAAGCCCTGTTATATGGTATGAGCATCCTTTATGGGACCACGAGGTCTCGCTGCTTTTCTTCAATTTGAATCTGCAGTTTGTTTCTTTTCATGGCCATTAATGGATATAGAAAAAAGGGGCAAAGAATGCCTCCATGGTCTGATCTTCCAACTGAGATCATTGAGTTGATCCTCAAGCACTGTAACTTCAGTGACCAAGCTCGTCTTCGAGCAGTCTGTAAGAGATGGCAATCCGTTGGCAGAGTCCAACCCCTTAAACAACTTCCATGGCTAATGGCTTATGATAGTCGAAACTGGAGTAGATGCAAGCTTTTTTATCCCACCTACAAGAAAACTTACACTGCAAATATGAGCTCCATAAAGGAGTACTACCAAGAGCAGAAACCTGGTTACATCCTCATCTGTGCTGCCAAGTCTGGGTGGTTGTTACTGTCTCACGACACGCACCCAAGCTTAAATTCTGCGTTCTTCTTGTACAGTCCCTTTGCTGACAGGACGATCAAACTACCCAATCTGCAAACTTCCCCTCACTGGAGAAACGCCACGTTTACTACTGACCCAACATCTGCAGATTGTGTTTTCTTTGTCTTGCAGACTTCAAGTCTTCTCAACACAGTTTCAGCAAGCACATGCCGTCATGGAGATACAAAGTGGACTACACATATTTTTCCTGGTAGTTTTGATGCAATCGATAATGTGGTATACTCAGAAGGACTCTTTTGGTGTGCTACTGATCATGGACGATTGGCAACTTTCTCTGTTTCTCAAGGAATTTGGAAGGTGCTGCAGTCGCCAGCCCCTCTGTTGCTTTCAAATTATGCCAACGAAGAAACTTACTTCGTTGAATCCAATGGGAACCTCTTATTGATTCTTATTTCACATATATGTAAGGCGAGACAAGTTTTTAAGCTCGATCGCTCCCAAATGACTTGGATCTGGGTAGAAGATATTGGAGATCAGAATCTATTTCTTGGTCCTACAACACTTTCTGTGTCAACAAGAGTTGCAGGAAAATCAAGAGTAAGTGGGAAGATCCATTATCCTTGGCGCTCTAAGTGTAGATTCCTTTCTAGGAACTGTAAGAGGAGCTATTCTTATCTTAAGCATTATGGTTTGCTTGCCATCGAAGAAAAAGAATTAAGTGAAATTTGGATTGAACCACCTAGTTAATAGAAAAAGGAAAATGAATCAAGATTCAAGCCAGAATATTTTGGTATATACATGTCTGCTTTCATGTCAATGTAGGTGAATGTTGAAGGCCTTTTTTGCACATTGTACAACATTCTTTATTGAGTTCGACCAGACAAAAGAATACACAGTCTTCTTCTTAAAAATGCTTGTGAGGCCTAGTTGCTTTACTCACAGAATTTTTGGACTTTTTTGAAGATCTAAGTCTAATAACCAAGCCTCTTAGTCTATGTGGGCTTGAAAGCTGACCTAGCTCTGTTTTCATTAGTTTTGAAGAATGTGCATATACTTGTGACATTTGGTGAGGTATACTATCACTATCAGACCTAGAAGATTTGTACATTGTAAGGTTAAAAACCTTTGGTTTGCACCCAATTTGCATACATAAGATTCTAAAATATATTAATTTAAGCCCATGGATTTTTTGCATATTGGGATTTACATGCACCACTCAGTGATATATATGGATTGAGATAAATATCTACTTTAAGTTCCTATTTCCATGTACTTGTAATATTATATAAAAGAAAATAGCCCTTATTTGAGTCTTAAAAAAATATCCACATCTAAATTTCAAATAGATTGAGAGTCAGCTTGTAATAACAAAGTCCTAGTTCTTATTCTTACTTATTACAGAGGAGATTCCCATCTTAACTGAGAGCTCTTCTTTCCCCTGTTTTTTTTTTTTCTCTCTTTTGTGAGGTGGAGGAATGGGGTTAGAAAGGTTATCATAGACTTGAAGGTATCGGAGAGTCAAATGGGTTAATTTGTAGAGGAAGAATAATGCCACTTAATTAGAGTAGACAACTTTAGTTATAGATTACATATAGAGATAAAAGAGTCTATGATCACTAAAGAATAAATGAAGACAACTATAGAATATGGAATTTGGAGATATTACATTTTAAAAGTATGAAAACATTTCCTGGATGAGTGACTCCTTTCTCTACAAAGAGCTTCCCTATCAGAAAGTCAGAGATTAGAGAATAAACCGATAAATTACTTATGAAAAGAAAAAAAAAAATTTTCTGATCTGTAATGATAGGATATATTGATAGAAAAAAAGGATATATTTTCCTTTTTGATTGTTGCTAGTCAATGTAATTTGATTTACATTGCTAAATGCAATATGGAGAATTTAACAATGAGAACAATTAAATTAAGTTGATGCAATGAAAAAGGAGACAAGGCTGTAGTGATTGGTGAGTATAAATTTTGGCATGTAAGAAAAGAATAATAAAGACGTTGAAGGAATAATAATAGGTATTGGTAGCAAGAACTATATAATAGACTAATAGTTGCTAAAAGGAAAATTGACACAACTAATATTGTACTTGATTGGAGTTTGAGGACCTCAAAAATGCCAAATGCTTGAAGGGAAAGCATGGTAGAACCTACATATATATATGCAAAAAGGAAAAAAAAATGATATTTTCATAATCGCACGAATTATTATGGAATTTAGCTTGTGAGTCGTACAATGAAATTATAAAAAAGATTGAAAGAAACAAAGTTTAAGAATAATAAAGGTGTCAAAAAATCAGCTTGGCTTTAAACCAGGGATATCTACTATTGGGGCAATCTTTTTATATAGACTATAAGTGGAGAGTTTTAGAGGGAATACAGATAAATAATTGGCCCATTATGATATAAAATTCAACATCTTATTTAGTTTTGTTGTGTTTAGTTTTAGACCTTTGAGGAATTCCAATCTCAAAGTACTAAACGTTTTGAAAACTTCATTTAGGAAGCTATGGAGCCAAAGATGGGTGACTTAAGAATGAATTTCTCGGCTGTTTTCTGTTCAACAAGCTTTTTCAAGCAGATTTGCGTGATTTTGCTGGATTTGAGGAGAATTTAGTAAACGGTATAGTCGAAGAGAACCCAGGTTGTTGAGAAGCCTGTTGTGAATTTGGCCCTACCAAATTCAACCCTTAGGGTCTACCTTTATAGAATATCAGAAAATAATAGACAAATAACAAAAACCGCACAAGAAGAAATAGATGAACTTATATTACTTCACAAGAAAAAACCTTACTTTTCTTTACAAGAGAGACCTATAAACAAGAAAAAAAACACTCCTTTTATAACCACACATTCAAGAAACCTTATAAAAATAGCAAACCTTCTAATTTCACTCACCCAAGAAAGTTTCCAAAGTATTAAATCTTTCCTCCTAATTTTATACCAAAATCAAAAACCAAAATAACAAAGAAAGTTTCCAAAATACCAAAGGAGCAACCCTAACAAAGCTTGCTTGAAGAATCCATGAGCAACTGGAATTGTGGTCAAGGAGGAGAAGACCGATTAGAGGAGTTTTAGGTGATGGTTTTTGTGACCAAGTGAAATTAGAGCCCTGCTCATTATCTTTGCAGATTCATTACATGAAGGTATTATATGTGTGTGTGTGTGTCAGAGAAAGAGAGAGATGACTGGTTGATTGCTGGTTTCAGTACATGCTGTGAGGATGGCGAATGGAGGTGGTGCTAATAGAAGAGGATTAGTTAATATGGTCCTAATCAATGATGAGGAGAACTTACTGATCATGGTAGTTATGGGGAAGAAGCTCTCTAACATGAGAATGGCAAAGAAGCTCTCTAACATGAGAATGGCAATTCTGGTGTTGTCTTTTATACATGTCAATGATGAAGAAAATGCATCATCTTCACGAAAAAAAATGGTTCTTCACAACTTGGTGTTCATGGTAATTATGGGAAATAAGTTCCCTCTCATGAAAATAGCAATATTAATGCTATTATTTAGTAAGTATATCAATGAAAGTGATGACGTGAATTGTGCAACGTGAATAGTAAAATAGAGAAGAACAAGAACACGCAGATTTTAAGTTAAACAAGAACACACAGATTTTAAGTGGTTTAGCAAAGTGCCTTTGTCCACCGTATACGGCAAAAATTCTACTAAACTTTCAATTAGGGTTACAAAATTATATATATACCAATCCTAAACCTGGTATTTTTGAAATCTCAAAAATTCCCCTATATTGTATAGCCCCCCAACCCCATTGTTCGACGTGGGTCAAACTCGAACCTCAACATAGATCATGCAAAAAATTGCAGTGCTTTTTATGTATTAGATAGTTTAATTTGATAACATGGCTGTAAAATCCCGAATTTTTAATAACATTAAAAATATTAGATTTTGTTGTTAATTAGTTTAATTAATGGAAAATCTTAGAAATAGAGAAAAGGGAATTTTTTGAGGAAAATTTCAAAAAGTAATATAGGAGAAATTATTAAAAAGGGCAAATCCGTTAATTTTAGTTTCATTGTAGCAAGCAAGGGTAAATTGGGGATTTTACAAATTAATTGAGGAAGGAGTAAATAAAAGTGAGTATCATAATACTGGTCTGAAGAATTTATTAGCAATGTGCTTTAAGAACTATTTTATTTAGTAAGGAGCTATTATAGGTGGTTTGGTGGAGAAGAAATCGCTGGATCGGGTGTTAAAGAATTGATTATGTAGGAAGGTTCTGTGGGCGAGCACACAGCGTATCATGGAAAGAATGGGCGCCAGCGACCACTATAAGTAGCAGCAATTTTGGGGAGTTTAGGGTTAGCTCATTTTGGGTCGGAGGAGAAATTTCTGCTGTTGCTCATCTCGATCAAGAAACTAGGGCAAGGCGGATTGGAGTGCTGGATCTGTTTGGAAGCTATTCGGAAGTAATAAACCCTTCTACTGGAGGTTGCTGCGATCGGCCCAACCTGCTATGCGATTAGAAGTGATTAGGATCTGAGGTTTGGAAAACCTATCGGCCATTGACGAGAGTTTTGGAGCTGCTGCCGTGCGAGGTCTGCAAAGGGATTGAAGTCTCTGAGTTAGAAGGGTTGTAATTCAGGTGAGTAGCATCGTTTTAATCTGTGTTTTGGATTTTGATTTATGAGATTAGCCGAACTGCATGTTTGTGGAATATCCTAGTTTCGGACTTGAGTTTTTCGATGAGATTTTGAGGCGTGATATGAAATCGTATTAGATTAATTTCGATTTGAGTTGAATCGTCTATAGAAGGTGGTAGAAGCATAAAAACATTGTTGTGGAGGCTTGAAACTAGGATAGTCATAGCTATTTTGTGTTAATAGTGAGTAAAGATTTTTATCGAGAAACAAAGGAGTTTCTGCCAAGCTAGCACCCACTATTTCTCCTTGGCGGCAACTCAGCGCATATGAAAAATTGGGTCCGCCAAGCTGGCGCTGACCTGGCGCCAAGGGGCCGAGGTCAGTGCACCCTCTCTTTTTCCAGGGAATGTGTGATTGCCCATTTTGAACCCATTTTTGATACTTTGAGGCTTAAACCTTTTAGCCAAAAACTAGATTAGGATGTTAGAATTATTTTAATCTGCCCCAAACATTCGGAGATCTTTGGGTAAATTAGTGGTGGGATTTATGAGCTTCCAAAGTGATATTCGAAGGACTGTTGTAATCTTATTACTGTTCTTGATACCTGAGTTAGTATTATAGTTCTATCCACGCTTTGCAAATATTTTTCTGGTTTGTGAACTTGGTTTAACTTGAGCTTTAACGGATTGCAAGGTGTTGAACCGGATTATGAAAATTGTCTTTGTGTGAGTAAATGATTATACTATTGGTACGGATTTGTGTTTTCGGGTTAAAATGTTTACTGAAATTCCATGAGTTATGTTTCTAGTCTGAAGTGACCTGTGTTGAGCTGTATTGTATTATACATGATGATGGCAATGGTTGGTCTAATATGTTGACAGTGGTGAGTTTATGCGATTGTTTTCTATTTTGGTTTAGCTTCACCTGGATCTAGAGTCTAAGCTTAGTAATGTGATGTATATGTTTTATTGGTGTAATGGCATGGCCATGGAGTGTTGCCACGACTGATGTAAAGCAGCCAGAAACCCTGAGTAAGCCTGGTTGTCAATGCCGATACCCGGAGTAGGCCGGCATTGGATAACAATACCCTGAGTAGGCCGTTATTTCAGAGTTTCCGATACCCTGAATAGGCCGGAACTGTGTACATGGAGGTGTGGATGTCGCTCTGGCATGTTGATTAACCAATCTAAGCAACTACATGACATTGACCAATGTTGGTATTTGACTTTATTTGACACTATATGTTTTATTCGCTGGTTTATTGATATTGGTGGTTCATCAAATGTGGTTCATCGGTTACTTGGTATTGGTATCCCTCTCGCCAGTGTAGAGCAGCATCGTGACCCTGAGTGGTTCAGTGTTGTCAATGCCGATACCTAGAGTAGGCCGGCATTGGATGACGATACCCTGAGTAGGCCGTCATTTCAATATCCAAAACCCTGAGTAGGCCGGTTATACATTTGGAGGCGTGGACATGGTTATGAGGTGACATTGTTATGTGACATTTGGTATATCTGGAAGTATATCTTGAGATGTGAAATTAGGATTATTCGCTATGTTGGTGTCAGTTATTCATTATTTTATCGCTATCTTCGTGATTTGAGACGGATGTTATTGCTTGATTTACATAATGGATTTCTGCACTGATATAAATTGGATTGTTGAAGTTTAGTCGGATTATGCTATCATCATTGTATATGGTTTGTAACCGTGGCATGTTTTAGAACTGAACTAAATGTGTTTGTGCATGCATATGTTGCTCACTGGGATATTCGTATCTCATCCCGTTTGTTTTTGTTTTATTTTCAGCGGCTTTGGAGAGGACGATTCCTACGGGTAGTTGCGGATCATGTGAGTTTATTTTAGTTGGGATTATTTTAGCGCACTCTGCTATATAGTTATTGTTGTATTCATGTTTTCCTTCACTCTGATATTGCGATCCTGTGTTATATATTAACCTTCGGAGATGAGTTATGGTTTCTCTATGTAACTCGGATCCGAGGCGTTACAGTGGCAAAGCTTTGATAGGGCAGATGTTTATGCACATAAGAAATCAATTTACACTAAAAATGAAAACAATTTTAATTCTAAAATAAGTGTAGGTGCTTTAGATTTGGAACCAAAAGTCTCTCAAATACCTATTTTAGTAAAATGTGCCCAAACTCTTTATTAAATTGAATCTTGAGATAATTCCTATGCAGACACTTTCTAAATACCTAAATCTTATTTGTACGTAGTTTGGATTTGATTAAAAACCAATCCATAGTTGAAATCACCTCAAATTCCTCAAAATGAGGTTTTCTGTGTTGGCCGCTCAACATGGCGCTCGAGCGTCCATAGAGGCGTTGAAGAGATTCAAATCTAGAAAAGGGATGCCTTGTCTGTAAGGTTTAAGTTTCAGGTTCTAAGATTTTTAAGAAAACACAAGCTGGGCGCTTGGGATCGCGCTCGAGCTCTATGGGTATTGGGGAATCCAAGCCTTGTTATCATCCTAGTGGAGTACTTTTCCCCTGCAAAAGTCTCAGACAAAAAAATAAATTTGGCCTAACCATACGCTTGAGAAAGCGTAGGTGGTCCCATGTCACTGGTCAGCCAGCCCCACGACAATTCCAACCTATAATTTTTCTTTGGAGCACAAGTTCTTGTTATGACCAAAACAGAATTGATATGAGACAGGAGACGAGCTAGAAGATGTCTCAAAAATGCTAGGAGTTTTTATTTTTTATTGCTAGCAGAAGTGGGCCCTTCCCCCTCAATCAAAGTTCGGATTATAATAGAGTTCAAATTCTCAAGCTACCAGGCGTTGGGCTTCCTATGGTTGGGCTAATGATTTTTCTTGTTGAAATGGGCCTCATACACTCAATTGTTAGAGGAAGACAACGTCAAAAGGGGGAAGGAGATAAAATGATATTAGGCCCAATGTCATAATTCCCATGGGCCCCAAACTTGAAAAAGGGGAATTAACAAGATTTGAAGTAAATGGCCCAAGCCTGGGTCCATCAAATGTTGAATTGCACTTCCCTGGACCGTCCACATCTTCAATAAAAGCTTCTGGGTTTTGTGCGCATGGTCGCACGGGTGAGCGTGCCTCCTAAAGGGTAAAACGGGAAGGTTGGAATCACCACTGCCTGATGGGGTGCAGGTAGACACCTTGGTGCCTAAGTTTTTCTATTAGGCGGGTCTGTGACTTGAGATTCTAAGTCTCGGTTACGGTCCGGAGAAGTCCGTAGACACCCCGGTCCGCTCCGTCAAATGACGGGTCCCATGGGTTTCCTAGTTTGAGTCAATTTTGGTCTATCTTACCCGGTTCCTAAGCCAGCATGCGCATTTGGTTGAGTCCGGCCGGGACCACCTGAATGGTGTGGGTCCCTTTATTTTGATTTTTATCTTTTTATTCCAAGTGATCTGGGTCTGGAGTGTGGGCCCTGTTGGAAGGCCCACGGATACCAATTTGGACTTTAGTGGAAACCCAAGTCCCGTTTGGGGTTACGTTGGATAACCCCTTTCGGTTTTGGTTGATTTTATTTAAGGTTTGATCCAAAGAGTTTAAGATTTATGCTTGGTGGGCCCGGATGGTTTTGTGGGCCCATTGGGTGGGCCACACAGTGGTTGCCTTGATACTTTAATTATCTTTGTTTAGTCTTTTCAAAAGGGCTAGGCATGGGCTTGGGGCCCATAACCTAGGTTTGGGCTTGAAAGCCCAAGGCATTGGGGTTGGGGCTAATGGATCCCCTCCTTTGGTTTGTAGGCTTCCCTTGAAGGGAGCTGGGCCCAATAGACCCAAGCCCATGGTCACGGCCAAACTACACTTAGGCTATCCAGCATGCTACAAATTGGGCTTTGGTGGACCTCCAATGGTATGGCCCACTCATTTGATTAGATTTACTACTTACACTCAAGTGAGTTTTTCGGGCTTGGTGGGCCCTATTGGAAGACCCACAATGAATCCGATTGGATCAATATAGTCCAAGTCCCATATTGGGTTTCCGGATCCTACCGGTTCATTTGGTTTAATGGAAATTAATCAAGAAAGTGGCAGAAATAAAAAGAAATGAAAGTTGGAATTCTACAGCGTAGCCGACCAGAGGTGTTGGCTACAAACAAATACATGTGTAGCCGACCAGAAATGTCGGCTACAAATAGAAACCCTTGTAGCCGACCAAAGTTGTCGGCTACAAACAAAAACATGCTAATCCGACCTAAGTTGTCGGATCAGCCTAAAACATGATTTTTTTCGAATGGTGTTGTGCCTATAGGTTTCCCAGGAGGGTGCTAAGGCTTTGTGGGCCCCCGTGAAAGCCCACATGGGTTCAGGGAGTAGGGGACACCCTAACACTTGGTCTTTTGGAAGGTTTTGCAACAATGGAAAGGGGGAGAAGGCACGAGAGGTTGCCTTCTCCCATTTGAGCCATGTCTAACAGTAAAACAGGGACCAAGATGTCCCTGTTTTGGTCTCTTTGGATCCACAAACAGCAAGCACAAAAATCAAATAGAAATCCAACCAATCAAGGGCTTAAAACACGCTTTAATCCAAGACATGAACACACATGCTTTCACGTGCATTATGCATGGGGATAGAAGTGTTTAAGCTCAAATTCATGCAATGGAGGGACACTAACACAAGTAAGAAGTAACTTGACACACTCTCAAGGTGTGGGGGGGGGGGGGGGGGGGGGGTTCATGCTTGCATTCAAAATGATCAAGCAAGAAGGCATATCATGCAAGCACAAATGAAAGAAACATGCTGAAACAAGGCAGGGACAGCAGCTAATAGTGGGGGCTTGACCATGCCAAAAGGGTGTGGAAACAGTGGGAAAATGTGAGGGGAATGGGGTACATGTTGATGCACAAAAAACAGCAGCATATTGGGGCTAAAGGGGGCATGGTAATGAGGATTTATCTACCACATGCATATATTCTCCATTCACTTTAAAGCATATTAAGAGAGGAAGATACTCATCATGAGAGCACTCAAAAAAGAAAGAAAAAATGAAATGTGAGAAAAGGGAAAACATAAGAAGGGATAATGGGGGTTTACAAGGGTACATTAGAGGAGAATCAAAGGGAACATGCTCCCTCACTTAGATGGGATACGAATCATGCTAAAACTAAACCTTAGAGCCCCATTAAAGTATGCAAACTACCCTCTCATCCTCCCTTCAACCCATACGTATACTCCCTTACCTTGGGAGATTTTCATGTGACGAAAAATGGGAAGGAAAGTACATGAAAACTATATTGAAAAACTGATTTTAACATGGAAGAAACAAGACTTTCCAAGCATCAAGAAATACATTCATTCTCACATATGTGGTATAAAAAGTAATGGGGAACAATACCTTGGGGTTTTGGAACCCTAGAATGGAGTGTGGAGACCTTCTTGAAGCAACTTAGTGGCTGGAGCAGCTTCTTCCCCACACCAGCAGCACCTCCTTGTCTTCTCTCTTGGGTGAAGATGAAGAAGGAAGGAAGAAGGGGGTAGAGTGGAGTGTTTTTGGAGAGATGGAGAAGAAGGGTGTTTAGGGAGATGAAGAGAGCTTGGGAGAGATGGAGGATGAAGACCAATGGAGAGAACAAAAGTGAGCTCCCTCTATACGTATGGGGTTTGGAATGGTTTTAAAATGGGTGGATGATGCATGGGTGCATGGGAGAGAGATGAGACATGGGGGATGCCCATGGGGGGGGGGGAGAGAGAGAGAGAGAGAGAGAGAGAGAGAGAGAGAGAGAGATGAAGAGAGCTTGGGAGAGATGGAGGATGAAGACCAATGGAGAGAACAAAAGTGAGCTCCCTCTATACGTATGGGGTTTGGAATGGTTTTAAAATGGGTGCATGGGAGAAAGATAAGACATGGGGGATGCCCATGAGAGAGAGAGAGAGAGAGAGAGAGAGAGAGAGAGAGAGAGGAAAGATGCATGCATGAAGAGATGCTCATGGGGGGAGAGAGAGAAGGAGAGAGAGATGCATGATGAGGTGATGATGCATGCTCATGGGGGAGAGACACACACACACATGCATGCATGGGATTGCTTAGGGATGAAGAAAAGTGTTTGGAGGTGGGTCCCACATGAGTCATGAGAGAGAGAGAGATGTATGCATGAGGCATGGGGAGATGCATGCATAGGTGCTCTTGGGTGAAAGAGAGAGAGAGTGTGAGGGATGCATGGTGTATGATGTATAGGGGATGCATGATGCATGGGAGAGAGAGAGAGATGTACATGCATGATGTGTGCATGATGCTGGGGGGACGCATAGGGAACATGAATTTATGAAGGAGAGAGATAGAGGGAAAAAGATGTGAGGAATT
The DNA here is from genome assembly GCA_947561395.2 of Buxus sempervirens. Taxonomy (NCBI): domain Eukaryota; kingdom Viridiplantae; phylum Streptophyta; class Magnoliopsida; order Buxales; family Buxaceae; genus Buxus; species Buxus sempervirens. Next base: position 2,308,752 of record OX387195.1, read on the forward strand.
AAGTATGTGGGGGAATTAAGCATGTGGGGATGAGTCATAAGAGAGAGAGAGAGCACATGGGGGTGATTTTCTTGATAATTGTAGATTGGTCCCTGAGACATTTTTAGATCTTTTTGATATTTACAGATTCATCCCCAGATAATTACAGCTTTGCCCTCAAATATTTTATGATATTTTGATATTTACAGACTAATCCTTAAGTAATTACAGATATGCCCTCAGATATTTTTGAATGTCCTGATATTTACGGATTTGGCCCCAAACACTTTTTTCTGCTGTTTTCTCTGCTGTTTTTGCCACGTGGGCAATTTTTAGGTTTTCTTTTATCTGGGACTCCGATTCGAGCAAACTCAGTTGCGTTGGAACCGGATCGAGCTCCTCTATCCACTGGGACAGGGTTAAGCAGCTGATTTGGGATTTAGCAGAAAGTCAATTTCTGCTCCCCCTCAAGTTTGACCGGCACATATCTTCTTCATCCGGACCTCGATCTGAGCAAACTCGATTGCGTTAGAATCATGTTGGAATTTCCTAGTCATAGGAAAGAAGTATGGTGGTGGATTTGTACCTGATTAAAAAGTCAACTTTCGTCCCCTCGGGGTTTGACTTTTCAGTTAAGGTTTTCATTTTCAGCACTTGTGGAGGTGCAAAAATGAAGTGCTTACAGGTTTGTTAGACCACCTATCACTTTATGGTAGTCCAACATATCTATGCACTGACGTGAACAATGCAAAACGAGTGAACTCCAATCCAACTTGGAGTTGACTCGATTTGGGTTCGAACAAGTTTTTGTGTCCTGACTCACCATCTTCTCTGACAAAACAAACGTGGACAAAGGATTCCTTCTTTTGGTAAAGTTAGTCCTAATGCTATTGTTATATTTCACAGGACCATCAGCACTTTATTCTTAGGTAAGCATGTTGTCTTCCCAGAAGGGATTAGGGCATTCCAAGAACTCATGGCCAAGATATCCACAAGATATACAGAACTTAGGTAAATCCTCAAATCTGAATTCAATCCAACTTTGATTTCCATTGCTAAGGTCAAGAAAAATACCAGTAGGGATCGGTTTGTTGGTAGGTAAGGACATCCTAGTCAAAGCAATTAATTGGCTTGTACCTTGTTCATCCATTTCTATTTCGAGCACCTGCCCAATCTCCCCAACCATCTGTTGAATGATTTCTGTAAGCACCTCATTTTTGCACCTCTCGAAAGTATAAAAGATAAAACCCTAATTAAAAAGTCAAACCCTAAGGGGATAAAAGTTGATTTTTTGATCTGGTGCAAATCAACCACCATGCTTCTTACCATTGAATATGGAATTCCGACATGATTCCAACGCAACCGAGTTTGCCCGAATCGGAGTCAGGATGAATAAGTTATGAGCCGGTCAAACCTGAGGGGAATAGAAATTACCTTTCTATTCATGCTCAATTCAGCTACCCAACTTGCTCCCAGAAGATAGAGGATCTTGACACGATTCCAACGCAACTGAGTTTGCTCGAATCATAGTCCCAGAGACAAAGTTATAAGCAGAACCGACTCCTAGGGAGCAGTTTTGCCCTTTTGCTAAAAAGCTAAATCAACTGCTCAATCATGTCCCAATGGACAAAGGATTCCGATACGATTCTAACGCCACTGAGTTTGCCAAAATCGGAGTCCGGATGGAGCAGTTATAGACAAGTCAAATAATTCGAAAAACTGCCCACGTGGCAAAGTAAGCTGAAAGGACAGTGAAAGAAAAAAATCTAGAATATAATAATATTATTATTGTAAAATATCTAATTAAGATATTTAAATTAAATAAAAAATAAAATAAAAACGAATTCTCCCATGTGGAGAGAGAGTGTGTCATATCAATCAAATCACCAAAATTGGATAGAGGGAGGGGCAAATCCGGAATAAATTAGATTTTTTATAAAATAACCGAAAATAATTTTCGGTTATACACATTTTGTGTATAACCGAAATATTATTTCGGTTTTTCAAGATAAGGTTCCAAATTACGTCAGATTTTTTGTCAGATTCTCTGAGCTTATCTGTACGGAAAAATGATTACATTTGTCAAAATTTTATTTCGGTTACAAAGCAAACCATGTGGACATGAAGAACAATTTCGGTCACACTATAAATTAGTGTGACCGAAATTTAATTTCAGTTCACTTTTTTTTTTTTTTTAAAAAGGGGCTACAGCCCCCATTCCTTGGTTGGTTGGCTTTTCCTCCTCTCCTCCCCTTAGACCTTGCACAACCTCTTCTCCCTCCCCCTCCCACTTCATTCTTAGGCTACCAAACCTCTCCCAAGCCCTGTCCCTCTTCACCCTTTCTCCTTCCCTCTCCATCCAAGCTTGAAAGAAGGCCAAGGAGGAGTTTTGCAAGTGAAAGAGGTGCTGTCCAGCCCCTGTTTTGACTTCAAAGGAAGCCTAGCACACCTCAAGCAAAGTTTCCAAACCCAAGTTCTTGTCCCCACAAGGGTGGTCCAACTCCCATGGTGAGGGGAGGGTGCACGATCCATAAAAGGGAGGGTGAGTTGTCCTTTTTCAAAGCATTAAGTGTCTCCTAGGAGCTATTTTATTTTAAATAAAAGGGGAGCTTGTTCCCCTTCACCTTCCATCCATTGTACCCCTTTTATAATCCCCCTTGTCCCTTCTTTAGTTGATTTTTAATTTAGGATGTGGTTGGTGCTATGATATGAAACATGTATGCTAGATGCTTGGTTCATTTCTTTTATTTTTATATAAGCATGTTCCCTATCCCCCTTGCATGATCCCCTTTATATGGCTACTTTTTCATGTTGTTTGCGCATGCCTACCCCCTTTTAATGGCCACCAAATATGCATGAGTGTGCTCCCTTTCTTGGTTGCTGTTTTAGGATTTTTCACATATTCACCTTCACTTCTCTAGGTACACTTAGTAATCATGTGAAGGAATCCCCAGGCCATAGCCCTTTTTTAGTGTTCTCTTCCTTTCGCTTTGTTACTAATTTGTGCCATCTTAACATTATCCCCTCCCCCAGCAGCTCCTGTCTTAGTTTACATGTAATGTATCCCCTCATATTTTCACACACCGAATATATGTATGCATGCCTACTCACTAGAAGTATATTAGGTCACCATTGGTTGTGTCACCACCTATCTCTTACATGCATAGGAACACACATCTCATTTTGTAGGCACCTAGTATGAAGAAAAAGGCACACACTTGCACCATGGTTTAAAGCATGCCTCTTGAGCCGTTTAACTTGTTTACTCTTGTCCTGTTTTGCTGCTGGTTCGTGGGATGAAAAGGCCAAAACAGGGACACTCAAGTCCCTGTTTCATTTTTGGTTTATGTTCAAAAAAGGGATAAGGCATCATCCAATCCTTCTCCCCTTCACTTTGATTCTAAATCACCCCTAGAGAAGGTCATTTACCTTCACTTGAGCCACTGTGGGCCCACATAGACCTTAGACAGTCTCAGAAACCCAGGGGATCAATTCCCTCTAAAAAAATTCGAAAATTGGTTTTTCTGTGTTTGCCCGAGAAATCAGGTCGGGCAAACAGGCCTTTCATACATAACCAAAACTAAATTTCAATTAAGTATGAAAATATAACATGTCCGAAATTTATTTTCGGTCATGTTATATAAGGGTATAACCGAAATTAAATTTCGGTTATATCCTTGGAAATCTTAAAAATGCCATTTCAGTCCCCATGCTTATTTTTTCAACATGTTCCAATCCAACCAGATTATCCAGTAGGGTTTCCGGGTCAACCGGAAACCCAATATGGGCCTTGGGCTTTTCCAGCCCAACTTGATTCATTTTGGGCCTTCCAACGGGGCTCACCGATCCCAATGAACTCATTTGGATTTAAGTAAGATAATTAAATTTATCAAGTGGGCCACACCATTCGAGGCCCACCAAAGGCCCAAACTGAAGCATGCAGGCTTTAGTCTAGGATTGGTTTGGCCAAGACTGCGGGTCCGGGACTATCGGGCCCACTAAGCCCGTTGAATCGAATAAGGGAAGGGTTCCAAAGCTCTGACCAAGGAAGCCTTGGGCCTTCAAGCCCAAACCTAGGCTATGGGCCCCAAGCCCATGCCTAGCCCATTTGGAGTTAATTGAACCAAGATAACTTAATTCATATGGCAACCGTTGTGGGGCCCACCCAATGGGCCCACAGACCATCCAGGCTCATTTAAAATAAAATTTAATTTAACCCATCACTTAAACCCTAAATAAAATTAATCAAAATCACCAAATCCCAAAGGGCCCTCTAGGACCAGATTAAGTCTCAACAAGGGATATGTGGGCTAAGCCTAGCCCACCAGGGGATCCGTGGGCCTTCCAATGGGGCCCACCCAATCAGACCCAGATCACCAAAATAAGTCAAAGATAAAAGAATAAAAGGGGACCCACACCACTTTGGTGGTCCCTGCAGACACTAAAAATTTTGCGTCATCAAGTCAAAAAGTTGACCAAGTCAAATAATTGACTTTGGCAAATGAGATCAAATCCAAGGCCAGGGCTTAACCAAAAAAAAAAGCCAGGTTAAACAAAATGATGGTTTGACCCGTAAATTATGAAATACAGGTCAAGACAAGTGTAAGCACCTTATTTTTGCACCCCTGGAATTGCTGAAAATGAAAACCCTGGCAAAAAGTCAAACCCCGAGGGGACAAAAAGTTGACTTTTTGATTAAGTGATATTTGGCCACCTTGCTTTATATCATTGGATAGAGAATCTCGACACGATTCCAGCGCAACTGAGTTCGCAAGAATCGGAGTCCGGATGAAGGTTCTGCGGGCGGTCAAACTTGGGCGAAGCCCAAAGTTGACTTTCTGCCAAAATCCGATCCAGAGGGCTTTATATCATTGGATAGAGAATCTCGACACGATTCCAGCGCAACTGAGTTCGCAAGAATCGGAGTCCGGATGAAGGTTCTGCGGGCGGTCAAACTTGGGCGAAGCCAAAAGTTGACTTTTTGCCAAAATCCGATCCAGAGGCCTTGCTTTATACCATTGGATAGAGAATCTCGACACGATCCCAACGCAACTGAGTTTGCAGGAATCGGAGTCCGGATGAAGGTTCTGCGGGCGGTCAAACTTGGGCGAAGCCAAAAGTTGACTTTCTGCCAAAATCCGATCCAGGTGCTTACCTCTAGGTCATGGGATAGGGGGCTCCGATACGATTCTAACGCCATTGAGTTTGCCCAGATCGGAGTCCGGTTGAAGAAAACATGAGCTGATGAAATTTCCGAGCAGCAAAACCGGCGAACTGCGCACGTGGCAAAAAGCTGCACACGTGGCAAGTTGCGCAGAAAAATATCTCGGGGATCAAATCCATAAATATCCAAACATTCAAAATATCCCAGGGACCAATCTGAAAGTATTTGAAAATATCTGAATAAAATAATATTAAACCTAAATATCCCAGGGACCATATCCTAATTTTCAGATTTTTAAAACAAACGAGCGGCGGCATTTATTATTTTGAAATGATTAGGCCGCTCGCGCGAACGTGGCAGGGGGTATGTGCTCACCTTGAGGTGGGCACCAAACTCGACGGATACCCTCTGTCCTCTTCTATAAAAGCCGTGCGAGGTTTCATTTCCAGGGGTGGAAAAAAAAATTTGGTTGGGTTTTCCGGGATTGGTCATTTGAGGGTTTGCTGTTCTTCAGCATTCGGGGTTCGGATTTTTGGTGGGAGATTTTTTGTTTTGTGGCTGGGCATTCTCTGGTTTTGGGATTCTAAGGTTCGGCATCATTTTTCTGGGCTCGGGATTTTGAAGAAAAAGAACATACACACAGGTCCCCTCCCTTCCTCTTCTTCCTCGTCAAATCCGAAGGAGGCCGTGCTCTTGGTGTGAGAAGAAGGTTGCTCCGGCGACCGCTCGCGCGCTCCAAGGAGGCTTCACCCACTTCGGAGAGGTGTTGAAACACCCAGGTAATGTTCCCGATGGCCTCTGTTACAAAATAAATAAGTTTATTGCTATCTTTTCTTTTCTGTTATTTCGTTTAGTAACAGTGATTGTGTGATTCGAGGGGGGAGCATGTTCTCCCTGATGTTTGCATCTCTTGTATCCTGATAAAGCCCCTTATTCCCTTCTTCATTTATTCATGTTCTGTTAGATGTTGTTAGATGTTTTGTTAGTGTTTTTGTTTCGGATTTGTAGATGTGAAAAAAGGTTTGATCCTCACAAACTAGGTTAGATTAATTTCCAACTATGTTCAGAGGTCTGCTGGGGTTCTAAGGATCCCCAGAAACCAGTTACAGAGCTCAAAAAACAGTCGGAAATGGAGTTTGGAGAGAAAAAACAGAGAGTCAGGGTCTGCGCTGAGCTCGCGCTCACCTCGTGCTGAGCTCACGCTCACCTAGCTTGGGTCCGCCCACCTGGCGCCTAGCTCGCGCCCACCTGGCGCCGAGCTCGCGCCGAGCTCGCGCCCACCTTTTTTGGGTGCGCTGAGCTCGCGCCCACCTGGCGCCGAGCTCGCGCCCACCTTTTTTGGGTGCGCTGAGCTCGCGCCCACCTCACGCCGAGCTCGCGCCCACTTTTTTGGCTGCGCTGAGCTCGCGCCCACCTTTTTTGGGTGCGCTGAGCTCGCGCCCACCTGGCGCCCACCTCGCGCCCACCTCATTTTACGTGTTTTTTCGCTGTTTTCGGTCCGCCCATCTCGCGCCGACCTTGCGCCTACTATTTGAGGTCGGCGCATACCCCTAAAAGCCTGCCGAAGTGCTATATTTTTTAAAATTTCCGAAAATGCCCTTTACTGTACTGCGGGGGGCGAAGCCCCCCGCACCCCCCCCACCCCCTTTGTTCGCTGTGCATCCAACTAATTCCTTGGTACGGGGAGGTACCCCACCCCGTGGGCTCCGCTTTGCTCCGCCCACAGGGCCCCCGGATACCTCCCCTTGGACCCAGCACAATGAGCCAATTTTTTCTTGATAGAGTGTCAATCTTGTGTATTTTCTTAGGTGATTATTGCTGAATGTGGGTTTTATTTCCAAACCAAACCGGATGAACCAATAGGGTTTCCAGGTCACCCGGAAACCCAACATGGGGCTTGGACCCTTGGTCCAACTTGGTTTCCAGTGGGCCTTCCAACGGGGCCCACCAAGCCCGACCAATTCATTTTGCTTAACTAAGATAATAAAAGATTTGAGCGGGCCAGACCATTTGAGGCCGACCCAAGCCCTAATTGGGCCATGCATGCTTAAAGTAGATTGTGGTTTGGCCGAGACCACGGGCAGGGCCTATCGGGCCCACCAAGCCCATTAACCAACCAAGGTTAGGGTTCCAAAACCCTAACTCGGGAAGTCTTGGGCTTTCAAGCCCAAGCCCAGGTAAAGGGCCCCAAGCCCAATGCTTGGTCCATCTTTGCAAAGGCAAATCAAGATAATCTGAAACCACTTGGCAACCAATTATGTGGCCCACTCAAGGGCCCACGAACAATCCCGGCCCACTTGTGCATAGAAATCAAATTTAATCAAACTTGGAATTTAAAATCAATTTACTTAAACCAAAGCCCAAAGGGCCTCTCAGGTTTAGACTGAGGCCCACCAGGGGATATGTGGGCTTAACCAAGCCCACCAAGGGATCCGTGGGCCTTCCAACGGGGCCCACCTAATCAAACTCACTTCATTCAATAATAAAAAGATAAAATCAAGTAAAGGGACCCACACCACTTTGGCGGGCAGTCCCACCAGACTTAACTAAATAGAATGCTGGATTAGGAATTGGGTGAGTGAGAGACCAACTGAGTTGACTCAAACCAGGGAAACTTATGGGACCCGTCACTTGACGGGGTGGACTGGGGTGTCTACGGACTTCCTCAGACCGCAACCGAGCCCCTACTTAGAATCTCAAAGCCGCAGACCAAAAGCCTTAGCAGAAGAACTTAGGCACCCAGGTGTCTGCCTGCACCCCATCAGGCAGTGGCGACTCCAAATAAACCCCGAGGCACGCGTCATTACGCGTGCGCCTCGTCGTGCGACCGAAATCGGGTGCGCACAACAAGCATCCTACAAATTCAACCCATTAACTAAAAATGGGCCCCACAAAGCAAGATATGGGTTATATTTGTTACTAAAACAAAATAAATAAGTCTTTTGAAAACAAAGTTGTGACAACACAAAAAAGGACAGTCACAACCCCACAAATGGCAGAAGTAATTTAAAATGCCAAAATCAAAGCAAATGAATCTCTCAGTATGGCATGCTCCATTAAATTCAAATTGCTACTGTAAGCACCTTATTTTTGCGCTCCCAGAAAAACCAGAAATGCAAACCCTGGACAGAAAGTCAAACCCTAAGGGGTGAAAAGTTGACTTTTTGATCAAATGAAGATTGGCCACCTCGCTTTATACCATTGGATAGAGAATCTCAACACGGTTCCAACGCAACTGAGTTTGCAGGAATCGGGGTCCGGATGAAGGTTCTGCGGACGGTCAAACTTGAGCAGAGCTAAAAGTTGACTTTCTGATAAAATCCGATCCAGAGGCCTACCCCTAGGTCATGGGATGGAGGGCTCCGATACGATCCTAATGAAACTAAGTTTGCCCAGATCGGAGTCCGGATGAAAAAAATATGAGCTGACGAAGTTTCCGAGCAGCAAAACCGGCAACCTGCGCACGTGGCAAAAAGCTGCACACGTGGCAAGTTGCGCAGGAAAATATCTCGGGGATCAAATCCATAAATATCCAAACATCCGAAATATCCCAGGGACTAAATATGTAAAAATTCGAGAATATCGGATTTTATCAAAAATTGTCAGGGACTAAATCTGAATTTTTAAGATTTTTTCGACCGACGAGCGGCGGCATTAATTTTTGTCATGATTATGTCGCTCAAGCGGACGTGGCCAGCGGTATGCGCTCACCTTGAGCTGGGCGCCAAAGTGAGCGGATACCCCTTTCCTTTGCCTATATAAGGCCGCGCGAAATTCGCGCAAAAGGTTGGAACATTTTTTGGGTTGGATCATTTTCGTGTTCGAAGATTTTTTTTGGAACTTCTTCTCCCTCCGCCCGAGGCCCTCTCTGCTGATCCCTCCCTGCCTCCGAAAAAAAAAAACCCAAGCACTTCACCCTGGTCGTTGGGACTCTCTTCCCTTCTCTTGTTCTTCCCCATTTCCACTCAAGCAAGGGAAGCCATGCTGCTGTCGGCGCTGTAAAAGTGGACGCTCCAGCCGTTGTCCACCCTGCTCCAAGAACCATCAGGTGAACCATCAGGTGAGGTTCCTGTTTACATCAGATTGCACATATATTGAAATGAAATTTTTCTAAAGGGTTTCATAGTTTACCTTCTTCCTTCTGCACGAGCTCATTCCCATGATGCTCCAAGCCTGTATCTGTTCCCATCCCACCCCATGAAGGCCTCCAAGTAAAGGAGAGGCATGCGTGCGCACCTCCGATGTGGGACTTGGACCCCCGGTCCAGCTTGATTTCCAGTGGGCCTCCCAACGGGGCCCACCCGGCCTAATAAACATGTATGCATGAAACTTAATCAAGATAAGCAAAATTAACCGATTAAACCGGGCGGACCAAACCTAAGGCGGTCCACCCGAACCGAACTTGTGTAATTGATGTATGAAATGCGTGGTTTGGCCGAGACCAAGGGCCACGGGCCCACCAAAGCCCACCAACCGAACCAAGGAAGGGTGCAAACCCTAACTTTCGGTAACTTGGGCTTACCAGCCCAGATTTGGACTGCGGGCCCCAAGCCCAGCGTCCAACTCACTTTGGCAAAATTAAAAAGATAAATCCAATAAAAATACTTGGCCACCATGTGGGCCCGCCTCAGGGGCCCACAAAACCAGTCCGGCCCACCCTTTCATGGAAAACACTTAAACCTTAAATCTGAACCTAAAGTAAAAATCAATTGAACTAACCAAAGCCCAAAAGACCTCTCAGGCTAGACTGAGGTCCACAAGGGTACACGGGCTTGACTAAGCCCACCAAGGATACCGTGGGCCTTCCAACGGGGCCCACCCAACCAGACTCAGATCACCTAAGTAATCAAGATAAAAGCGATTAAAGGGACCCACACCACTCAGGTGGTCCCGCCAGACTTAACCAAACTGCATATCGGATTAGGAATCAGGTAAGACCAAAGTAAGCTGACTCAAACTAGGACAAACCTAAGGGACCCGTCATCCGACGGGGTGGACCGGGGTGTCTACGGACTTCCCCGGACCGCAACCGAGACCCTACTTAGAATCTCAAAGCCGCAAACCAAAAGCCCTAATAGACAAGGTTAGGCACCCAGGTGTTCGCCTGCACCCCATCAGGCGGTGGCGACTCCGAATTTTCCTGTGCTGCGTTTCCGACGCGCGCACAGCTACCAAATGAAATGCACCCTCATAAGGAAATTCTCAATCAAGAGAGATCCTCATATTATGGCAAGTGTTCATAACCTTTGTCTATAAATAGAGGACCTCAATGAGAAGGAAGGGAACTTTTCAAGCTCTAGAAGACTTGCCTAAAGCTTGGAGAAACTCCGCAGAAATTCAATGAGAGTTGGAGAGATTCATTCAAGTCTACATCAAATCTACCCCGTTTTCTCTTTATCAAATTTATACTTTGAGAAAAGAGAAGACAAAATCACAGTCACAACAAAGGAAGATCGTCCGGTTCGAGACCAAGCTTTACGGCCCTCGAATCAAAGATCGAAGTCCAATTTGAGACCAAGCTCTCGTAGCCCTCAAGTTGAATATTGAAGTTTCATTCAAGATCAAGCTCGTGTAACCCTTGGATCAAAACCCATCAAGGAGATCGAATCAGAGGAGAATCACAAAGATTTTACCCATTTTCTTCATTTTAATACAAATTGTTATTTGTTACATTTTTCTTGTCTTTTGTTTTAGACACGAAAATTTGTGTTAGCAGTCCCTACCAGACTTAACAAAATATGCATGCTTGGCTTAGGGAATGGGTGAGTTAGACCAAGTTGACTCGAACCAGGGAGACCCAAGGGACCCGTCAAACTAGCGGAGTGGACCGGGGTGTCTTAGGACTTCCCCAGACTGTAACCGAAAACTTAGTCAGAATCTCCAGCTGTAGACCAGCAAAATAGATAAATCTAGGCACCCAGGTGTCCGCCTGCACCCCTTTAGGCGATGATGACTCCCATTTCCCGATTTACCCTTAGGAGACACACCCCATTCCCGTGCGCCCTACCGTGCGATTTCACTGGGCACAATTTCCTTGTTAAAGAATTTAAGGGGGAGCTTGTGAATTTGCATCTAGATATGGAGGTGTTGAATTTCAAACTTAGACACCTCCTCCTTCGAGTCGATATGGGCCATAAGAGTGATCTTATTAGTTATGAACCATGGCCGGTTTCCAAGGATTTTCCTTTTGTCTTCATCTTTATGAAAGCCTATGTACTTGGCAATTGAAATCTACAAAACCATGTTGATGTTGATGTTCCTCCAAATCCTTTTAATATTGCATTTCAAGGAATTTGTCTGGATCTCCCCATCAATAATAACACATATTTTCAAGGAATTTGTCTGGATTTCCCCATTTTTCCTCCAATCTATCTAACTCTTTCTATAATTACACATATTTCAATCATAACACATGTTTTCACGGAATTTGTTTGGATTTCCCCATTTTTCCTCCAATCTATCTAACTCTTTCTGAGAAGGCTTGAAAATGGATTTGGGTCTTTGTGGGGGGGGCGGGAGAATCATTATGTTTTGGAAACCCTTAGTAATGGCTTTCCATACAAGGGAATGAAAACAAAAAATAGAAAAAAAATCGGTGCGAAGGGGGAAAGAGCAACAGCAAAGAAAGGGATTGGAAGAGGTGAGGCTAAGGTAGATTATGATATCCCGATCCCACATTGGAAACGGATGAATACCCGATATGGTATAAGAGTCAGGGAGAACACTTAACCAAGCAAGGTGCCTTTTGAGGACAAAACCGTGTGGGCTGAGGCCCAAAGCGGACAATACCTTGCTAGGTTGGGTTGTTACAAATGTTATCAGAGCTGGATCCAGGTCTAGTAGTCTGTGGCTGATGTGAGTCCTTGCGTTGCCCATAGGAGGTGGTTGGACCGACGAGGGCGAGCCCATGAAGGGTGTGTGCACGTCCCTCGGGACGCCGCACGGAATGCTTTGGGGTTTCGGGGTATCGGAGTCGCCACTGCCTGAGATGTACAGGCAGACACTTGGATGCCTATACAGGTCTAAGATTTTTTGGTCTGCGGCTTTTTTAGAGATTCGGGTAAGTTCTCGATTACGGTTCGGGGAAGTCCAAAAACACCCCGGTCCGCCCCGTCGAATGACAGGTCCCTCTGGTTTCCTTGGTTCTGAGTCAACTTAGTCTCACCCTGTTCCTAATCCAGCATACTTGTTTATTTGGTCTGAGTGGGGACCACTGAAGGTGTAGGCCCCCTTTATTGTTGATTTTATCTTTTTTTTAACCTTTTAATGAAGTGGGTCGGATTTGGGCCCCGTTGTAAGGCCCATAGTGGATCAAGTTGGACCAGCGGGTCCAAGGCCCATGTTGGGTTTCCGGTTGACCCAGAAACCCTACTAGATTTCTTAGTTTGATTGAAACAAGTGAAGAAAGGTTCGCAAGCTGAAAACTGATTTTTTGGATATTTATAGGCTACACAGATTTTTAGTTTCGGTTAAGCTATAAACAGCTTTAACCGAAATTTAATTTCGATAAAACCCAAAATAAGGGTTAACCAACTTGTGTTTTCCGTTAAGGGTAAAAACTGATTTTTTTAAGATTTTTTTTTACAGAAAATGCATTTTTTGATGTCTTTGGGGTTTTGTGGAATCTGTGTGGGCCCTTGTGTGGGCCCACAGTGGTACAACACTTTTAAAAGAAGCCTTGCTTAGTCACTTAACAATCAAACCATGATTAAAAGGCACAAAAATAAAGAAAGGACTTGGGGGGTTTTTAATAAGGGTACATTGGAATTTGGAGGCGAGGAAGGGAACATGCTCCCTTTTTAAATAATTTGGACATGACAAGGGCAGCCCTTCAACTCACTTGCGGACGGCACCTCCTTACCATGAGGCGTTTCTCATGTGAAGGGAAGAGAGAGAATTGCAAAATCAAATGTTAGAATAAGAGAAGAACAACATGATAAAAAAAAGTTTTATAATATATTGAATATTCACATATGTGCAAGTAAAAAACTCACCTAGGAGCTTACCTAGGGAAACAGGAAGTTGCTTGAAAGTGTTGTACTCCTTGGAGGCTCTTCCGGCAGCGTAACAGTACTATTTCAAGTTTGAGGAAAGGAGTTCTAAGTCTCCTTTAGGTTTACAATGGAAGGGGAAAAGAAGTAGAGGGTCTTGGTGTATTTGGACAGGGTGTAGCTTGGCTTTGACAGGGTTTAGAGAGAGAGGGTTTCGGCCAGCATAACAGCTCCCTCTTGAGTTCAAAAAAGGGGGGTTCTAAGCCTATTTTGGGTTTGAAAGGGGATAGTAGAAGGGTAGGTTTGCTGGGCTTGGAGAGGTAGGGGTTGGTTGCAGCAAGGTTTAGAGAGAGAGAGGGGGATTTCGGACAGAGGGAGGAGAGAGGGCAAAGAGGGGGCCAGCTTGCTTGGGTTGGAGCATCCCTCCCCCTCCCCTTTTATAGGGGAGGTTGCTTAATGGTTAAGAAAGACCATTTTTTAATTTTTTTTTAATCAAAAATGACTTTTTATTATTATTTTTTACTTATGACCTTTCTATTATTATTTTTTACTTAACGGTTAAGAATGACTCTTTTGTAATTATTTTTTACTTAGGGTTAAGAAAGACCTTTTTTATTATTATTTTTGTTTACTTAAGGGTTAAGCAAGGGAGACATCCATGTGGCGCAGTTTGCCACATGGACAGTTTATTTTTGACCTAGGGCTACTCATAACTCTCTCATTTGAGCTCCGATTCTGGCAAACTTAGTTGCGTTGGAATCAGATCGAGATTCGCTACCCACTGAGCTAGAGTTTAACAGCAAATTCCGGTTTTTTAGCAGAAGTGCAGAGTCGCGTCCCGGAGCCAATTTTGCTCATATCTCCTTATCCGGGACTCCGATTCCAGCAAACTCAGTTGCGTTGAAATTGTATCAAGATACTCTTTCTGTTCGTATAGAATTGAGCAGCTAATCTGGGGTTTAGCAGAAAGTCGATTTATGCTTTTCTCAGATTTGACCAGTCCATAACTTCTTCATCCGGACTCCGATTTGAGCAAACTCAATGGCGTTAAAACCGTATCGGAATCCTCTTTCCAATGGTATGAAGTATGGTGATTGATTTGCACCAAATAAAAAGTCAACTTTTTGACCTCCCTAGGTTTGACTTTTCAATTAAAATTTTCATTTTCTGCATTTTGGGAGGTCCAAAAATGAGGTGCTAACAAGGGGCTAATAGGCTTCTAGGTGGCCACTACACGGGGACGTGTAGCTCTGAAAGTGGGGGGATATTGTGATATCCTGATCCCACATTGGAAACGGATGAATACCCGGTATGGTATAAGAGTCAAAGAGAACACTCTGACTAGCAAAGCACCTTTTGAGGACAAAACCGCACAGGCTTAGGCCCAAAGCGGACAATACCTCGCTGGGTTGGGTCGTTACATAGATAAACTAAAAAATGGGGCAAAAACCACGAAGCCAATAACAGAAACCTAGGCTGGAATCAAGAAGAACTAGGAATGCCCAAATCTGAACTCTAGGAGGGGGAAAGGGCGAGAACCTAGTTTACTCATCCCAAAAACAGAGAAGAGGGAAACCACACAGGTTCGCATACAATAACCCTAAAATCGCAGGACTACTAGGACAACAATCACCTTTGAAGCAGCTCTCAACTCCTAAGCATGCAACTTTGTCCCCCTCCTTTGAAGTAGCTCTCAATGTCGGTCAGAACACTACCCAGAGTAGGTTAAAAGCTGGTTTTGAAAAAAACCTTAGAAGCAAGGAAACTACATGAGTTCCCTCCTATTCTTCAAATTCTTTGTTTGATGCTTGGAAAGATTTAGTGAAGAGACGTACCAGTACTTTTTAAGAGTTTTAGGGGTTAGGGTGACCTCCTCCTGGTTAAGTTAGAAGTACTGTACATAAAACGTTCATTAATACTAGCAATATTGTAATTATGTAGCTAAAAAAGTTAGGACAGATAAGAGATAAGAAATTGTTGAAGGATATCTTTTGGAAAGTGCAAAACGAAAAAGTCAAAGGAGTGTCAGAGAAAAGTTGTAGGCGGCTTGATGTTACTAGCACTATGTATCATAGTGCGAGAGGATGACTTTTACAGTTGGGAATGTCCACGTAGGAAACAAATGATGAATCATGAATGTTCACATATCATGCATGTGATAATTAAGTGTGTGAACGTGAAAAAGGGCATAGCGGATAGGATGTGTTTGCATTTGTGCCTTGTGGAGTCTTACAATTGGTTAGGAGTGAACAAATTAACAACAAAAAACAAAGACACAACCATAAAAAGGGGTAACTGTGTTCAGCTTTCCAGTCAAGAAAAACCAATGGCAACCCCCCACTGTCATCCCCATCTGGGTCGTCAGAGTTGTCACCTACCAATTCCATCTTCAATAAGATCAAATACGAAATGAATCCACTTGAATCATACGATAGCCAAATAGGGGTTCACAGCTAGGGCTCCAAACTCCTCCAATGAGCTTATGGCAGCGCAGCTAAACGAAGGATGCCACAAGGGTAAAAACGAGAGGCCGATTTGAACAAAACTCACCTAAGATGATCAGCGAGATAGTGGAAGAATATCGACTCCAGATCACAGAAGGGGAGATGATCTCCTCAATACTCAAACGCTCACCTAGGGTTTCCTCTAGACGCTTCACTCACCTTCATATTCCTTAGGTCACCGTGTAAGTAAGAGCATCCTCCTTGGCTTGGAGGAGATGAAGGGTGGGCGAAGAATTCTGTTTGCAATAGTTCACATTTAAAATCCATACTTAAATGGATAAGACAATTATTCCCTGGTGTGAGACATGGAAAATGTCATCTAGGATGACCTCCAATATCGTCACGCGGGGATCGATAAAAGCAAAGAGTCGCCACCATTCATATTAAGGTGTGAATGGACACCAAAAGGATCATTTATGCCAAATAGAGCCAAAGTAGCTCTAATATAAAGAAAATCTAGAGATCAGGTAGGGGAATTATTTATGAGTGGGGGAAGGTGTTAGGCACCCCCACTCATCCGTCTAAGACGGTTGCCACATGCTTGCTTATGCTAAGGATTGTTTGCTAATCAAAATGACAAGGGTTGCTTAAAAGTAAGCCAAATGTAAGTGATTATTCCACATGAGTAGTCCAATAAATATGAACTCTCTCCATGGATATATCACCTCTTAGAACTTCATGAGTGAATAAAAATCAAGGTGAAAATTGAAGCAAAACCAATTCAAGGCAAATTTGGAAAAATCTGGCTAAAAGAGCTTGAAAGAACCCATTCAATTTAAATCCAAATCCATTGAAACCAAAGCCATTTGAAAACTGGTATATAGTAGAGTATACAGTAAAAAATTCAGCTCAATTCGACTTAAAATGAGAGAGAAATCCATATCTGAAATCTGCTGTTATAACTCAGAAAAAGCGATGAGTAGGCATTTTCAAAGTCCTATTCGTGGAGTTTGGCTCAATAAAAATCCATGAAATTTGGTATGGAAGAAGTATGTTATGCCATCTTTCCAAAGAGATAAGCCTCACCCCAAACTCTATCCGGATGTGGCTTGTGTGCTCTCTTGAACAGGCCTAGAAGACCACAGATTAGCTCTGGACTACGCCAGCGAGCAGCTCTGAGTCCATCAAGCACACAGACCTCAAATCAAATCACAATCTGTTGAAACTAATTGGAAATGAAAATAGACTTCTTAAGGAAAACTCAGAAATTGGAATCACTCGAAACGGATTAAAACTGAGCAAATGGTGCACCATCAAAGCAGCAAGTTCAGCAATCTGGGCTAAACTGACTTACAGACTTTGAACAGATGGTGTCAAAAATTGGCTCCATAAAAATAAACGAAAATTTCCAGATATAAAGTGGGCTCTCCCATCTATCACATGTCTTTGGAATCACTCAAAAATTCATCCGGAGGATGAAGTTATGAGCATTCTAAGACATGGTACAGATGCTGCCCTGTTTTGAAAGACCTTGAGTAAAAGTGTGAAACCAGTGCATGTGTGCAAGTGGATTCGACCAAAATAACTTGAGATCATGGAAAGCAACTCATGAAGTCCTAAAAATTCATTCTAAGGCCAGAGATCTCAGATTTTCCATATTGAGCATGGAGAATCCAAGATCTAGCCTATTTGATGCAAAACAGTGAAAAAGTGTGTGATATTGGTAAAAACACATACCTAGGAGAAAATTAAAATCCATTGCTATTGATAGCATGGATCATGTTGATTTCTCCAGATTCAAATAGCACAAATAATCAGCATATAAAAATAACATGCAAATCATTCAAGGTAGGTTCTAGCCTAAAGGATCCATTCCATCTTCCTTTTCCCAAGGCTCTCTCTTCACGTTTTACGGCTAGAGAGGATTCCCAGGTACTTTGGAAGAGGTTTGGGGCTTGCAAACAATCACCAAATGGCCTTACACTACAAAAAGGTAGAAGTTGGGAGTTGAAATGTAAAGGAAAAGCAAGAAATGAAATGGAGCTTTACCTTTGGTAGCTTGAACACTTGAGGCAGCAATCCAGCAGAGTTTTCCTTCTTCTTGCAGAGCTTCCAAGCTTCAAATTATTAGCCCTTTGCAAGAGGAGGACCCCTCTATTTATAGGCAAAGCCAAGGGTAGAAGAGTCCCAAGGGTAGGCCAAAAAAGCCTTCTAGATTATTCCAATTCAAGCAAATGCCTTGAATTGTTGTACTACTAGAAGTTTCGGAGGGTGAAATAGGGGGTTCAAGTCCTTGAGAGAGAGGTAATATGCGTAAATAAGGCTCAGAGATCGAGCCATTTCGCAAATCCCTGAAACAGCCAAAACCGTATACACAGTGCGGTTTCCACAGATCCGTCACTATATGTGCGGTTTTTATGCAAATTCAACCCAACCGCACATACAGGGCGGTTCAATTCAGTTACGCTCGTCATGATTACTGTCGACGTGGCTCAATGGCCGAAGCTTCTCGAAACCACGTGGCAGCTCACGCAAGAAGCATGAACATCAACCGTGCTGTGTATGCGGTTGCAACCGTACATACAGGGCGGTTGAGACCAAATTCTCAAAAACCGCACATATACTACGGTCAGCACATTTTTGGTTGGTTTTGAGCCTTAGCTGCATAGGCCAAGTTTATTTACATGTAATATCGTTTAAGTAAATGTCATCGTATTTTTTAATCTCCATTTACTTAAGATATTACATGTAAATAAGCAAACACCCCCCCCCCCCCCAATTTGAATCCATTAAAAATATTTCCAGACCCAAATTCCAAGTGAATAAAAAGTCAACTTTCCAGTTCCAGGCTAAATTCCTGTTTTTCAGGTCCGGTAAAAAGATTCAACATGTTAATACCAAGGTATTCGTCAAGATTTAAAATCTCAAAAAATTCATTTATGCAATAACATTGCTAAAAACTTGATTACCGGGAAAAATTATCTTCAAATCTTGCTTTAAAAAATATTTCATTTTCTGGGGTCAAAAGTCAACAAAATTCAACCCGAAAATGTTTGACTTTGCATAAAATATTGAATTCAGGCCTTTTCCTTTGCGGCTTTGGATTCAAATGGGTTAAGGATCTCAAACCCAATGCTAAGAATTTAAAATTCCAATAAAATATTTCTCTCCTTCAAGATTTATCAAAAATCGTGCAATTTTGGGGTGTCTACACCTGGTATTAGTAAACTTAATCCATAGTTTATAAGGTTATTAATTATGGGTGAAAAAGATAATTTTTTTAACATGCTTCCCAAGCCTATTTAGTTTTTACACCAAAAAAAGTAACAACAATATCATATGGACGTATTATCTATTACTATATATTAAAGTAAACAGGGTTGGGTTGATGTGGCAGCCTTGAGCAGCCTCGGGTATCCGAACCTCTACTTTCTTGCGCTCTCTTCCCCCCTCTCTCTCTCTTAAGATGGTGCCCCTTTTTTCTTCACATTTTATGTTTTTAAATTAAACATTTTATTTTTGGGATTTTATCCTTTTGGTGGGGTACGTGGCATGTAGAGAAAATTTTAGAGTTTTTATCCTTTTAAAAGTTGTAAAATGACATTCCATATTTTAAGTTTTTAAATCAAAAGTTCTTGGGATTTTATCCTTTTAAAATTTTATGGTTTTTATCCTTTTAAATATGAAAATGGCGTCCTATATTTTGCTCCATATTTTAAGGATTTTATCGTTTTAAAATTTTTAGGGTTTTTATCCTTTTAAATATGAAGATGACGTTTCATATTTTGCTCCATATTTTATGTTTTTAAATCAAAAGTTTAACGGATTTTATTCCTTTTAAAATTTTAGAGTTTTTATCCTTTTAAATATGAAGACGACGTTCCAAATTGCTCCATATTTTAAGTTTTTAAATCAAAAGTTTTAAGGATTTTATGGTTTTAAAAATTTTTAGGGTTTTTATCCTTTTAAATATGAAGATGGCGTTCCATATTTTGCTCCATATTTTAAGTTTTTAAATCAAAAGTTTAACGGATTTTATTCCTTTTAAAATTTTAGGGTTTTTATCGTTTTAAATATGAAGATGACATTCCAAATTGCTCCATATTTTAAGTTTTTAAATCAAAAGTTTTAAGGATTTTACTCTTTCAAAAATAAAATTTTTTTTAGGATTTTATCCTTTTAAAACGGGTGGGGTTGGTTTGGGATGACGTGTCGAACAACATTACTTATTTTGCAATATCGTTTTTGAACACCACGGGTTGCCTGCTAGTTATTATTATAGTAATCATCATTTTTGTAAGGTTCACTTTCATGATTACTTACATATAAACCATTCAACCATTTTTTTTAAGGGAAATTTACAGCTACACCCTGAGGTTTGGGAAAGTGGCACGGACACCCCCTGTGGTTCAAAACCGCTCACTTACTAACCCTGAAGTCTTAAAAACCGTCACGAACCACCCTTGCCGTTAGATTAGACCCCAACACCGTTAATCCACTTTCGTAAATGCCCGAAGTACCCCTCCTTTTAAATCAAAACATTGCTCTCCTTCATTCTTCCCCAAGGTAAAGAGCTTTCACCCAAAAAAAAACCCCAATCCTCCCTCTTCCAACCCCCCTGCGAAAACCCAATTTCCTTTCCAAACCACATTCTTCCTCCAATCGCACCATCAAAATGAGTAAACCCTTTTCTTCCAACCACTCGACCTACTTTTCTACTCCGAGAACGAGGAGAAATTCCTCTCATAGAAGGGTAAAAGTCCTCCAAAGCGCTACCAGTAGAACCATTTCCTCCTCTACAAGTAGCTTATGATATGAAACCTTTTAGATGAAACAACAAAGTTTGTTCAATGCTGCATTCTTCTCCTTCTTTTGTTTTTTTTTCTTAGGAGGTTTGGCTTTGCTTCCCCTGCCAAAAGCACTCATTATCATCACAACTTAAATAAAAATCAATGCTAATGTATCAAGGGTCATCCGTTGTCTTGCTGTCAAGATCTGTCTTAGTTGGAGGGACAACCTAGAGACACTACCGACTCTTGGAATTTCTATACTTAGGGATGTGAAATATGGAGGAGTTTTTGAGTGGAAAGGGAAAACTTTTGATCACCTTGTTTCTGGTCTTCCAGTTGAATTTTGAACACCTCTGCCGCTTTGGGCGACACAAGCTATGTCATAGGAGACGTGACTTGATCATGCCTTTAGAATAAGAACCCCAATTGTTCAGATTTGATTGAAACGATGAGCTTGAATCAATATTGAAGGCTTTTGTTACATTGTTTCATTCCAGGCTCGTGTGTATCTTGTGCTTGCAATTCTAAGGCTCCTGGCAAAGATTGCAACCTAAAAACCCCTTCATTCAACCCAAACACTGTAACCCAGCACTCTATGTGTCAACTCCAACCTAGAAGAATCATTGGAAAAGGATGAGCAAAATGACAATAGAAACCGTCTTTAAAAATAAATAAAGATGGAATCGCAGCAACCGAAAAAAACCCCTCCATCAAAATGAAACAAAAAGTCCTATTACTGCAAAACATTGCAACCCAAAACCCCCTTCATTCAACCCAAAAACTGCAACCCAGCACTTTGTGTGTCGATTTAAACCTAGAAGAAACATTAGGAAAGGTGAGCTTCTAGTCTTGTAGAAGAATAAGGATAAAGAAGTAACAGACAAAGCTTTAATAAACACCCTGAAGAAGGTTTAACAGATGCCCTCAATAGAGAAGACGAGCAAGACCATGAAGAAAAGTAGAAGACAGGCGTGTAGTGTACGGTACTATACAAGGGATTCAAAATTCTTAAAAGGAGGGTACTTTGGGCATTTATAAAAGTGGATTAACGGTGTTGGGGTCTGATCTAACGGTAGGGGTGGTCAGTGACGGTTTTTAAGACTTTAGGGGTAGTAAGTGATCTGTTTTGAACCACAAGGGTGTCTGTGCCACTTTCCCAAACCTCAAGAAATAATTGTAAATTTTCCTATTTTTAAATATTTTCTAATAATTATATTAATGTTTAGTTATTTTTCGAACTATTACCGGAATCTAAAGTACCATTCTAACCTAATTTTACCCAAATAAAAAACCAAACCTTATTAAACCGAAACAAGTCTTCGGTAATTCAAGCCAATAAAACTAAACCGGGCGGGTTGAGCTGATTGGTTCAACCGACTTGGTATAACGCGAAAGACGAAGAGATCGACTTCCTTCTTCCATCCTCTTCTCTTCGGACGAAACCCTAACAGGCCTAACCAAGCCTAATGTCATCTCTCTCTCTCTCTTGGCGACGCCTGTAGAGCGGTTGTTGAATGCTGCACGTTATTGTTTCATAATATTCCTCATTTTGTAACTGGGGAACTCTGCTGGGGTTGCTGATATTGTTTACCCATTTTTGTTTTTCAGTGAAGATTGGCTTTTCTAATAAAACCTCATAATCCGAAGGCTTGCCGGAAGAACTTCTGTGTCGTCTTCAATCGTGTGATCGAAGAAGATAAAGTCGAAAGCAGCAATCAAAAAACGATTTGCAGCCAGGTTCACTTGATTCAAGCCTTCTTATATGGTATTATGTTGAGTCCCAATCTAGATAAAGGAGGGGTGGCAAGCATAAGTGCTGATTCAAGCCCTAAAGAACCACGAGAGGTCTCTGCTGCTTTTTTCCAATTTGAATCTGCAGTTTGTTTCTTTTGAGATATGCCTAATAATGGATATAAGAAAAAGGGGAGAAGAGAACGGCCATGGTCTGATCTTCCAACTGAGATCATTGAGTTGATCCTCAAACACTGCAACTTCAGTGACCAATCTCGTCTTCGAGCAGTCTGTAAGAGATGGCAATCCGTTGGCAGAGTCCAACCCCTTAAACAACTTCCATGGCTAATGGCTTATGATAATCGAAACTGGAGTATATGCAAGCTTTTTGATCCCACCTACAAGAAAACTTACACTGTAGATATGAGCACCATCAAGGAGTACTACCAAGAGCAGAAACTTCCTTACATCGGCATCTGTGCTTCCAAGTCTGGGTGGTTGTTTCTGTATCAGTCCACTGTATACTTTTTGTACAGTCCCTTTGCTAACAAGATGATCAAACTGCCCAATCTTCAAACTTCAATTGTCTGTTACAGGCTAACTGCTACGTTTTCTGCTGACCCAACCTCTGCAGATTGTGTTTTCTTCGTCTTGCACACTTCAAGTTATACCGACACAATTGCAGCAAGCACATGCCGTCATGGAGATACAAAGTGGACTACACATGTTTTTCCTGGCAGTTTCAAAGCAATCGATAATGTGGTATACTCAGAAGGACTCTTCTGGTGTGCTACGGATGATGGACGATTGGCAACTTTCTTTGTTGCTCAAGGAATTTGGAATATGCTGCAGTACCCAGCCCCCTGTTGCTCTCAAATTATGTACTCCTTGGAAGAACTTACTTGGTTGAATCAAATGGGAACCTCTTATTGGTTCTGATTTCACATGTATATAAGGCGAGACATGTTTTTAAGCTCGATCGCTCCCAAATGCCTTGGATCTGGGTAGAAGATGTTGGAGTTCAGATTCTATTTCTTGGTCCTGCATCACTTTCTGTGTCTACAAGAGCTGCAGGAAAATCAAGAGTAAGTGGGAAGATCCATTATCCTTGGCGCAGTGGGAAGGTCCCTTATCCTTGGCGCTCTAAGTGTAGATTCCTTTCTAGGAACTGTAAGAGGAGCTATTCTTATCTTAAGCATTATGGTTTGCTTGCCACTGAAAAAGAATTAGATGAAATTTGGATTGAACCACCTAGTTAACTAAAAAGGGAAAATGAATGAAGCCAGAATATATTATGTATATACCTATCTGCTAGCTTCATGTTAATGTTGGTGAATGTTGAAGGCCTTTTTTGCACATTGTACTACATTGTTAATTGAGGTCGACCAGAGAAAAAAATACATTGTCTTCATCTTAAGAATGCTTATCCGGCCTAGTTGATCTGTTCAGAATTTTGGGTTGAACTCTTGGACTTGTTTGAATGCTATAAACCTATAGATGTTAGTCTGCTAACCAAGCCTCTTTGTCCATTTGGTCTTGGAAGCTGACCCAGCTCTGTTTTCATTAGTGTTGAAGAATTAATATATACTAGTGATATTTAGTGAGCTGAACTATCACTGTGAGGCCTAGAAAATTTGTGCATTGAAGGTTAAAACCTTTGGTTTGTACCCCATTAGCATCTATAAGATTCTGAAATATATTGATTTAAGCCCATGGATTTTTTTTGCATATTGATATCCACAAGCACCGCTGAGTTATATGTATGCACTGAGATAAATATCTACTTTAGCTTTTTATTTCCATGTAGTTCAAAGATATATAAAAAATAGCCGTTCTTTGATTCTAAAAAGGATATATACCGCATCTAAATTTCAAATATAGTGAGAGTCAACTTGTTAATTCAATAACCAAGACCAAACGTTTAGGAGCCATTGAGATACTTTTAAAATGTTAACATTTAACAAATCCTGTTATGGGAAAACATTATTAAAATTCAATAATTTGATAAGAAACTTTAATATTTGGGGCTCCTGTTGTTTTTCAAGTTCAATGCATCTATAGATAGCATTTTGTGAAAGACTTTGAAATCTCAACATTTTGGTGTAGCTTCTTTGGTAGAAGCAGCAACATACGTTGGCATGACGTATGACATTTATTATTATTTATTCAGAAGCTTATTCTACTTTTTATAGGGAAGATTCCCATCTCAATTAAGAGCTTCCTTCTTTGGTTTTTTTTTTTTTGGTGGGGTGGGCGGATGGGGTTAGAAAGATTATCATAGTCTTTATCGACCTCATTTTTATAAATTATTTTATCTTTGCAGTCTTTGGAAAGTAAAAGTCTGAAGGATAGGTTACTTGCATTGTTTTGCTAAGCTAAACATAGTCCAACTAAGTATTTACTTGCATTGGTGTGCTTATTCTGTTGTAACCTCAATTACACTTTTATTTCTTGACATTCTTTTCTAGCCTGAGTTTCTCATCTATTGTTGTAACCTTGATTATGCTTTTATTTCTTGAAATTCTTTTCTAGCCTCTGTTTCTCATCAACTTTCATTTCCCCTTATTAAATCTTCGTTCATCCAATTTAAGTTCACAATAACAAGTGACTTAATGCCAACAAGCTTTCCTTCGAATCTTTATGAATAGGTCATTAATCCCAAGTATCCTTATTCTTTACAAAGTATTATTACGCTTTACAAAGTATATGAGCTGGATATATAATAAAAGAAATTAGAGTAGTGACACACACACACACACAGATATATATATCTATTTGTCAATTGCCTTTATATTTTTAACAATAAAGTTAGTAGTCATCAACAAACAAGAAGCTATGTAAGCTGGCCTTATTTTTTTGTAAAGGCTTTATATTTGGGAATGGCTTAGGCAGTTATTTTTTAATCACATTTGGTGTGTCTATTTTGTTGTTAACATGAATAAATTTTTTTAATATTGCATTTGATTTTTCGGAAAGTTTCACCAATTATGGATATTTAAAAAAATTAACTTGATAAGCTACACTGGTACATAAACCCTCCAAAAAGGCCTGAGGAGAGAACGGAATTTCGACATCAAGGTTGGGGGCGAGAAGAATTCATCAAATATCAGTGTTCTGCAGAAGGGATCTGATTACAATTTGTTTCATGGAGGGTGGAAGATTGGGGGTGGCATCGGAGAAATGTTTTTGTTAATGAGGTTTTCAACAAGGGCGTTTTTTCCAAGCCAGCAGTATTCCTCAACAACAACAACTTCAACAGCAAGATCAACAAGAACTACAACAATAACAGTGGAAAGAGCGAAGATGGTTGTGATAGCAACAGAGGGAAGAAGAATAAGAACAATTCTATTAACACAATAACAGCAACAACAATAGCAAGAGCAGCGCTGAAAAGAGTGTTGAAAGCCCAACAACACATAAGAGGAAGGGGCTCAACCTTAAAACCTAGGCTTTAAGGTGAGGGAAATCCATCTCTTATATGGTGGGTGAAAGAGCGGTGAATTCCCAATGTGGGATAAATTCCAACAACCCCCCTCACGCTGGACAGTACAGCGTGGCTCTAATACCATGTTAAAAGCCCAACAACACATAAGAGGATAAGAGGAGGGGCTTTAACCTTAAAACCTAGGCTTTATGATGAGGGAAATTCATCTCTTATATGGTGGGTGAAAAAACGGTGAATTCCCAATGTAGGATAAATTCCAACAAAGAGATTCAAGATGCTTCCTCCGTCAGAAGCCCTGCCCCAGAACGAAACTGTTGGTGGGTATGTCTTCGTCTACAACAATGATACCATGCAAGATTACAAGGAAAATCTGTGATCCATTTGCAGGAGGATTCTTTCAGACCAATGCTCCACCGTTATGATGCTCCCAAGTTCCGGCTTGAACTAAACATTCCAGAGGTATTTTGCTTGAACTATGGTACGCTTTTAGAATTGGTCATGTTGGTGTTGCCCTGATGTAACATTTATTCTTAAAATCTCTAAGAACTGGTATTTATCGGTATAGGTACTGGCACTCTTGGACATATTTGGTGAGCAAAATCATTAAAGAGATTTTTATAATAGAGTACAAGGTCATGTACAGACTTGTGAAGAAAGAGATGATACAAATAAGAGGAAGAGAAAGATGAGGGTATAGTTTAAAGGAGTCGGTTCTGCAAAGCTTGAAGAAATGGGGAAGAGCGAGGAGCATTGCCCTCTACCCCTTTAATAAAGTTTTATTTGGACAGAAAACATGAACATCGTTTTATATTGACACAGGAATACAAGTTTGTACATGTATTGATGTCGTCAAGTATGGTTCTCTGTTTTTGGCGTTAATAAATGAAAATTATCTGTAACTTGGGCTGTACAAACTGGATATAATCAATG
This sequence comes from Buxus sempervirens, assembly GCA_947561395.2. Lineage (NCBI taxonomy): Eukaryota > Viridiplantae > Streptophyta > Magnoliopsida > Buxales > Buxaceae > Buxus > Buxus sempervirens. Next base: position 2,335,226 of record OX387195.1, read on the forward strand.
AAATAGTGATTGAATATATAGAGTTGAGGTTTGGGCAGGGTCGTTTGATGGGATTCTCATTTTAGATTTCGGCATAGCGATACTGATTATTGATAAGATTAGATAAATAGCATTTTCAAATCTGATTCAAAGATAGATGGTTTTGAATTGGATTGGATCGTAGATTCGAGATTAGATGTGGCTAACCAAAGTAGTGAAAGTCGCTGCTTGAGTCCGTTTGGATGGGGAACAAAAACCTATATTTTGATCATTACACGTTTGCTACTTGATTTTGGATTTGATTGTATTTTCCAAAACTTATTTTACCAAAACCCATTCTTGATCTGCTAACCAAACTATTTTTTCTCTTTGGAATTTATTTCAAACAAAGATGCTCAATTCAAGCCTTGGAATAGATTCCAAAAAATGAAAACAAATGGGTCTCAAATTCGGAGATAAACAAGCTTTTACGTGGCCAATGACTCAATATTTTTATTTCTTTTAAAAAATTTTAGAAAATTTTATGGTTCTGCCAATTCCAAATCCATCTTAAAAGGGAATTTTTTTTCCTCTCATTTTTCTTTTCATATTTTGCAATTCCAAACGGAAGCCCAACCAATTTTTCAATGAGGTGCTGATAGACTTTGATTGTAGCATTAAAACTCACATTTTTAATAAAAATGTGAGTTTAAATCCTTGTTTATATTGGCACCATGATGGGTATCTAGGAGCAATAGTTTAGACTTCCAGGCTATTTTTGTGGGATAAATAGACGGATTATTACAAGGTCAGAATTCTAAAGAAATATTTACAAGATGCACCTAAATGAAGCTGAAGATGCGTAAGGAAAAGTTCTCATCATAGATCTCACATTTTATAATGCTGTTACAAATGTTTTTTTACCCTTAAACACCTTATATTTGAATATACTAAATCCCATATATTGACTTGTTTCATTAGTATTTCATATCTGTATTTATTGTAATTGTTCTTTATTGTTGGCGTCTTGTATTTTGAAAGTACTTTAACTAAGTTGGGTTGAAATCATCTGCCGCAATTAATGTGCGGCAAACCCTACAACATCCGTGGGATGCTACCACATGGAGCATCCCACAGATGCTATGTGTGCGCACCTGTTTTCGTATGACGAGGTGAATGCAGGAATGCGTGCCTTGAGACATTCGGAGTCGCCACTACCTGAGAGGTGCAGGCAGACACAAGTGGTGCTTAACCGGGTCTTGTGTATCAGATTGAACTGGTAAATGCATCCCTCTATTGTTGTTGTTGTATTATTCACTCTGCTTCGTCTCTACGGCATTTTGGCTTCTAATGGTAATTTGTCTTGTGTGAGGCATTATGTCCTTTTCCTATTTAACTCTGGCGCCTTTTAAGTCTTCAACTGCCGTGACTTGTTTTGTTGGCTATTTGAAAACGCAGAGAAATGAAAGTGAGAGCATGCATTAGGTACTTCTATGAAGGTAATAGTCCTCTGTTCTCCAATGTATCTGATAACGTTTATTTCGAACTTAAGTTATAAAGCTTTCCTTGGATTGCCTTTTCTCAAAAGCTGAAGTCCATTCTTGCGCTTTTATCCTCTTTATTTTTACCACTGGTTACAGCCTTTTTATGGTAGTGTGATTGGGTGACCATCTTAACTTTTATATGTTTATTGCTTCAGGTAAGTTTTCACCGATGTCGTTGGAATTCCATATTATGTTGCTCCTGGAGTACTCTGCAAGCATTAATTATGGGCCAGAAGCTAATGTCTGTACAGCAGGGCTAATACTCTCTATATTGCTGAGATTTTGGGCAGCTATATGTGATACGAGTATATTAAAGCTGTAAAAGTTGATTCCATGTTTTCTATACTAAAATCTTTACATGTATGACAGAAACACAACAAACATTTTTTGATGCTATGTTGAAGGGAGCGATTGACTTCAACTCAGATCCATGGCCTCTAATATCTAACAGTGCCAAGGATCTTATCTAGAAGATGCTCTGTTCTCCGCCTTCAGATTGTTTAACTACTCATGGAGTGTTATGTATGTTAAACCCTTGTGTGTATGCATTTCTTTCTAATTGCTTCCTCTATTTTGTATCCACAGCAAACATCGAAGGCTCATAATTATAAACATGGTCAGTGAAAACCACTTTCAGTTGTTATCATTTATCCACTTCACTTTTAGTGGTGCAATCACATTTGACGATTATGCTTTTGTGACTGCTTTTTATCACTGTAAATAACTTCAATTCAGACGATTGAAAATTTTATGTATTGGTGGAGCATTGGCTAAGCTTGATCAGTTCTGTCAAACTACGATACCCAAAAAAAGGGATGGTTTTATATGATCTGTTCGCCAATGTATCTGATAATGTATCTGCCAGTTTGTATTTAATGGTTGTCCATAGGTAAGCTGCCAGTTTGGGTTTTTTTTTTAAATGGGTAAAAAAAAAAAAAACTTGGTAAGGATGCATCACACAACTTTTTATGGGATCCCTACTTGTTCAGTTCTTTTTGGCTGCTGCTGCTGCTGTCCTACTTGTTCAGTTCTTTTTGAACTGGGGGGGAGTTGTGGGGTTGTGGGGGGTGTGTGGTAAATTAATTTTTTTTTAATTAATATACTTTTAGCGGCACTTGGTGGCTGTCGCTAAAGCCTCCAAGTGTTGATAAACTTTATTACGACACTTAAAAAAAAATGCCGTAATAGCTTACATTTTTATGGCATTTTTAAATGCCGTAAAAAGTCACTTTATAGCGACTATTCCAAAGTGTCGTTATAATATAATGCAACACCACTTGAAACGGCACTTTATCAAAATTCCATTATATGTTATAACGGAATTTTTTCATATTATAAGGGCACTTTTAAAGTGCCGTAATAAAAATACTTTTTTTGTAGTGTGTGAAGATTCATTAATAAAATAGTGCAATAGTTAAAACTACCACAATTTTTAAAAAAATTAATAATTAGTTGTAAAACTGTTCCTCTCCTTTTACCTCTTTTTTCATACGTGCAGTACTGCGCATGCACTCGTCTAGTTTTTCTAACCAAAAGTAGTCCCGCCTAACATGTACATTAATATTATTTTTTACACTATCCATGACATTGACGTTCACTAATACTAACACTACTACACTTATGTAGCTAAAAAAGTTAATGACAAATAAAGGATAAGAAATTGTTGAAAGACAGCTTTTGAAAAGTGCAAAACGAAAAAAAGACAAAGTTAACCATCCAAATGTCTCAAACAAAATGACAGAAAGGTTACTTTCAGAAAAAAAAATTTATGAAATGAAAGAAAAATCAATAAGACAATTTGTCGATAAAGAGGAAGCCAATTAATACTTAGTCGCATAAGATAACTGCGGAAAAAGGAGCGCTAGAGAAAATTGGTTGACGGCTTGATGTTTCTAGCACTCTGCATCGTAGTGCGAGAGGATGACTTCTAAAGTTTGGAAACAAATGGTGAATGTGCTCGTGCCATGCATGTGATAATAAGTGTGAACACGAAAAAGGGCATAGCGGTGAGGATGTGTTTGCATTTGTGCCTGAGTCGTAAAATCTGTTTTGGGTTTGAAGGAGATGAAGGGTGGGCGAAGAAGTCGAAGGAATTGTTTGCAAAAGTTCACATTTAAAATCTATACTTAAGACAATTATGTCCATACATTAGTAAACTTAATCAATGGTCTATAAGGTTATTATAGGTTAAAAAAGACATCTTTTAACCACGCTTCCCAAGCCTGTTTAGTTTTTACACTCAAAAAATAACAATATACATGACATGGACGTATTATTATTATTTTTAGCAATCATCATTTTTCACTTTCATGATTATTTATATATAAACCTGTTGCTCCAAAAATGGGCCGGTGTGGACACGTGTCAAAGGTGGTGATGTGTCTCTACGCGGGCGTGCCAGTATCGTTTGATACAATGATTTTCGAGTCGATTCCTGACTCCGGGCACCTGTTCCGAATCTGAACCGGAATCGGTCCAGTCGTACTGCAAGTCACCTGTAATAAAACGGATCAGGCGATGGTATGAAGACTAGGGGTTCGGTCTTCGTTTCGGGTTCTTGTAAGTGTTTGAAAGCGAAAGCAACTAACGGCACACAAATCCTTTATTAATAAATCGGCCGAATAGCCGAAAGCGACAACAGATAATCCTCAAAATGGAAACAAAAAGTACAAAAGAAAATCGACAGGGCTCGCAGGACCGGCCTGTCCTGATCTTATAGCCGTAATCGGGTATAAGCACAAGAGGAAGGGGGCGGCTGCTAGCAAAGTCGGTTCAGGGGGTTCACCTTGGATTGCTGCTTACCCAAAAATACACGAGTCACCTGGCGTGAACAGAGCGAGTCTCGGGACCGGCTGCTCGGGATTCTGTAAAGACAGAACTGCGAGTCAGGGGCGGCCTCAACTTACTCTCCGGTGGCAGGATTTTGGTGTTAATCGGAGTAAAGAGGGGTCGAAGATGTCACTGCGACTGGAAGCAGTGAGAGAAGTCCTAGTTTATCCGTCTGTATTAGAGGGGATAAAGGATCACGGATGATCAAAATAATATAATAACCGGTTGCGGTTGTGTGGATTGTGTCCTCGAGCTCTTCGAATTGGGGCCTTTTATAGCCGCTCTTCGACGGTTGCTCAACTTCCTACTTTCGCATGATCTTCATGGCGGTTGGTTATCTTCAGTTCTCTGTTTCAAAGTGATAACCGCCCGGCCATGATCTAAAAATAATCCTATTCTTGAACGGCCGATGGCACGATCTTCTGATATTTTATGGTTTTGTCGTATTGGCTTTCGTGGCTCGAACCGTATTCTTCTGTATGTGTGCTGACGTGGCCGGCTCAACCCTTCAAAGTCTACGGGCCGTGGCCTAACCAAGCCACCTAGGCACCACGTGTCCTTCTCTTATTCGTCGGTTATATAGGGTGTAAACATTGCCCCCCTACTTACTTGTGACGCCGTCATCGGCCGGTGTGATGAGTAAGTATTTTCGGGTTTTTCAAAATTTGTCCGTCGTTTGATGTGAAAAGATCGCGCCGTTTCCCTACGATCGTAATGATGAAACCTTTCGGATTTCGCCTTCTATAAAGTATCACAGCCGAGATTTTACTTTACTCTTTCTTTTTGGCTGTTTGTCTTTTCTTCCTCTTTGTCTTCAATGGCGGGCACTCTCATATACTATCCTTCTACAGTCGAAGTTTTCGGCAACTCGATATCTGTAGGCCCCTTCATTTGTGCCAGTAATGCTCCTTTGGAGGCCCCGACTGAGAAAGTGAGGGGCCCTTTACTCTTTACTGACGAAGAGAATCTCCATTTACCTCTTCGCTTTCGAAATTGGCCGACTGCTTACCCTGAATGGAAAGCTTGGGTTGACCGGATGAAGGATCGTTTTGCCGTTGTTTGGCGTAAGACAGGTATTTATGACATGATTATCTTTTCCTGTCATTCTATTCCCTGCAATCGCGATCTTCTCTGCGCCATGAGTTCATTCTGGAATACTCATACCAACACCTTCAATTTCCCCTGCGGAATGATGACTCCTACTGTCATGGATGTCTGCTTTATTACTGGTTTCTTCGCAACTGGTCATGAGATCCGGGTCGGTATGGCGGACCTTAACCCTAACGACTTGAATCTGTTCCTTGATGGTGAGGATGGTCCTATTCTTGGTCCATGCACTGATGACGAGACGGAAAAGGCTCCAAAGGTCCTGCACTCTTCCTACCACTTGATCAGCGCCTCTGACCCTGTGAGATGGGGTAATCTGATTACTCTTCCTCGTTCCTGGCCTAAGTGTTCCCCTGAGTGGAACAAATGGGTTGAGCGTTTACGGTCTTATTATATGGAGACCTGGGTTAGGCTAGGTTTGGCGGAGATGATCTTCTATTCCACCTTCTACATTCCTTTCAATCCTATTTTGCTTGGGGTGGCCTTATTTTTCTGGTGTCGGGGTTCCAACACCTTCTCCTTTTACCATGGGCCTATGACCCCGACCCTGTTGGATGTTTGCTGCATCACAGGTCTTTCGGTCCTTGGGGAAGAAGTAGATTCTACCCTGTCCGTTTTCTCATCTTCTGTTTTTAACACCGCTCATGCTTCTTCTGCTTTCGGCACCTTTGTCCGTGCTGAGCGAGTTTCAAATACCGATAATCCTCCTTCCCTTCAAGAGAATTGCTCTTTCTTGCTGTTTTTTCTTTGCCATTTTTTCTGCTGTGGCCCATCTGCTCAGATGGTAAAGGAGTTTGCCGGTATTGCGGTAGCCCTGGCCCATGGTCGCCGTTTGGCTCTAGCCCCTTTCTTTCTCAGCCAGGTCTACCGTGGTTTACACAGTCTGTCTTCCGGCCAATTAGGGGTTGCCAGTGGCCCTCTTTGGTTTTTACAATTCTGGTTTTATGAATACTTCCCCGGCTTTTTCTGTACAGCCGTAGACAACCCATTTCCTAATTATTATTATACCGGCCGTCGCTGGCTTACCGCAACACCTATTCAATTGTCTTTCACGGCTGTTCTTGATTTATTCCTGGTAGGTCTACAGGAAAATAATCCTCCTTTATTCCATCACTTTTCTCTAGACCAATTTCATGGGTCTCCCCTTTATGCCGCCATCAATTCTTCTCCAGAAACTCGCCGATGTGCTACGGCCAGTTTTCTTATTGCCCGTGAGCTTCCTTTTGGCTTGCATAACCGAGATGCTCCTGCCACTTCTAGAAGAGAAGGGGTGGAAATATATCTGCCGCATTTTGTCAGTCGGCAACTTGGTTATGGCCAAGGCATTCCTCTGGTGGTGTTTTCATCTACCAATGGTGGCTCTCGGTCTGTTTTGAGCCCTAGCTATCTGTCATTAGTAACTTCTCGGTTCCGCGATCTTTCTGATCGTTTCCGCAATCATCCTCTTCCCCGGGAATCCTCAGTTGAACCTTCCTTTCGTCGATGGTGGTCTCAGCTTTACTCCGACTTTGTCCGGCTTGATGCAGAGTCGTATACTGCGCTATTTCGACCGAATGCGGTCGATATAGCGAGTATAGGCAAACTCCGCGGGTATTATGAGGCCCGTTACCCAGGTAACTTTCTTTTATGTTTTTATAAATTGATCTTCTCTATTCGGTCGCGTCTGACTTTCTTTTTCTTTATTAGATGATCCTCGATCCTCCAATGTGAAGAGCAAGAAAAAGAAAGCCGAGACGTCGGTCACCTTTAACTGGCGGCGTCCTTCCAAGGTTTCTGCCAGTCGGAGCAACCCTTCTTCCAAACAGTCGCCTTTGAAAAAACGGAAGATTGGTGAGGTATCGGATGGTCGTGCTTACGTTACTCGTTCCAGTTTGCGACTCCGAGTTCAGCATCCAGGTGAGCGTGTCGTCGTGGCTGACGATTCTTCGGACGAGGAAGAAGACATCGATTTATTTCGTCCTCAGCATGGGCCTCCAGTTCATTCTGGGAGTAGTGGTAGATCAACTCCCATGCCGACTCCTCCTCGTGCATTTCATTATGCTAGTCCCCCAACCTCAACTCGATTTGTCACTCCTTCGACCGATCCGTTGCCTAGTTCATCTAGGCCGGCTCCTTTCTTCCCTCGTTCCGTGGTTGATGAAGCTGGTCCGTCCACTGTTCCTGGTGCTGCTTCCTCTGGTTCTTCTTCTGGTGAATTACCTTCTGAGCCAAAAATTCCTGTAGCCAAGGAAGAAAATTATAGACCCCTCCCTGGTAGTTGCTTCGGATTTGTCAGGTTTTGCTTCATGGAAGTAGACCGTTGTCTTTCATCTCCAGAGTTTCATGACCTTCGTCCGGCATTTCTTTCGGATTTTGACAGTTGGAACGAACTCCGCTCCTTTGTTCTTCGTCGGCCTGAAGAACTTTCTGACGAAGAATTGTCAGAAGTTCGATTGTTGATATGCAGAGCCGTAGTGATGAATTCTCGCGGGGATCGTTTAACCGGAGATCGGCTGATGTCCATGCTTGGTTTTTATAGTGCCGTGCCGCAGCTAAGGGAAGCCATGGACTTTCTCCGTTCTGTCAACGTGAGATGTTCCGATTTCCGTCAAGAAATCCGTGCTGTATATGGTCATAATCGCCAGTTGGAAACTTTGAGGTGGTCTCTTCATAAAAATTCTCTTGGCCAGGGCTCTATTGCTGGTGACCCATCAGATACTGCTCCAGACGAATTATCTCGGCTACAATCTGAGGAACATCATCTTAAAGAATCTATCCAGATTCAGATGCTGCTGATCGAATCGAGCCGGCACCGTTTGGAGGAGCACATGAGGGATGAAAGGGAGGTGGAGGTGCGTCGAGCTGAGATGCAGTTATTATTGGAGCGGGCGAAGTATGATCATGCCCGATTTAAGACTTGGTTCGAGAGGTAAGGTTATAAAGACCTTTTCTAAACAATCATACCGTTTGTTCGGTATTCACTTTTTTATGATAATGCCATATGGCTGGCATTTTAAACTTTATTTAGCCGACTCCTCGGCTTTTATTAAACGGTAGTTTTTTGTATGCTGTTTGGATGCGTAACATACTCGTCTTATTTCATATCTACTGCTCGTCATAGAAAGATTAGAACTAAAGAAACAAAATAAGAATGTTTTTATTTCAACATTGATCTTTCATACAACCAAAGCTGAGCTCTTCTGGCTCTTTCATACAATCAAGGCCAGATGTATCAGCCGGGGTCTGATAATACAACCGGGGCCGATATGCCCCTGAAATTGCTCCACACTCCAACCATAGATGGTGTTAGTGAAGGGCAATTCCTTCAAAGGGGCAAGAGGAAAGAGGGGGGGATGGCGATTACTCCGACCGGCGTAAATGCTGGTCGGAGGAGAGAACTCTCGTTTCTACCCAGAACTCGGTGGTCGAAGACCAGCCGTGATGGGGTCAGCGAGAGTAGAGTCGCCTTTTCCGATCCCGCCCATTCTCATGAAGTCATCGGCTTTGTTGACTTCTTCTTCCTCGATCGTCTCCGTCGTCGGCTCTTGATCTTTCGCCATCTCTTTTCTTCTTTCCTTTCTTGAAAGAATGGCGAGCATTGCCTTAGTATTTATAGACCGATCGTTAGAAAGAAGATCAATGGGTCTGAGCGGATCTCGAAGAGATTTCCTATTTTAGTCTAATCCGCACTGTATGTCGGCTCCTCGATTTGACAATGCCATTTATTTGGCGTTGCAGGTACCGAACAGTAGATATTTTATTTTATTCCTGATTTTCCTCAGGTTGGTTATTGATTTCGCGGCTTTCCCATAGAGTGGGAAAGTACCGTTTCAAAAACTGGCCGTTGATAATCTTCTTTTCTTGGCCATCCAAAGACTGTATATGGTATGCCCCCCCGGGCAATACCTTGCTGACTTGTAATGGTCCTTCCCATGTGGGGGACCATTTTCCATACAAAGAATCCTTTTTCCCTATTGGCAGCAGGGTTTTCCACACTAAATCTCCTTGAGCGAATGATTTGTGTTTCACTCGGCGATTATAGGATCTTGCAATCCTTTGCTTGAGGGCTCTCTGCCGATCCAGGGCCAGCCTCCTCATCTCTCCCAAGTCTTCTAATTCAACTAACATTGCTTCCGTGTAATCCTTGGGAGTGAAGTTATTCTGAATAGCCACCCTTAACGATTTGACCGTGATTTCGGCCGGAATAACTGCCTCATGACCGAAGGTTAAGGCAAAAGGGGTAGTTCCAATAGACGTCTTGTAAGACATTCGATACGCCCACAATGCTTCAGATAAGAGTTTATGCCAACTTCTTGGCTTATCCTCAATCATCTTTCTTAGGATATTTTTCAACACCTTATTCGTTGCTTCAGCTTGTCCATTTGCCTGTGCGTAATAGGGTGTAGATTGAATCATTCTAATGCCATATGTTTTGGCAAATTCAGTCACTTCTTGTCCTACAAAAACGGTACCTGAATCGGTCGTAATGGTTTCGGGGATACCGTATCTGTGAATTATTTGTTCCCTGATAAACTCAATCACATCCGATTGTTCCACTTTTTTCAAAGGTTTGGCTTCTACCCATTTGGTGAAGTAATCGGTGGCTACTATGATGAAGTTGTGTAGACCGGTCGAAGGAGGATACACTTTTCCAATTAAATCCATTGCCCAACCTCTGAAGGGCCATGGCTTGACTATGGTTTGCAATTCGAATGCCGGCACCCTCTGAACTGGTCCATGTTTCTGACATTCTTGACATCCTGCAGCGAACATCTGACAATCTTTCAAGATTGACGGCCAATAATAACCATGCCGTCGTAATAACCATCTCATCTTGACTCCTGCTTGGTGTGCGCCACAAATCCCTTCGTGTACTTCGGCCATTATTAACATGGCTTCTGTTGGGTTGACACATCTAAGTGGGATGTCCTCAATACTCTTTTTATATAGCTCATCGCCCAGAATAAAATAGTTGGCAGCTTTCCTTTTGGTCGATCTGCTAGTCTTTATAGTAGGATCTTTAAGATATCCCCAGATCTCACCTCTCCAATCCTGTCTTATTGTCTGGTTACAACATGCTAATGAATCCACCAGAAATGGTCTTTTCTCGGAGTTGGGGAGAGATTGTATGGTTACCGTTCTAACTGAATCACGCAGTCTGAGTCCAGATGCCAACTGAGCTAGTTCATTAGCTTGGTAGTTTTCCTTCCTTGGCCGATGTTCGAATTCAATTCTATTGAACTGCTGGGCCAAGAATCTCGCCCTTCGTAGCAACAGTACTAATGACTCGCTATTACAGTTATATATGCCCTCCATTTGCTTCAAGACGAGTTGGGAATCTCCAACAATATTAACTGCTCGAGCACCCATTTCCCATAGAATTTCCAACCCTATAATTGTAGCTTCAAACTCTGCCTGATTGTTTGTGGATAATTCCTCAAGCTGAAATGCATGTTCGTGCTTGTCACCAGTGGGTGAAGTTATTACTACTCCGATCCCAGAAGCAAACTCTGTTTTTGAGCCATCAAATTCCAGTGTCCATGGTTGGAATTCGGCATAGCAAAAACTGGCATGAAATACTGGGATATCCAATTCTTTTTCCTGCACACTAGATGGATGATCGGCCAAAAAATCGGCCAATGCTTGTCCCTTTACCGCTTTCTGCGGTACATATTTAAAGTCGAATTCCATCAGAGTCAGGGTCCATTTTCCGAGTCTACCACTCACCGTAGGCCGAGTGAGCATGTACTTGACCACGTCAGTGGCTGCTATGACGAAAATTTCTTTGGCCGACAGGAGATAATGTCGTAATTTGGTAGCTGCATAATAGAGTGTTAGACACAACTTCTCTAGATTAGTGTACCTTTCTTCCACTGGAGTCAGGAATCTACTGAGGTAATAAATGGCCTGCTCATATCCTTGATCGTTTTCTTGGGCCAACAAGACTCCAACTGAATCGCTCGAAGCCGCTATATAAAGTTTTAGCGGCCGTTCTTTTGAAGGTGGCACCAGAACGGGTGGGGTTGCCAAATACTGTTTGATGCCTTCAAAAGCGGCTTGATGGTCTTCATTCCAGATAAACTCTTCAGTATTCTTGATTTTCAATAATAGGGATAGGACCCTGATCTTCCCGGCCAGGTTTGAAATGAATCTTCTCAAGAAATTCACCTGGCCGAGCAACCTTTGTAGCTGTTTCTTATTGGCTGGTGGCTTGGCTTCTATGACCGACTTTGCCTTATTTTTATCGATCTCAATTCCTCTCTGGTGTACGAGAAAGCCTAGGAAATTTCCGGCCGACACACCAAAAGCACACTTTAATGGATTCATCTTCAAGCTGTACTTACGAAGTCGTTCAAAAACCTGTTTTAAATGCTGCAAGTGGTCCATTTCGGTCTGAGACTTTATCACCACATCGTCAATATATACCTCAAGTATTTGACCGATCATGTCATGGAAGATCAGATTCATTGCCCTTTGATAGGTTGCTCCAGTATTCTTTAATCCGAACGGCATAACCACCCAACAATAAGTTCCTAATGCTCCAGGGCATCGAAACGCCGTTTTTGCTACATCTTCCTCGGCAATGAAGATTTGATTATATCCGGAGTGGCCGTCCATAAACGACAAAAACTTATGCCGTGATGCATTATCAACTAAGAGGTCTGCGATCGGCATTGGATATTCGTCCTTGGGCGTTGCAGAATTCAGATTGCGGAAATCAATACATACCCTAATTTGACCATTCTTTTTAATTACGGGTACAACGTTTGAAAGCCACTCGGCATATCGTATCGGCCTAATAAACCCGGCTGATAAAAGCCGTTCTATTTCAACCTTCACTTTACATACCACGTCGTCACCCATCCTCCTTGAAGGTTGTCTGAATGGTTTAAATTCTGGCTTGATAGGGAGCCTGTGTTCTACCATTTTTCGGTCCAATCCTGGCATCTCTTGGTAAGTCCAGGCGAAACAGTCCGAATATTCGGTTAGCAATCGTCTCATTTCTTGTCTGACCGAAGGTGGTAATAGCTTACTTATGAAAACAGGCTTCTGTTCTGCCTCTGTCCCCAGGTTGATTTCTTCTAATGGATCTTGGGTATCTACCTTCAGGTCTTCTAATTTGGCTGGTGCTGCTTGTAAGTCGGCAAGAGTAATCTCATTCCGGTCTTGTACCCTTTCATCTTCTTGTTCATTAATGAATTCGGCCGAGTTTATCATTATCTCGCCGTTTTCCAGCCATTCTTGTTCCTGCTGCAACTTCCCTATCTTTTCTTCCTGCATGTAAGCCGTCATCTTTCTTATGACGGCTTCTGCGACTTCTGATGGTTTAACCATCATTTGGTAGTTCTTTGAGTTCGGCGACTGCGGCTACTTCTGTAATCTGTAGTTGCGCCGTTTGTAGTATAGCCGAACTTGAAGTGATCGGCTGCCCATTCTTGTCATATCCACTAAATGAAATTGGTTTTACCCCTTCGTTATAAAGGGATGCATGTGCGGCATTGGAATCCACGGCAAATGGCCGCTGGTCGGCTTTTACTTCTTCGGTCTTGCCATCCTTCCAAAACAGCAACGATTGGTGTAAAGAAGATGGTACACATTTGTTTGAATGGATCCAATCTCTTCCCAGCAATGCGTTGTATCCGGCGGATGATTCAATTACGAAGAATGCCGTAAGAGACTGCCGTGTCCCAACCGTTAGTTCGATTGGGAGGATTCCTCTAGTTCCTGTAATACCTCCTGCAAAGTTAGTGACGGTGATCTCGGAAGAAATTAAATCCGAATAGGACTTACCTAATTTCTTCAATGTGGATATTGGGATGAAATTTATTGCTGCCCCATTATCAATTAGAATTCTATTGATAGGGATCCCATTCATGTGCGCCTTTATAAATAAGGGTTTGAGATGTTGAGTCATGGTTAAGGATGGTTCAACGAAACATACCTCTTCCACCAGACCGATTTTGTCACCATCGGCCGGTTTCTGGTCTTTTTTCTCTTCTTCGAGATGTTCTGGATCAATCACATACAAAGCTACTGGGTCTTCCTCCTCCTGGATCTCCTCTAAACGTGGTAACTCCATGCTGGCCCCAAAAGTCATAGGTAGAGTGAGGACCATATGACAGTCAAGTGGTATCGGGGGCATCCGACCGAAACAGATTTCGGCGATTGATGCATCCGCACTCAATGGAGGTTGACTCAGCGACTCACTGATCTCGTCTTTGGGAGTTTCGAGCGTCAATTCCTTTGTTATTTCTACCGTAGAAGGAGTTGAGATCCTACTGTACTTTGTTAACATCTGTTCAACTAACAATTGTTCTCCTTCTCCTCCAGCGAAATTGTTCATCAATTCTTCGTCCGAAACCACCCTTTCGGTCACTGCATTGGAATCATGCTCGGGCGTGGTATCTGGAGGGATTGGTGAATCAGGCGGGCTCTTCTTGAGCCTTTGTGGTTTCGGAATACGCTTTCTGGCAACAAACTTAGACGACCAATATGGCTCGGATGATCCAGTACTCTGTTCCTGGTATCGTCTCTTAGCTTGCTGTCGCTGCCAGCGTCGCTTCTGCGTTCTGGTCAGTTCTGCGATACTTGCCTGCGCATGAAAAGGAAATTTAGGATGAGTCAATCTTTTCCAGTGACCATCCTGCATAATAGGTGGTTTTATCATCCTGGGTTTGACCCCGTTTACCATCCTGTATTGCTCGTAAGTCATGTAGCCGCTATCCCTAGCGGAGCTATAGGTGGCTGCCGTCCTTGTCGGCGAGCCTACTTGTCTACCAGAAGTTAAGTACAAGGGTTTCTTGCCCCCCTGAGTGTGGCGTGCATCTTCATACTTGACTGATTTCCCTTTGTATTGGGAATACCGGTATTCTGCTATCACTTTTTGCTTGCAGTCTTGGCAAAGGAGGCCTAGTGACATCTCTATTTTCTCCGGAATCTTGCATGATGTATCTTTATTGACGGAAGATTCCTATGAGGATTCAGCAACCGTTTCCAGTCGCTTTTTGGTTGCAGCTTGATCGGAAGACAATTCAGAAGGAACCAAAACCAATTTCTTTGTTGTTTTCTCATTGAGCTCTGGTTTCCTGTCTTCTTCTATTCTGGGTTCGCGTCTGGGCTTATGCCACCATTCACCCCAGATTTCACCTTTCCTCTCTTGATGCCATGACCGTCCTTGTGTAGGTGGATACCTCCAATGGTTCCTTGGTCGTAAATTCACCTGGTTTTGGACTGGTTGTGCTGTTTTCCCCCATTTCCCTGAAGAAGATCCATCCAGGTCGATCTTAACTGCTGGAGTGCGTTTTGGCAACCCAATGGTAACCATATTTGCCGACACCTCTTTAGGGAATGGTTGTGTGTCGACTTGCATCTTTTCTTTGTCGGTTTCTGCAAACTTCAGGAGCCCTTTATCAATATTCTCCTGTATCACATTACGAAGCACAGTACATTCATTAGTTTCATGAGTTTTCACCCCGTGCCATTTACAAGCTTTACCCTTGGCCGCCACACTGGCTGGGATAAAAGGATGGTCTTTGGTCAATCTGAAGAATCCTTGTTTCAAAAGGTATTCAAATACTTCAGCCGTCTTATTTATGTCAAAGGAATAATTTCGGCTAAAAGTACTCGTCTCCTTTGTTGCTTCTGTATCCTTGGTTTTTCGGATAAGAATCGGACAGGTGATTGATTGTTTTCCCACTACTTCTACAACTCCGTATTCAAAGTTCGGGTCCTTGTAATAAGACCCGTAAGACGAGACTTTCTTTTCGTTGTCCTCCTGTAATAGCCACTCGTATTTGGTGGCTCTGGCCGACAACTCAAATAAGTCTTCGAACTGTTCACCTTCGAATTTCTTTCGGAGTTCAAAGTGTAGTCCATTTAAAGCCAAATTTGCAAATTCCGATTCTGGTAAAAGAATTCGGCATTTGTTTTTCATATATTTAAAGCGAGCAATATATTTATCGGCCGATTCCCCTGGTTGTTGTCTTAACCGAGCAAGATCAACCATGGTTACTTCGGGCTCCGTACGATAAAATTAGGAGTGGAATTTCTCTTCCATCATTCCCCAATTTGTAACTGAATTTGCCGGTAAGGTAATATACCATGTAAAGGCCTGTCCGGTCAATGAGTTTCCAAATAGTCTAAGTCTAAGGAAATCATTACCGGACGCCTCACCACATTGAACCTTAAATCGGCCAATATGTTCAATGGTAGATTGTTGACCTTCTCCTGAAAACAAAGTGAATTCGGGAATTTTGTATCCCCTAGGGAATTCAAATTGTTGGTCAATCCAGCCTGGGTAGGGTTTCCTATAAACTGGCCTAGTCATTCGTCGGTGATATTGATCTCCGATCATTTCTTGAATTACATTTTGGATGTAATTACGGTTTACGGCCATATTTCTTACCCCGATATCTTCTCTATGGTTCTCCTGTGCTTCCCTTTGTCCCATGGGTCGCACCTCGATCGGAGGCACATTGGGATGAACTGGGACACCAGGAGGTATTTCTCCCCTAAAAGTGGCGGTGTTGGCCTGTTCGTTTCGGCCGTTTACACCTAGGTTCATGATCGGTGGCTGCTCCGGGATATTTATCCTTTCGTGAGCATTTGACCCAGCAGCCGATGTTTCGGCTCGTTCGGTCATCATGACCGGTCTTGCCATTGTAGAGAAACCTTCCTGTAAAACCGCTAGGATTCTACCATTATCAGAAGAAATTTTGTTAATACCCTGGCCAAAGCCTGCCATTTGTTGGCTGAGACCTTGTATGGCCTGAATAAGTCGCTCGTTAAGGTCCGGCTGAGAACTCGAAGGTCCTTCTTCCGGGACCTCTGAAGCATAAAGAGGATTTACCTGAGATTCGGCAGGTTCCTCTGGCGCTGCATTTTCAGCATGCCGAGTACTTCTTCTTGCCGCCATTAGTGCTCTTTCCAAGACTAATGGTCCCACCGGGCGTGCCAAAAAGGGATGTTGCTCCAAAAATGGGCCGGTGTGGACACGTGTCAAAGGTGGTGATGTGTCTCTACGCGGGCGTGCCAGTATCGTTTGATACAATGATTTTCGAGTCGATTCCTGACCCCGGGCACCTGTTCCGAATATGAACCGGAATCGGTCCAGTCGTACTGCAAGTCACCTGTAATAAAACGGATCAGGCGATGGTATGAAGACTAGGGGTTCGGTCTTCGTTTCGGGTTCTTGTAAGTGTTTGAAAGCGAAAGCAACTAACGGCACACAAATCCTTTATTAATAAATCGGCCGAATAGCCGAAAGCGACAACAGATAATCCTCAAAATGGAAACAAAAAGTACAAAAGAAAATCGACAGGGCTCGCAGGACCGGCCTGTCCTGATCTTATAGCCGTAATCGGGTATAAGCACAGGAGGAAGGGGGCGGCTGCTAGCAAAGTCGGTTCAGGGGGTTCACCTTGGATTGCTGCTTACCCAAAAATACACGAGTCACCTGGCGTGAACAGAGCGAGTCTCGGGACCGGCTGCTCGGGATTCTGTAAAGACAGAACTGCGAGTCAGGGGCGGCCTCAACTTACTCTCCGGTGGCAGGATTCTGGTGTTAATCGGAGTAAAGAGGGGTCGAAGATGTCACTGCGACTGGAAGCAGTGAGAGAAGTCCTAGTTTATCCGTCTGTATTAGAGGGGATAAAGGATCACGGATGATCAAAATAATATAATAACCGGTTGCGGTTGTGTGGATTGTGTCCTCGAGCTCTTCGAATTGGGGCCTTTTATAGCCGCTCTTCGACGGTTGCTCAACTTCCTACTTTCGCATGATCTTCATGGCGGTTGGTTATCTTCAGTTCTCTGTTTCAAAGTGATAACCGCCCGGCCATGATCTAAAAATAATTCTATTCTTGAACGGCCGATGGCACGATCTTCTGATATTTTATGGTTTTGTCGTATTGGCTTTCGTGGCTCGAACCGTATTCTTCTGTATGTGTGCTGACGTGGCCGGCTCAACCCTTCAAAGTCTACGGGCCGTGGCCTAACCAAGCCACCTAGGCACCACGTGTCCTTCTCTTATTCGTCTGTTATATAGGGTGTAAACAAAACCATTCAACCATATATTTTTAAATATTTTATGAAAATTACATTAATGTTTAATTTTTCTGAAATCGTCACCGAATCTAAAGTATCATTGTAACCTAATTTTACCCAAATAAAAAACCAAACCTTATTAAACCGAAACAGGTCTCCAGTAATTCAAACCCAACCGATCAAATAAAACTAAACCGGGCGGGTTGAGCTGATTGGTTCAACCGACTTGGTATAACGCGAAAGACAGAGAAGAGATTGACTTCCTTCTTCCATCCTCTTCTATTCGGACGAAACCCTAACCAAGCCTAATGCCATCTCTCTCTCTCTCTCTCTTGGCGACGCTGGTAGAGGGGTTGTTGGATGCTTCAGCTTTTCATTGTTTCATAATATTCTTTATTTTGTAAGTGGGGAACTCTGCTGGGGTTGCTGAAATTGTTTACCCATCTTTGTTTTTTCCAGTGAATATTGGCTTGTCTAATAAAACCTCATAATCCGAAGGCTTGCCGGAAGAACTGCTGTGTCGTCGTCAATCGTGTGATCGAAGAAGATAAAGTCGAAGCAGCAATCAGAAAACGATTTGCAGCCAGGTTCAATTGATTCAAGCCTTCTTATATAGTATTATGTTGAGTCCCAATCTAGATAAAGGAGGGGTGGAAAGCATAATAAGTGCTGATTCAAGCCTTTTTATATAGGATGAGCATCTTTTAAAGAACCACGAGAGGTCTCTGCTGCTTTTTTTCAATTTGAATCTGCATTTTGTTTCTTTTGAGAGATGCCTAAAAACGGATATAAGAAAAAGGGGAGAAGAGAACCTCCATGGTCTGATCTTCCAACTGAGATCATTGAGTTGATCCTCAAACACTGTAACTTCAGTGACCAAGCTCGTCTTCGTGCAGTCTGTAGGAGATGGCAATCCATTGGCAGGGTCCAACCCCTTAAACAACTTCCATGGCTAATGGCTTATGATCGAAAGTGGAGTAGATGCAAGCTTTTTGATCCCATGTACAAGAAAACTTACACTGTAAATATGAGCACCATCAAGGATTACTACCAAGAGCAGAACTTTTTCAACATCTGCATCTGTGCTTCCAAGTCTGGGTGGTTGTTACTGACTTACCCCACGCACCAAATCTTAAGAACTGCATTCTTCTTGTACAGTCCCTTTGTTAACAGGATTATCAAACTACCCATTCTGCAAACTGCCCATTACTGGAAAACTGCCACATTTTCTGCTGACCCAACATCTGCAGATTGTGTTTTCTTTGTCTTGGAGGCTTCAAGTTATGCCAATATTGTTGTAGCAAACACATTCCGTCGTGGAGATACGACGTGGACTACACATGTTTTTCCTGGCAGTTTCGATGCAATCTATAATGTGGTATACTCAGAAGGACTCTTCTGGTGTGCTAGTGATGATGGACGATTGGCAACTTTCTCTGTTGCTGAAAGAATTTGGAATGTGCACGTGCTGTCGTCGCCAGCCCCCCGATTGCCTTCAAATTGTGTCGGCGACGGAACTTACTTGGTTGAATCCGATGGGAATCTCTTATTGGTTCTTTTTTCACATATATATAAGACGAGACAAGTTTTTAAGCTCGATCGGTCCCAAATGCCTTGGATCTGGATAGAAGATGTTGGTGATCAGACTCTATTTCTTGGTCCTACATCACTTTCTGTGTCAACAGCAGTTGAAGGAAAATCAAGAGTAAGTGGGAAGATCCATTATCTTTGTCGCACTAAGTGTAGATTCCTTTCTAGGGACTGTAAGAGGAGCTATCGTTATCCCAAGCATTATGGTTTGCTTGCCACCGAAAAGGAATTAGGTGAAATTTGGATTGAATCACCTTGTTAACAGAGAAAAAGGGAAAATGAGTCAAGCCAGAATATATTATGTATATAGCTGTCTGCTAGCTTCATGTTAATGTAGTTGAATGTTGAGGTTGACTAGAGAAAACAATACACTCTCTTCATCTTAAGAATGTGTATCCGGCCTAGTTTATCTGCTCAGAATTTTGGGTTGAACTCTTAGACTTCTTTGAATGTTATAAACCTATAGATGTAAGTCTGCTAACCAAGCCTCTTTATCCATTTGGTCTTGGAAGCTGACCCAGCTCTTTTTTCATTAGTGTTGAAGAATGAATATATATACTTGTGATCTTCAGTGAGCTGCACTATCACTATGAGGCCTAGAAAATTTGTCAATTGAAGGTTGAAACCTTTGGTTTGTATCCCATTCGCATGCATAAGATTCTGAAATATATTTATTTAAGCCCATGGTTTTTTTTTCTTTTTTGCATATTGATATCCACAAGCACCGCTCAGTTATATATATGCATGAGATAAATATCTACTTTAGCTTTTTATTGCCATGTACTTGAAAAATATATCCACAAGCACCGCTCAGTTATATATATGCACTGAGATAAATATTTACTTTAGCTTTTTATTGCATATTGATATCCACGAGCACCGCTCAGTTATATATATGCACTGAGATAAATATCGACTTTAGCTTTTTATTGCCATGTACTTGAAATATATATATAAAATACCCATTATTTGATTCTAAAAAGGATAAACCGCATCTAAATTTCAAATATAGTGAGAGTCAACTTGTTAATTTAATAACAAAGACCAAACGTTTATGAGCCATTGAGATACTTTTAAAATGTTAAACATTTAACAAATCCTGTTATGGGAAAACATTATTAAAATTCAACAATTTGATAAGAAACTTTAATATTTGGGGCTCCTGGTGTTTTTCAAGTTCAATGCATATATAGATAGCATTTTGTGAAAGACTTTGAAATTTCAACATTTTGGTGTAGCTTCTTTGGTAGAAGAAGCAACATACGCTGGCATGACGTATGACATTTATTATTATTTATTCAGAAGCTTATTATACTTTTTATAGGGAAGATTCCCATGTCAACTAAGATTTTTTATTTTTTTTATTTTTTATTTTTGTGGGGTGGGAAAATGGGTTTAGAAAGATTATCATAGTCTTTATGGACCTCATTTTTATCAATTATTTCATCTTTTCGGTCTTTGGAAAGCAAAAATCTGAAGAATAGGTTACATGCATTGTTTTGCTAAGCTAAACATAGTCCAATTAAGTATGTAGTTGCATTGGTGTGCTTATTTTGTTGTAACCTCAATTACGCTTTTATTTCTAGACATTCTTTTCTAGCCTCTGTTTCTCATCAACTTTCATTTCCCCTTATTAAATCTTCGTTCATCCAATTTAAGTTCACAATAACAAGTGATTTAATGCCAACAAGCTTTCCTTCGAATTTTTATGAATAGGTCAGTAATCCCAAGTATATTAAGCTGTTAGCCTTGGGAGGGATATATATTGTTTCTGTTATAATTGATTGCCTTTGGAAATCAGTGCATTTATCCTTATTCTTTACAAAGTATATGAGCTAGATATATAACAAAAGAAATTATAGTAGTGACATATATATATATATTTATCTATATCTCAATTGCCTTCATATTTTTAACAATAAAGTTAGTAGTCATCAACAAACAAGAAGCTATCTACGCTAGGCTTATTTTTTGCAAAGGCTTTATATTTGGGAATGGTTTTGGCAGTTATTTTTTAATCACATTTGGTGTGTCTATTTTGTTGTCAACATGAATAAATTTTTTTAATATTGCATTTGATTTTCCAAAAAGTTTCACCAATCATGGATATTTAAAAGAATATACTTGATAAGCTACATTGGTAAATAAACCCTCCAAAAAGGCATGCGGAGAGAACAGAATTTCGACATCAACGTTGGGGGCGAGAAGAATTCATTCAATATCAATGTTCTGCAGAAGGGATCTGATTACAATTTGTTTCATGGAGGGTGGAAGATTGGGAGTGGCATCAGAGAAATAATGCATCAGAAGAATGTTTTTGTTAATGGGGTTTTCAACAAGGGAGTTTATTCCAAGCCAGCAGGATTCTTCAACAACAACGACAACAACAACAACTTCAACGTCGAGATCAACAAGAACTACAACAATAGCAGTGGAAAGAGCGAAGATGGTTGTGATAGCGACGGAGGGATGAAGAATAAGAACAATTCTATTAACACAATAACAGCAACAACAATAGCAAAAGCTGTGCTGATAAGAGATTCAATATGCTTCCTCCATTGGAAGCCCTGCCCCAGAAGGAAACTGTTGGTGGGTATGTCTTCGTCTGCAACAATGATACCATGCTTCATCTGCAACAATGATACCATGCAAGATTATGAGGAAAATCTGTGATCCATTGGAGGAGGATTCTTTCAGACCAATGGTCCATCATTATGATGGCCTCAAGTTCCGGCTTGAACTAAACATTCCAGAGGTATTTTGCTTGAACTATGGTACGCTTTTAGAATTGGTCATGTTGGTGTTGCCCTGATGTAACATTTATTCTTAAAATCTCTAAGAACTAGTATTTATCGGTATAGGTACTGGCACTCTTGGACATATTTGGTGAGCAAAATCATTAAAGAGATTTTTATAATAGAGTACAAGGTCATGTACAGACTTGTGAAGAAAGAGATGATACAGATAAGAGGAAGAGAAAGATGAGGGTATAGTTTAAAGGAGTAGGTTCTGCAAAGCTTGAAGAAATGGGGAAGAGCGAGGAGCATTGCCCTCTACCCCTTTAATAGAGTTTTATTTGGACAGAAAACATGAACATCGTTTTATATTGACACAGGAATACAAGTTTGTACATGTATTGATGTCGTCAAGTATGGTTCTCTCGGAAAATTATCTGTAATTTGGGCTGTACAAATTGGATATAATCAATGAAAAAGTGATTGAATATATAGAGTTGAGGTCTGGGCTGGGTCGTTTGATGGGATTCTCATTTTAGATTTCAGCATAGCGATACTGATTATTGATAGGATTAGATAAACAGCATTTTCAAATCTATTCAAAGATAGCTGGTTCTGAATTGGAGTGGATCGTAGATTCGAGATTAGATGTGGCTAACCAAAGTGGTGAAAGTTGCTGCTTGAGTCCGTTTGGATGGGGAACAAAAACCTTATTTTGATCATTATACACGTTTGCTACTTGATTTTGGATTTGATTGTATTTTCTGAAACTTATTTTACCAAAACCCATTCTTGATCTGCTAACCAAACTATTTTTTCTCTTTGGTATTATTTCAAGCAAAGAGGCTCATTTCAAGCCTTGGAATACATTCCAAAAATGAGAACAAATGGGTCCCAAGTTTGGAGATAAAAAACTTTAATGGGGCCAATGACTCAATATTTTTATTTGTTTTAAAAAATTTTAGAAACTTTTATGGTTCTGCCAATTCCAAATCCATATTAAAAGGGAATTTTTTTCCTCTCATTTTTCTTTTCATATTTTGCAATTCCAAACAGAAACCCAACCAATTTTTCATTGAGGTGCTCATAGATTTTGATTGTAGCATTAAAGCTCACATTTTAATTGAAAATGTGAGTTTACATCGTCGTTTATATTGGCACCATGATGGATATGAAATATCTTTATCTAGGAGCAATAGTTTAGACTTACAGGCTATTTTTGTGGGATAAATAGACGGATTGTTACAAGGTCAGAATTCTATTAAGGATTGTTACAAGGTCAGAATTCTATTAAGGAAATATTTACAAGATGCACCTAAATGAAGATGAAGATGCGTAAGGAAAAGTTCTCATCATAGATCTTACATTTTATACTGCTGTTACAAATGTTTTTTTACCCTTAAACACCTTATATTTGAATATACTGAATCCCATATATTGACTTGTTTCATTAGTTATTTCATATCTGTATTTATTATAATTGTTCTTTATTGTTGGCGCATTGTATTTGGAAAGTACTTTAAGTTAGGTAAAGAAATCATTAAAAAGTTATTTTATCAAATTCTGACTCCTTTATTTGCAAGTTTAAAAAGGCCTTTTTCTTTCTCTTTGTTGGATACAAAGGCCCTACAGAATGAATGAAGACAAGTACATTATCTAGAAAATTAAGCATTTCTATAGAACTGTATAAAAAGAGTGTTGCAGGGCCATGTCTCGGATATTTGGGTGGACGTTATTCTCCTTCCAAAGTGATGTTATACCATGTTTCTGCCCTCTCTTCCAACTTAGATGAAGAGATTGGTGTGAGACATTTGGATGGGTGTAAATGTCCTTCCAAAAGCAATGTTCTACAAAGCTCCTTCGGACTCGGAATGATTGCTGCCAGGTGGTTTACAGGAGACAAGCTTTAACTATTTGTGAAGGGATCGGCTAGGCAGAAGAGAAAACATTTTATTATGCTTTTTCCTATTTCCTGTGTAATCATCTGGCAACCGATTACAGTTGGTTAATTGTTGTGTGGGGATGGAATCATTATTGGCAAAGGCAGCGGCAGGAAGCAATCTCCAACTTTGCGAGGAGATCTGAATCAGGTGCTCCATTAGCTTAGCTCGCTGCCCAAGTTTTGTATTTATTGATTGAAAAATGAGTCCTTTAATCTGATTCTTCTTGCAAATTTTTTAAAGATACTTCAAAAATCTGTTAACATTTCTGAGAAATGTTGAGAGGTTGACGAGCCTTCATTTCATGAGACATCTTCCCAGGCAGGCCGCATTGCTTCCCTCAAACCTGATAAGTATGGAAAGGAGTTTTCCATTTTGAATTAATTTGTTCTTCCTTTTGAATCTAATTTGGAAACTTCTGCAGCTTCTTTGCTGGTGTCCAGCTTATATTTCCACACCTAATACAATGAACGCTGGCATATTTATTTGGACATGGCTTGTATCTGCTGCAACTCAATTGGGGTTTCTTTTCCTTGCTACATAGAAGACGGACTTTTACCGGTGGTAAGACTCTCTAGCCTCTACAAACACATTTTGCAGGTGGTAGTAAAGTTTCCTACCCCTAAAAGTCAGCACCAAATTTTTTTCAACGATGGCGCATGATTTTCCCACGTCAAAAAGCCTGTATTGGCGGTTCAAGCTGCCAGAAAATAGCCTCTTACCGGTGGTAGAGGCCTAGTGCCACTAAATCTTACGGCAGGAGCTTCCCACCAAATAGAAGAGCTTTACCGGCGGTAAAGATGTTCCCGCTGCGAAAAAGTTTAATAAAAGACAAAAAGGAAAATTGGATGTCCAAGTTGGGGCCAATTAAAAACTTCTATGGTAAAGAAGGATTTCAAGGATTTCCCGGCCTTCAACATTTTTCTACTTTAAAAGCATTTAACTCGCCTGACCTAGGGGTGACAATCGGTCGAATATGGTATGGATCTATCATGATTCGAATTCAATCCGAAAAAAATTTACCAATATCCGTATTTAATCCGATATCCGACGGATCTTTCATACCTAAATCCGAATTCGAAACTCAATGAATATCCGAAATCTGAATTCGATATGAAATCCGAAAAAAAAAAAACATAAGATGAGCAAAATAGAAAAAAAAAACACAGTGACACAAGCATACGCATAACATAGGCATAGGCATAACATTAAAAAAGCATAACAGGTTTATATTTCTCAATAAAGAAGGCATGGATCAATAAAGAGAAATGGACAGTTTATGGAAGACATTACAGAGAATGTTATCATGAAAAGAAGGAAAAACTAATATTATAAAAAGTAAAGAGGAAGGTTCCTTTGTTAAGTGCCATATGTGTTCACTTCCATTACTATAAGCGATAAATAACCCGATTGAAAGGTCTATTGCACAGCCAGAAGATGAACTCCTGAGCTCCATGTCTGAGAACCTAGAAGAAAAACGAGTTTTAAGTTGCTGAATTGTGAGAGAGACGCCTAATCAACAGCTGGGGAGTGAGCACGAGGAGAAATAAGAGCTTCATCTTCCATACCTGGTACCTCATTGAGATCAAAATCCAACATTTCACCACCCTGCACCTTGCTGCCTTCTTCAGGAGACGCAACAGAACTTTTCATGGGTTCGAATCTGGAATACAAAATCGATAACAACAACAATATGACTTATTATGAGTCATGACTAGTTGGGTTCGAATCCTATTCCACCATGCCAATTTCTCAAGAACCATACATCGTTTATAACAAGGAAAGAATTTGATATTTTGTGAATGATTCCATTTCCATCCAGTCCTTTTGGGTCTTTCATTGGCCCTCTTATATACCAATAGAGCCGGCAAAAAGTGAACCGAACCGACGGGTCAACCCGATTATAAACGGGTTGGGCTGACCCGTTTATTAATTGGGTTGGGTACGGGTTGAGGTTTTCCCAACCCGACCGTAATCGGGTCAACCCGATTACAACCCGTCGACCCGACGGGTTACCCGATTAAAGCATTTACTGGTCTAGGGTTTGTCTATTTCGTTTTGTCATTTGTCATTTGTGTTTCAACTTTCAACTTCGGCGCTTCGCCTCTTGCTGCTCGCGGTCTCGCCCTTTCTTCCTCTTCCATTCAGCTCCAGAGAATCAGCGACCCAAGGTCCCAAGCCAACTAGCCAAGTTGAATCAGTTGATGAAAGATTAGGGTTTCTTTCTTGCGGTGTTTTCGAAAAGGAGTTCATCCTTCAACCTTCATGCCTCCTAGCTCTTGCAACGATTCTGGTGTGTTGACTCTTCTTCCAGCACGATTAGTACCTCTGAATTTCTTTTATTTCCTCAGAATTGAAATTCTCATAATTTTCGTTTGCATGATCAAATCCGGAAAACATCAACGAACCTCCAATAACCGTACCTCTCTGTGCGAGAGACCGATCTTGGTTTTACAAACCTCTTCAATTTTTTCAAGTTCTCGGAGGCATTTGCGACATCTCGTCTTGTTAGGTTGGCACATCCAAACAGATCCAAGCGTTCCAGATTCAAACAAGCGACATCTCGTCTTGTTAGAGATCGATGCAAGCCCAGTGGCCGACAACTTGGAGAACCGACACTCCAATTGTTCCAAAAGAGGCATGAACTCTCCAATTGCAGCAGCCTCCGAATCCCCATCTTGAGGGCAAGCTTTCAAATACTCTTCAGGGACGATTCGATGGTATCGATACCTTTCATGGGGTGGCGCTTTCGGAAGCGACTGCCACAAGTTCAAAGGCGCTGCGGAGCAACGAGCATTAAATTGGAGACTGAAAGCACCGCAAATAGGGAAGAAAATCGACAAATTTCAGTTGGATTTCTTTACAACTTATTTTTATAGGGAAATTACTTCCATCGCAAGAGAGAGGTCATGGCGACATCCGTCTCCTCTGTGTTGTGTGCAATTTTTGTCTCAAGTTGTTCTTCCCTCAACACGGGAAAGCTCAGGACCTTACCATCTTTCAACTCAAAAAGCCTTCTAATCCACAATCCACTATTATGTTTTACCTTTTCTTGTCGCTGCCGTGATTCGTCGATTTCAAGGTGAGTTGCGATCCTCTCTTTTACTTCCGGTGCTGCCTCCCTTCCCTGTTGGCGATTATTTTAATTTTCTTTTACTATTTATTATCGTTGATCCTTCAAATATGAGGAATTTGTGTTTCGGTTTGAATTTGTATTATCGCGAAGCATCTCTGTTTGTGCATCGCAACCGACCTCCTCTGTCTGTGCATCGCAACCGACCTCGCAATCGACCTCCTCTGTCTGTGCATCGCAACCGGCCTCCTCTGTTTGTGCATCGCAACCGAGCTCCGTAACAGCTGGTTTTTGCCAAAAATAAAAAATAAAAATAATCGGGTTGGCGGGTTCAACCCGATTAGTGGCGGGTTGGGTTCGGTTTGGGGTTTTCCCAACCCGCCACTAATCGGGTTCAACCCGACCCAACCCGATTAACCCTCAACCCGATTATGACCTGCCCGAACCCGACCCAACCCGACCCGTTTCCAGCTCTATATACCAAGGGGAAAAAAAAGGGACGATGAAATATTTTTCTTTCCAGTCGAAGTGGGAAAAAAGGGAGCATCGTTTCTGAAAATTTGAAAGAAATATGGTATTTAGTAGGAAATTAGGAATGAATGGCAAATGGGTTTTTCTATGCGTGGATGAAGCTCTGCAATACCAACGAAGGTAACGTTGAAACCGACGCCATGAAAGAACATAAGAGCAGTAGAAATTTTCTAATTCTACAATATCAACAGCCATGAACCCAAAAAACAAGGAAATAATCCTAAATATTGCAGGAAGAGAAGAAGTATGAAGCAAACCTTAAAAGCTCTTGGTCTTCAGAAAGCTTTAAACAGCACAGTAAGGAGAAAACCCCCAAACGTCACTCCTTCAAACTTCTACAGTGAATCAAAAGAAGAAGATTGAAGATGGTGATGAGGCCGTCAAATTTCTTAAGGTTGATGAAAGGAGGTGGTGTTCGACGGCAGTGGTATTCGTAGTTGATGAAGGGAAAAAACCCCCAAATTTCGTTGGGCAGAAGTCGGCAAAGAATAGAAGGTTAGGGTTAGGGCAAATCAATTTTTGGTTTTACTCTTTTAAGTTATGGTTCAACCATGATTTAATTTATGATGGTTCAAGCATGGTCTAACGACTTTGGCTGGGTTTATCTATAATATAAGTATGTTTTCGGTTCGGATCCTATATTAGCATCGGGAAACTCATTTCAATGAAATCAAGAGGTGGTGGTTAGGGTTTAGGAAATGCTTGAGACCGGTTCCATTGCCAACCAGATAACCTCTGGAGGTCTGAAGACTTGCGGGACAATGCTTTAACTTAAACCAACCCTTCAATGGAGTCTGAAACCAGTTGAGAAGAAGGGTTTGAACGAACGAAGTCTGAAATTGAAACCAATTGACACTACAAAAGGTTGAAACTAAACGAAATAGGACCTGAATGAAGAACTGCCTTCCTACTAAAAGGTTGAACATTTTTTCTAACCAGATGAAAGTTGTTTGTTCAAACCCCTGTTTTTTTTTCCTCGTTAACAAAAAAATCCTTGTTTTTTAATGGACGGAATACCTTAGTCTTTTTAATACACGCGTGCTAGGCAGCCTGGACGCGTGTTGTGTTTGCAGCAACGCTGTAAGCGCCGCTGTCAAACTAAACATTGTAGACGATGTGAATCGTTCTTTTTCACATTCTTCAACATTTTTTTCTCCCTTCATAATGTAAAGGGTGCCTTTTTTTATTTTTTTAATCTTTGTTTGCATTCTTTTATTTATCTCGGTCTCTCCCTTACTATATCATTCTGTAAATTTAAGCCCTGTCTGTAACGTCTTCAATTTTGAGGGTTTTGTTGAAGGTTACCAACAATACCATCTGCAGGTGCAAATGGTGGTTTCCCGCTCCGATCGAAGGAGCTTACGTTAGTAAAATCCATGAAATGGAACGTAAACCTTAAGAGATTAAAGATCCTTCCATTCTCTCTTTCGATGTTTCCGTCTTTCTCTAGATTGATTCATAGTTCGCAACTCTTCTAGGGTTTCTGGGATGAGCTCAGTTTGCAGTAGAAAACCTTCTAATCACTTTTCTTTTCATTTTCCGTTCGATGGAGTTTCTCTCAATCATGCCTTAACCTCACAACCGAGTGGTTATACTAAAAACGCTCAAAATCCGTGGAGTCATCAACATGAGTCAGCTCAAATTTCAAGCTCTACGGTTCCGTATCTGGGTTGACATCGTCTGCCGCCGAATCCTACTGCCCAACCTGCAGCTCGCAGAGGACGGGGCTGCGTGGAGCGTATCGTCACATCATGAATCTCCGTTTCTCGGCTCCGTTAAAATTGAGAATCTCCGCGCGCTATTCTCTTCCTTTTTCTTTCTATTTTATCAGGTAAAGAAAAAATTAAATAAAACAAAAAACAAATAAAAAAACAAAAAACCAAAAAAACAAAAAGGGTAAAGGAAGAGAACTCTAGAAGAAAGGTTATAGGGAAATTAAAAAGGAGAGAATGCAAAGATAGAAGGGAAGGCTCTGAGAAAAAAGAAGGGTACAAGAAGCTTTTGAAGAAAGGGCAACCGAAGAAATGGTAGGTGGATCATGTGTTCTGAACAAGGTTTACAATTTCGACGGCACAGCGTGAAATTTCGGTCAGGGCACCCCCGGTGATGCGTTTCACCGGAGGAAATCGCTGGGGTCGTGCCCCCAGCGACATATGTCGAAATTTCGCTCGGCGACGGTCGGCATTTTATTTGAAAACGAAACGCGCGCACGTGTGCGTTTCGCACACGTGCGCGCGGAATATAACCGACGCGCCGGTCGATTTGGGCGAAATTTCGCCCAAATCGACCTGCAAATTGAAAAACAGGGGGGACAAACGAACCTTGACGCCGTATGCTATGGGGGGTATTTTGCCGCGATTTTTGAGTGGATTAAGCACGGTTTTGCTTGTTTTTCATAATCTAGCAAAATTAAACTGCTTTGAGAGAGGATTTTGTGGAGAATCAAGCACCGTTCATTGCACACGTTGGGGTAAGGTCATTTTTTTCAAATTTTTTTGATGAAAAGCATGTGGAATGTGTTGATTTTATTATATGTTGAAGCCCGACACACGATCTACAGATGGGTGTCGGCGTTTTATTTTTTGCACAAAAAATATATTTTTTGCAATTATTTGTGTCGAAAATGCATATAATTTCTTTTTTATTCATTTAAATTAGATAAATATTGTTGTTGACTTTGATAATTATATATGTTAAATGGGGACACCTGATCTACAAATGGGTGCCCCCGGATTAATTTTTTAGAAAATTATTTTTTTTTAATTTTTAAATCCGAAAATTGATATATAATTTATAAAATGAAGAAAAATAGATAAGTTGCCAAATTTAATACATAAAATTGATTTATTTATTATAGAATTATTTATGTTAAGAAATTTGAGTTTATATAATGTTTTATGTATTTTTGATTTTTTTGGAATTAATTAATCCGAAAATTAATTAATTATTAATAAAATTAATAAAAAAAGATAAATACTCAAATTCAATTCATAAAATTGATTTAGTTATTGTACAATGATTTATGTTAAATAATTGGAGTTTATATAATTGTTTTATATATTTTTGATTTTTTGGAATTAATTAATCCGAAAATTAATTAGTTATTAATAAAATTAATTAAAAAAGATAAATACTCAAATTCAATTCATAAAATTGATTTAGTTATTGTAGAATGATTTATGTTAAATAATTGGAGTTTATATAATTTTTTTATATATTTTTGATTTTTTGGAATTAATTAATCCGTAAATTAATTAGTTATTAATAAAATTAATAAAAAAAGATAAATACTCAAATTAAATTCGTAAAATTGATTTATTTATTGTAGAATGATTTATGTTAAGAAATCGGAATTTATATAATTTTTTATGTATTTTTGATTTTTTTGAATTAATTAATCTGAAAATTAGTTAATTATTCATAAAATTAATAAAAAAATATAAGTACGCAAATTAAATTCCTAAAGATAATTTGTTTATTATAGTCTTTATAGAACAATTTATTTTGAGGAATCAGAGTGTTTATAATTTTTTTATATAATTATGATTTTTCGAATTAATTAATCCCAAATTATTCATAAAATTCATAACTAATAAATAATAATATAGTTTATAAATTATAAATATGAAATTATAATTAGTTGGTAATGTTAGTATTGTCTGATGTGGATTAATATTTATAATTTGTTATTGTGCTCTGTTATTGACTTACTGTACGTTTGTGCAGGTGTTCGGATTCCAGTGTAGTACTTCTTGGTTAGTCTGTTAGAGACAGTCAGACAGATAGACAGTATGGCATATGGCAGTGGTAGTGGAGAGGGCAGAGATGGTGGTAGGAGGCTGGATATTGGTTGGGCCCATTGCACGAGATACGAGGGAGACTGTGAGACATGGAAAAATCAATTTAAATGATTTCCTAATCATCACACGGGATTGAATAAAACAAAGAGTCGCCACCATTCAATTTAAGTGTGAATGGACACCAAAATATCAAATAAGCACAAAAGGCAAATTTTAGGGCAAAATATCCCTCCTAAAAAAAACAACCAGAGATGGGTAAGGGGATTAAGTTATGAACAGGGGAAGGTGTTAGGCACCCCTATTCATCCACACAAGGTGGTTGCCAGGTATTTGTTCATGTTTAAAATAAAGGAAAAAGCTTGCAATAAAAATCACACAAAATCACAAAAAGGCAAAAATATATGGTTTTTTCATATGAATATTCTGATTGATCCAGAACTTTCAAATATGATCATACCATTCCTAGGGTTTCATGATCAAAACAAAATTGAGATAGAATCAAATAAAATCAATTTAAAGTGAAAAATCCAAAAATCTGGCTTCAAGCTAAATTCTAGAAATCTAGAAAAATATGATTTTTATAAAATATTTCAAAATTGAACTTGAATAGTCCAGGACATAGATAAAGCCCAAATTTCACATTAAATCAGAAAATCAAAACCAAAAGTACCCACGTTGATGAAGAACATCAAAAGGGGAGAACTGAGACCGTAGGGTCTTCTCTCAATAATGAAAAACAATTTAAAAACCATATCATGAAACCCTAAAATTTAATTTCAGGCTTCTGAATCCAGATCTACCATATTGATCATGATAAATCCAGGATCCTAGCCTAAAATCACAAAAATCGCAAAAACAGTGCTGTAGGTGCAAAAGTGGGAAAAATCCAAATTTTGGAAAAAAGTGGGGATCTCATGCTATAAACATCATAGATTCATGTTATTCATTCAGATATATCATAAAAAGCATTAAAACATGATCAAAATATTTAAAACAGCTACATCTCACAAATTAGAGCACATGGGGGTCTACCCTACGGATCCACCTGTTCCCCTTTCCCCTAGTTCTCTTTTCACGTTTTACGGCTAGAGAGACTCTTGAGGTACTTAGAGATAGGTTTGGGTATACAAACACAATCACAGGTCTTATTCTATGAAAAAAAGAAAAAAACAGATATGGGGTTCTATTCTAGGGATCCACCTGTTCCCCTTTCCCCTAGTTCTCTCTTCACGTTTTACGGCTAGAGAGACTCTTGAGGTACTTAGAGACAAGTTTAGGAATACGAAATAGATATGGCCTTATTCTACAGCAATAGAGATGATCCTATTACTTCTAGAATTGAAGACAGAAAATAAAAAGGGATAGGGGACTTACCTGGATTGAGCAGGCAGGCAGCAGGAGTTCTTTCTCTTCTCTTGGAGCTTCTTAGAATTCCTTGGACTCAAATTTTCGAGGCCCTTAGCCTGAGGAAAGACCCTCTATTTATAGGCAAGCACAGGGGTATGGTTGGTCCAGAAGGATATATCCTGATCCTCAGGATAGAGTGAAAATTGGAGATAATGCCCATCCATAGCCAACCAAGGTGGCTTCAGCGAATAAAATACTTAATTCGCTCATTTAAAGATATATTGGACTAAAGATAAAGCTCGGAAATCGAGAGAAGGACAAAACTCGCACGTGTCTTTAGTGACCGTAAATGCACTACGGTCCAACGGTGACCGTATAGTTTCCACGGGCGCGCCTGACCGTAGAGCGATCTTGGGCGCGACCGGCCCGTGAATAAAATACGGGCAAAGCCTGTTTATTCAATTTTTATGCATTTTTAACCTGTTTTAAGCTCTAATTACATGTTTTCATTATTTTCTCATTTTGTAG
This sequence comes from Buxus sempervirens, assembly GCA_947561395.2. NCBI lineage: Eukaryota > Viridiplantae > Streptophyta > Magnoliopsida > Buxales > Buxaceae > Buxus > Buxus sempervirens. The sequence continues at coordinate 2,368,232 of OX387195.1, forward strand.
TGCAATTTGGGGTGTCTACAGAGACAGAAATAAGACAGTCTGCAACTATTGCCACTAAGTCATAAAAGGGTGGTGGAGTATCACGGTTAAAGCAGCATTTGGCACACAGCTACAATAACGTGGCCAACTGTCGTCAAGTCCCTCCAGAGGTTAAGAAGCTGATGCAACAGCACTTGGCATCAGGGAGTGCAGCTAGGGAGGGGAAGAGGCATGCACGGGAGGAGGTTAGACGTAGATTGGCAAAGCCTATCGGACCCTCTGTGGCTCCTGATATTGATGACGACGATGATATGGTCTACCCACCCGAGTATGTGACAGAGGGAGAGAGGGCAGCATTCAGAGCCTCAGTGCAAGCATCTTTGGTGTCTGAGTTTGAGAGGGTAGAGGCTGCGAGGCATGGATTTCATAGGGGTGGTACTTCTAGAGGAGATGTAGATGTTGATGCTCCTACTCCTAGTTCTAGACATGGGGCTGGGGCTGGACCTAGCACCAGGATGCCTGATTATCCTATGGAGCCGAGTATGTGGCGTTCATCTGGTGCCAAGCAGAAAAAATTGAAGGATGTGTGGAGCAAGGGCACTGTCAGGGAGAAAATGGGGAAGTTTATATCAAAATTTTTTATCTTCAATCACATTCCAGCGAATGCAGCAGCAAGCCCCCATTTCAAGAACATGGTCGATGTTATCTAGGAGTCGGGTCAGGGAGTCTTGCCTCCTACGCCACGGGAGATTATGGGTACGTACTTGGATCAGGAGGAGGCAGAGATGAGAGAGTTTATTACATCACTACGACCCCACTGGGAGCAGTTTGGAGTTACGATCATGTGTGATGGATGGACAGGTCCTACTAAACTGTCCATCATCAATTTCATGGTGTATTGTAGAGGCAGGGCAGTGTTCTTGAGATCTGTTGACGCATCACACAATATCAAGGATGCGCCCTATATTACCAGCTTATTAGAGAGCGTGGTACAGGAGGTTGGCCTTGAGAACGTCGTTCAGATTGTGACAGACAGTGCCAGTGCATTCATGAAAGCCGGCAAGACATTACAGCAGCGGTATAATCTGTATTGGGCGCCCTGTGCTGCACATTGCACTGACTTGATGCTAGAGGAGATTGGCAAGAGAAGCAATGTGCTGACGACATTGAAGGATGCACGAGCACTCACCACATTTGTGTACAACCATAATTTCGTACTAGCGAAGATGAGAGAGTTCTGGTGGGGACTTAGTTCGGCCGGGGATTACCAGATTCGGTACGAACTATATTGCATTGGATAGTATTCTGAGCAACAGGTAGGGATTGAGATCTCTATTTACTAGTGACGATTGGACGAGTTGTGCTCAGAGTCGCAAAGAGACCGGGTGGAGAGTAGAGGACATTGTTTTGTCCAGTACTTTTTGGGAGCATGTGTGAGAGTTGATTGCTATACTGCACCCTATATATCGTATACTGCGGCTACTTGACACAGATTCCTATCCTACCGTAGGATCCATTTATAAGTGTATGGCGGTGATGAAAGCTTAGATTCAGGCTGCAGCACCCAAATCACATCAGTGGATACTGAAGATTGTTAACGACAGATGGTACAAGTCGCTAGGTCATCCTTTGCATGCAGCAGGTATATAATTACAATTTTATTTGAATCATTTTATGTTGAATCATGTTTATAATTATATTTTAATTATTGTACTAAAGTTTTTTCTTGTAATCGTCAATGTAGCGTATTATTTGAATCCCAAATATCATTATAAGGATAATCTTGGCGCACAACACGATCTCTGCGCTCGTGTCCACGAGGTTTTCATGAAGTTGGACCCCCATTCAAAATCAGTTGGGGATTTTGGAAACGAGGTAGGGGCCGTAGCATTTAACTTCACTTATGTTATGGATATCACTTCTTCTTAATAGTTATATTAATTATTAAGTATTGACCATTTCAAATTATTCCACTACCAGCTCATACAATTTAGAGATGCGATGGGCTCATTCGGGTTGACTACGGTGATTGCGTCAAGGAACAAGATGATGCCGTGTAAGTGACAAGGGATTATGAATATTAATATTTTAAATTTCTAATTTCTAAATAATTTTTAATATTTTCTATTTGTAAATCCAGGTGAATGGTGGGCGATGTATGGCACAAGTGCCCCTACACTGAGGAAGTTAGCGTGTCGAATATTGGCTTAGACAGCATCCTCTTCTGCTTGTAAGCGCAATTGGAGTACGTTCGCACTCATACACACAAATCAGAGGAACCGGCTAGCTTATCAGAGGTTACAGAAGTTGGTTTTCTGCCATTATAACATGAGGCTGAGGATGAAGCAGTTAGAGATAGAGCGCGGCACCGCCGCCGCGACTGTGCAGGATCCTTTAGATGTGTTATTCAGTAATGAAGTCGATGACGAGGATCCATTTGCAGAGTGGGTTAGATGTGTTGAGATGGATCAGCCTGATCGTAGTCCTAGCCCAGTCATATCACAGGCTGCAGCATAGTTGGGCATCGATATAGACGTAGCTATGGAAGAGGAGAGGGGGGAGGTTCGCGGAGACTCATTGGATAACCTCATCAGAGTTGTTCATTCCTCTGCTACTGCGACGACACCAGCCCCAGTCCCAGCCTCAGTCCTAGCCCGTAGGCATGTTTCATTGTCAGAGGAGGAGGAGAAGGAGGAGGAAACAGATGAGGAGGAGACTGATGAGGACATTGAGGAGGAGACAGATGATGAGGATGAGTCCGGATCTTCAGATGATGATGATGGAGATGGTGGTGCTAGTGGTGGTTATGGTGATTATGGTGGTTATGGTGGTGTTGGCACCAGTGGCCCAGGGTTGTGTAACGCCCCAGACCCATAACCAGCAAGATATTGTCCGCTCTGGGCCCACGGGCCCTCACGGATTTGTTCTCAAGGATAACACGAGAAAACTTCCCAGGGGTCACCCATCCTAGCAGTGCTCCCATCCGAGCACGCTTAACTTTAGGGTTCCCAGGGGATTTAGTCCCGTGTTACTCCTTAAAAGGCCTCTTGCTAATTTGGGGGTCTTAAGACTACTTATAGCATCCCCGAGCGTTGTGGGATCCCAACCATATGCACATCCTCGCCTGGTAGCTTGCCACTGTGGTAGCTCGCCCAGGTCTCTCACCCCGCCCACATCACAGCCGCCCACTCAGACAGCCAGGATGTCACAGGTTGAGCCCATTTACTGGAGAGGCGGCTTTCCATCATACCACACAGGATACTGACCACGGAGATAGAGATCGTGATGAGAGTGGGGGATATTCCTTTCAGAGGAGGAAAGGCAAGGAGAGACAGCATACAGGGATGCACGATGACTCGTCCTCCGTGACACAGAGTTTCGGATCTTTAGATATTGGAGGATCATCTACTTTTTATGGAGAGCAATATCCTCACTATCCACCACAGCTGACCCAGGGACACTATGTAAGACCCCAGTTTTGAGTAGAAAAAAAAATAAAATAAAAATAAAAATAATAAACAATATAAAATAGTAGGTAAAATAAAATATATGCAAAAGTATGAACACATGGATTTATGGACAGGCTTAATCAAAATTTGTTTATTGCTGGAGATTTGTGGTCATTAGTTGTCAAAGAGAATAAGCTTAAGTGGATGCGGGAAAATGTAGGGTTTTCAGTGGGCGAGCATGCACAGGATCAAGGCTTTTAAAAGGTTGTCGTGCGGCAATACGTATGGGAGCGTGTGGAAGGTATATATACTAAAGGGGAAATTAGGTTTTTGGTTTGGAATGCTCGCATCATATTTTTATAACTGAAGAGGTTTGGTGTTTTGCGGCTACTATGGCAATTAGGGTTTCTCTGGGAAGAGATGAGAACAGCGAGAGCTACGACTGGATTAGTGGAGTCGGAGATCCAGATTTCAGTGGGTTTTTCCTCTCGCGAGCAGGGGATCAGTTCGGCGACCTTCGCATCCACGCGCGCAGCCGGAAGTCATGCTCGGCCGGTTGTGGAATAAGCTTTTGTTTCTCGGATTAAGCGTATACTTGTGAGTAGCACTGATTTACAACTGGGTTTTGTATTTGATGTTTTCGTGAGCTTATTCTGATGCATGGTTTATATATTAAGTGATAGTATGAGTTTTCTGGTTTTTCTGGTTTTCGGGAAATGACATGAACAGAGTCTCCGACTGAATTTTATCTTAAAAAATTAAAAGTGTTTAGATTAATTCCAAATATGGTTGGGAAGTCTTCTGGGAGTATTAGGAGTGTATTGGAGCAATTACAGACCTAAACCAACCGGCCATACTTGTAGATCTTGGAATAATAGAGAAACAAAAATCACAGGGGCTATCCGCCCACCTCGCGCTCACCTCAGAGGTAGGCGCCCCGTTAAACACGACCCACTGCCGAGCTCGCGCCCGGCTGGCGCTCAGCAGAAAACTATGCGCTCATCTCGCGCGAATCTCGCGCCCACCTCACGCCCATCTCGCGCTCGGCTCACGCTCACCTAGCGTCGAGTGAGCGGTAAGTCGTTTTTACCCCATTTCTTCACCGCCGACCGGCGCTCACCTCGCGCCCACCTCAGGAAGTGAGCGGCAGACCTATTTTGCTTACTGAATTGGAGATTTGATTTAACTAAGGGTATTTGGGTTACTTGAGGATTAAACCACTTCACTATTCACTTGTTTGGGAACCCTGGGAATCTATTTTGCCTAGGAAACTATTAGAGGAAAATTTAGTGAACTTCTTAAAAGCTTTCAAGTTGAGTTTAGGTTATTTATGGATGTTATGCCGGATACCAAACCACCAAGAGTTACTAGTTACATTTCCTCTGTTTTATACACTGTTTTGATTGAGGAGTTATTCTATTCTGGTTTCACTGGTTTGGAAACTTTAAATGTATTGTAAAGATTTCCTTGGTATGAATGAATTGAGTTTTGCTTTCATATGACTTGTGTTACGGAAATGAGAAAATACTGAATGTACTTGAGGTACTGCTTGGTCCAGAGGGACAGGTGATGAATTGTGATGAGTTTTACATGATATGAAATGAATGGTTTTTCTTTGATATTGGTATTGAGATTATACGATGTTTTACTGTTTTGGTCTAGCTTGTCCTGGATCCAGAGTCTAAGCTTAGTAATGTGATGTAATTGTTGGTTGTTGAAATTGCATGGCCTTGTGTGTTGCCACGACCGGTGTAGAGCAGCCAGAAACCCTGAGTAGGCCTGGTTGTCAATGCAGAAACCCGGGGAGTAGGCCTGCATTGGATGACGAAACCCTGAGTAGGCCGTCATTTCAGAGTATCCGAAACCCTGAGTAGGCCGGAACTGTGTACATGGAGGTGTGGAGTGTCTACTTGGCATGTTTAATTTATCAACTAAACGATAGTCATGACATTGACCAATGTTGGTACTTGATTTGTTTTGACGTGATATGTTTTATTCGCTGGTTTGTTGGTATTTATGGTTCATGGAATATTGTTTACCGATTATTGGGTATTGTACCTCCCGCCGGTGTAGAGCAGCCAGGAACCCTGAGTTGGTCTGGTTGTCAATGCAGAAACCCGGGGAGTAGGCCTGCATTGGATGACGCAGTCATTTCAATATCCGAAACCCTGAGTAGGCCGGATATACATTTGGAGGCGTGGGCATGGTTATGAGAAGACTTTGTGTTATATGATATTGGTATATCTGGAATTATATCTTGAGATACGAAATTATGGTTAATTGCTATGTTGTGGTCAGTTAATCATTATTTTATCGATAGCTTCGGGATTGAAAACGGATTGTTATTGCTTGATTTACCTGATGGTTTTCCGCACTGATATAAATTGGATTATTGAAGTTTAGTCGGATTTATTCGGAATATGTGTGTTATCATTATTGTATATGGTTTATAACCGTGGCATGTTTTAGAACTGAAATAAATGTATTTGTGCATGCATGTGCTGCTCACTGGGATATTCGTATCTCATTCCGTATTGTTTTGTTTTGTTTTCAGCTGCTCCTGGAGAGGACGATACTTGCGGGTAGTTACTTGGTCATGTGAGTTTATTTTCGTTTGGGATTATTTTAGCGCACTCTGTTATATAGTTATTGTTGTATTCATGTTTTTCCTTCACTCTGATATTGCGATCCTGTGTTTTATAATAACCTCTGGAGATGAGTTACGGGTTTTTCATGTGACTCGGATCTGGGGCGTTACAGATGGTATCAGAGAATATCAGAGTTTTGAAAGGAAACATGACATAGGACTAGGAAACTCTAAGATGGACTTGGGGGTTGTGTGCTCGTTAGATAGCATTCCTTAAATAGGAAATATAGGCTGAGAGTGCTATTTCTTTAGATCTAGCAGTAAATCAATATGGTTAATGGTAAGATACTGGATCTTCTATGTTTTATATATAGGGTGTGTTATGATTTGTTATTTGTGATATAATGCATTACTATTATTATTATTATTATTATTAACATTATAAATTATGCATGATTAAGGAAAAGTTATTGAATTTTCATTCAGAAGGAATTGAGGATTCTGAGAAGTAGCTAGTTTTGAGATAAACATTAAAATGAATACGTGGAAGTTATGAGATGATTTTAATTGCTGAATTCATATATTTGAAGCTTGAAATTGGTGATGGTTGATTAAGCATGCGAGCTATTGTATGCTTAATTGGATGATGAGCCAGATGTATATAGCCATACTTTAGTAGTGTGAGGCATCGGCCAATGCTGAACATTTACTTGGGTATCAAGCTTTATACAAATGGGGTATGTATTGTACTATTTATATGTATAAGAAATCTGTTGTGTGATATATTGTTTAATTTAAACTAGAAGGGAATTTGCATGATTTCTTTCCTATTCTTCATATAGGTGCACATATATGAAAGGGTGGGTGACAGCAAGTTATGTTGTTTTCTTCTGAGCTATTTTATTTTACTAGTAGGTATGAATATGGGGAATAAGAAATTTTAAGTGGTTATATTCATAAGGATTATTGAGAATGCATGGGTAAGTTTGGAAAATTTTTAAATGCGTAGCGGAAGTGTGGTAAATTTAGAAGGCAAGGATGAGATCTCATTCGGAAAATTTCTCCACCAGGATAGAATGTAAGTAAGCATGAGGGTGCACTTGAATTTGGGGGTATGACCTTATTGGGTTGAAGTTTAAGAGATTTTCAGATTACAATAGTTGGGAAGGATATCTTATTTTCCGCAGTATCTGGTTATAATATAAGAGGATGAATAGATCTATGGAGAGATTATATTTTACATTTATTATTATCCAGCTTGAAACATCCTAGTCATTTTATATGTATCATTATTAGGTTATAAAAGTGCCATGGGATAAGATCACTACAGTTATGGTTGGTTAGTGGAATATTGTGGGTACTAGTAGAAATTAGCTTGTGAATTTACCAGACATGGGGATGGTGGGATTTTAGCTTCAATGCCTATGAAGTTAGATTGTTACCGAATTCAGCTTGAGGCACACCAGAGAATTAGGGAAAGGAGATAAGCCTACTAGCGGCTTGATTTTCAAGAATGGTTTATTAAGACTTGGAGGCAGGGTATGTGTGCCAGGTGAAAGAGAAAATAAATAAATAAATAAATAATATGGAGTGAATGAGTGCTATTTATTTCAGAAATTTTATGGATGTGCTTTAATATAAAAGCAAGTAAATAGATGCTGAAATAAGGTTTTAAATGACATGGTTAAACCTAAAGAGAGTTTTAGAATATATTAGAGGAGGTATAATTATTTCTTAGTGCATTGGTATTGCAAGGGTATAAGTTATAGGAATTTCTTTTTATGTAAAAAAAAAATTAGGTCTGGAGTTAATTGGAAATGTATTGAGGAATAAATGTAGAAATCTAAGTTAAATAATAGAGGTGGAAATTTAGGGTCTCCATTTAAGTGAATGGAAAGTTTTTGAAGGAAGAAATATGTTTTATTTTAGAAGTAAGGACATAAGGTAAGTTTTTTTTAAAAAAAAAAAAAGAGAAATCTGTTGGTTGACCTTAAAATGAGCTAAACTATTCTGAATAGGGTTAAATTCTGAATTGTTAAGGATCCCGACGAAATTTTGCAGGAAGGATATCTCCATTAGCTACTCTCATTGGCCCGTAAGTGAGTTCTGTTAAAATTGTTGAATACTATATTGAAGAATGAAACACACATAGTGGTGGATTGAGTTTAGCACGGGTTGTGTGAAGCTGTTTTGGTTTATTATCCATGGGAGAGATAAATATCAGATTCAAATTGATGCACATCAGAGAATTAGTAAAGAAAGGGGGAGAGATTGCTGGAGATTTTGGTTTCAAGAATGGTCTATTGAGGTTAGAGGCAAGGCCTAAGCGCGGGATAATGCGAAGATTTGTAAATTAATATTTGGAGATCAATTAGTTTAGATATTGAGTTTGTCATGAGTAAGTGTTACAAATCATAGTGAGGTGTGAGTCAATGTTTTGTGGTAGAAAAATGCAATGAGGTGTGAGTTAATGTTTTGTGGTAGAATAATGCAAGGGAGTGATATAAACAAGTGCAATCAGCAAAGGAGTGAAGGAGATGCCTAGGATATGCTCAGTTTTGGTTATCATTTCATGATTTGAAATTTCGAGGACGAAATTTTTTTGAAGGAGGGAAGAATGTAAGACCCCAGTTTTGAGTAGAAAAATAAAATAAAATAAAAATAAAAATAATAAACAATATAAAATAGTAGGTAAAATAAAATATATGCAAAAGTATGAACACATGGATTTATGGACAGGCTTAATCAAAATTTGTTTATTGCTGGAGATTTGTGGTCATTAGTTGTCAAAGAGAATAAGCTTAAGTGGATGCGGGAAAATGTAGGGTTTTCAGTGGGCGAGCATGCACAGGATCAAGGCTTTTAAAAGGTTGTCGTGCGGCAATACGTATGGGAGCGTGTGGAAGGTATATATACTAAAGGGGAAATTAGGTTTTTGGTTTGGAATGCTCGCATCATATTTTTATAACTGAAGAGGTTTGGTGTTTTGCGGCTACTATGGCAATTAGGGTTTCTCTGGGAAGAGATGAGAACAGCGAGAGCTACGACTGGATTAGTGGAGTCGGAGATCCAGATTTCAGTGGGTTTTTCCTCTCGCGAGCAGGGGATCAGTTCGGCGACCTTCGCATCCACGTGCGCAGCCGGAAGTCATGCTCGGCCGGTTGTGGAATAAGCTTTTGTTTCTCGGATTAAGCGTATACTTGTGAGTAGCACTGATTTACAACTGGGTTTTGTATTTGATGTTTTCGTGAGCTTATTCTGATGCATGGAATATATATTAAGTGATAGTATGAGTTTTCTGGTTTTTCTGGTTTTCGGGAAATGACATGAACAGAGTCTCCGACTGAATTTTATCTTAAAAAAAAAAAAGTGTTTAGATTAATTCCAAATATGGTTGGGAAGTCTTCTGGGAGTATTAGGAGTGTATTGGAGCAATTACAGACCTAAACCAACCGGCCATACTTGTAGATCTTGGAATAATAGAGAAACAAAAATCATAGGGGCTGCGCCGTCTCCTCCGTCACCACCAGAGCAAGAGACGTGCTACTATTATGATGATTTCCCTCCAGTTGGTATCATGGCTCATATGACACAGGAGGAGTATGAGCGACATGTCCGTGCATATAAGAGAGAATACAGATTTCGGATGGGATGGAAGTGCTACTGTCATTTTATTGGCGAGAGATCAGGGTTTGAGCCACCACGTCATTCATTTCATGTCTGATTTGACGGTATGATTATATGTTTTTTACTTTATCTATTGTTGTTTTAGTTTAATTTAAAATTTGGATCCTCTTTGTTATTTTTTATTTAAAGTTTAAAGTTTAAATACAGCAAACACAGGCATCACCCCGATAGACCCGATCATTACATTTACATGCCACATTGTGTTTTCATGATTTCTGAGATATAGTATTGATGCTTATGGTAATTTAAGTGCAGTTTTGAAGTATATAACTTATGCTTGTTGAGTTGTTGTAAAATTTTTGATTTTTTTGGGAAAAAAAGCAAATTTATATGTTTCTGTTGAAATATTCACCAGCAATATCGTCAAACTTCACGGTGTCCCTAGGGCTATGGTGAGTGACCGTGACCCCATTTATCTGAGTAATTTTTGGAGAGAATTTTTCAAACTACAGGGAACACAACTGAAGATGAGTTCTGTCTATCACTCGCAATCTGATGGCCAAACGGAGGTTGTGAATCGCTGCCTTGAACAATACCTCCGTTGTTTGTGTAGCCAACACCCCAAAAAGTGGGAGCAACACCTACCATGGGCGGAATACTGGTATAATACAACCTTCCACCAGTCATTGGGAACCACCCCTTTTCAAGCCCTTTATGGCCGCACACCTCCAACAATGATCAATTACTTAGCAGGAACGGCGGTAGTTGTGGACGTTGACCGAGAATTAATTGATCGGGATGAGCTCCTCCAGCAGTTGAAAATCAGTTTACAAAAAGCTAGTAATCGTATGAAGCAACAGGCTGACAAGAAGCGTAGTGACTATGTCTTGGAACTGGGTGATTGGGTTTATCTCAGGCTCCATACATACCGGCAGAATAGTGTGTTTCGGCGAGCCCACCAGAAATTAGCAAGCCGCTACTTCGGCCCATACCAGATTATCGAACGGGTTGGCAACGTAGCATATAAATTGGCTCTCTCGGATATAGCAAAAATACATCCCGTGTTTCATGTGTCTCTTCTCAAGAAAAAAATTGGGAATTTGGCACCAGTTACCAGCAACTTACCTCCATTCCAGGAGGATCATACTCCAGTTTTGGAACCATTACGAGTCCAAGACTATTGATGGGTCAAAAATGGAGATCGCTATGTCACGGAGGCCTTGGTACAGTGGAAGAATTTTCCTGTGGAAGACGCTACTTGGGAAGAAGTGGAGTGTCTCCGGCAGCAGTTTCCTAAACTCGACCTTGAGGACAAGGTTCGTGTTCAAGAAGGGGCAATTGATAGGGAGCGTATGCGAAGGGAAAGGAGACCTAATCCAAGGTATTTGGATTAGCTCCAAGAGGTGGATAGAAGGAAGAGAAGAGGGAGATAAGGAAGAGAGTTATCTCTAGGAGTAACTATGTTATCATTATCTATTTTGTTATCTTTATTCGTATGTCTATTAGTATTTGTAGTTTAGCCTTATCTAGCTATTATATAGCTGGGGAGTTAGAGATAAGGTAGGAGTAGGAGTGTTAGCCTATTTAAATAAGGCTTAAGGTCAAGAGATGGATATCTGATTATTAAACCCAAAACACGTATGTGTAAGGTGTCTTCTACCTCAAGTGAAGAATCTATCAATTCATATTTCATTCCATTACTACTTTCGTCCCTCAATTCATATATCCCCGAGTTCGTAACCTATCACATGCACGATTTATTGTGGTGTATGGACCTTGATTCCCAAACTGTATATGTAATTTTTCCTTTTTCATTCTCTTTTATAATAAGAATTTTAAAAAAAAAGAAAATATTTGTCACTAGATGGACAAGTATGAAGAATCACAACGTGCATGCGCCAATGAGGCTAGCTTGGGTCATGCAGTTGACATAATGCACTTCCAAGGCAGATTTTTTGTGGCAAACCAATGAATAACACAAAATGGAAATGGAGGTGATAGGTATTAAAGTAGAATCGATTTCTTTCCAAGTTATGTAGCAAAGGCAGATGCTCTGGTCAGGCTAGTCTATAACCTTAATAATGTTACCATCTTCCATGCACCTGTACATGATATTAGCAACAGCTTAATACTTTAGTTATATTTCACTGGCATCCAACGCAACCATTTCAATGCAGCCAAGTTTATATTTATTTGTGGTAATCACATCTGCTGCCAAAATAACAGCTGCGTAGCAATAAAAACAACAATGGCTGTTTTTTAATTTGGAAAAGATGAATCGAGTAACCGGTAGATCGAGTAACATGTAGATCATGAAATGTTAACCACTAGAATTCCCTCAAAGGCAGAAAAAAAGAAAAAAAAATATGAACATTGAGGAAGAAATCAGAAGCAAATATAACGAAAATCAATAAGAAACAAAATTAGAAATAAGATCTAGATCCATATTAGAAATAATTTACAGATCTAATAAGAGAAATCAAAATGAAAGAAGAAAGAAAAGAAAATATAAATTACCTGATTTCAGTAGTGGAATTGCCTTCATCAGCCGCAAAAACATGGAAAATCCGCCATTACAGCTTCAGAAGCTTCCAAAGAGAGCTTGAAATCAGGAGAATCAGAGGCAAAAAAATTTTCGAAAGAGATCTCGTGAAAGAACGCTGGATCTCGTATTGCATGTTCGTTGAACTTTCCTGCGCCGATTCGAGAAATGTTGATGCAAAGCCTATTGGGAGAGAAGAATCCAGCTAAAGAGAAATGTGATTGAAGTTAGATATGGCTAGGGCTTCAATGGAGAGAAGAAATGCTCGATTGGGAATTTGGGAGAGTGGAGGAAGAAGCGGAGGGCGCAGGGGTTTGACGAGTTTCTATTAGCGGCGGCCACTAAAAATGAATTACGGCACTTATAAAAATAAACGCTGTTAATAAGGTATAAAATCTAACACACCACGGGTTTTTTGGGGGCGCAACTGTATATGTTATTACCGGCGGTTTAGAAAAACCGCCGGTAAAAATTCGCCTCTAATTCACCCGAAATTTTGTAGTGTATATTTGTCATATTGCAAACACGTTTGGGCATTTGGTTGATTGCTTGACTGAGACTTATCATTTGGGAATTTATAAGTAACCAATTGTGATTTCTATGTATGCATAAACTTAGTATTAGTAATTGTTTTAACATTTTCTTGGGCAGAATTATGAAATTTAAGATCGTTGGGAAATATATATATTTTTTCTTATGACAATTGGATGACAAAATATCATTTATACTAATGAATTTCTTTTAAGTATTTTGTAGCAAGAAAGTGAAGCAAATTTCATGATTTGAATAAGAGAAATCTGGATATAATGTTTTCTTATAGATACTACAAAGAGGTTTAATGGTAACCTATTGTAGCTACACTTGTAACAAAAAAAAAAAAAAATTGGGTTTAAAACCCTTGTTAAGTATCTTTTAGGTACTTAGACTTCTTGTTCACTACAAAAACGAAGGGAATTAGCGACGGGCTTTTAGCGGCGGTAAGCAAATTCCGCCGCTAAAAGCACCAATATCGGCGGTAATTACACTTTCCGCCCCTAAAAATTAATATATCATTTTTTTCGTGCGAAAAACATATGGCACGAATTTTTTGAGCGCGAAATAGCCTTTAGCGGCGGTACCTACTGCCGCTATATTAAGTTTTACCGGCGGTAATATGCCTACCGCCGGTAACAAGTTGGCGGGAAGCTCCTGCCAAAAAAAAAAACTTGTTTCCAGCGGTAAGAGGCCGTCGGTAATAAAACTTTTAGCGCCGGTAAGCCTATTACCGCCCCTAAAAGGGGACTTTCAGGGGTGGTAAGATCTTTACTGCCCCTAAAAGGCCATTTATTTAAAAAACGAAAAGGACTTTTAGGGGCGGTAAACTCATTACTGCCCCTAAAAGGCCATTTCTTAAAAAAAGGAAAAGGACTTTTAGGGGCGGTAAGCCTATTACTGCCACTAAAAGGGGACTTTCAGGGGCTGTAAGATCTTTACCGCCCCTAAAAGGCCATTTATTAAAAAAACAAAAAAGACTTTTAGGGGCTGTAAGCTAATTACCGCCCCTAAAAGGCTATTTCTTAAAAAAATGAAAAGGACTTTTAGGGGTGGTACCTTACCGCCACTAAAAGTAAAGTGGGATTTTCAAATTTAATTCGTCTTTTAGGGGTGGTAGATTATCGCTGGTAAAGAGAAAGCGGAAAATTTTTCCGCACGTCTAATGGATTGAATTTTGACTTGACTTTTAGGGGTGGTAAACTACCGCTGCTAAAAGTAAAGCGCAATTTTCAAATCTAATTCAACTTTTAGGGACGGTAATTTACCGCCGCTAAAAGTAAAGTGCGTGATTTTTCAAATTTAATTTGTCTCTTCTTCTTCACTTTGTTCTCTTCTTCTACATATACCAGCCAAGACTCTTCTTCTTCAAGGTAAATTTTTTTTACTTTATCTTTGCATTTCTTTTACCTCTACCTACTTTTCTTCTTTAAACTTTACTCTGACTAACATTTTGATTTTTCTCTCTCTACAGATTTCTTCACTCATAGGTTACTCTCTCACTAACCTACTCTCTCTCTTCCTCTCTCTACCTCTCTTTCTCTCTCTCTCTCTCTCTCCCTCCCTCCCTCCCTCTCTCTATCTCTTTTTCTCTCCCTCCCTCCCACTCTCTCTCTCTCTAAATATCTGTTTGTATGCTGCCGAACGATGGCAGCAATTTTTTTATTTTTTTAATATTATTTTTTGTGGCGGTATGTCCCGCCTGTGAAAAGCGTTAATTTATTTTTTTATTATTTAAATATTATTTTTAGCAGCGGGAATTATCGCCGCTAAAAGTCTTTATTTTATTTTTTATTTTTTAAATAATATTTTTAGTGGCAAGAATTACTGCCACTAAAAATAATAATTTATTTTTTTATTTTTAAATATTATTTTTAGCGGCATTAAATTACCGCCGCTAATGAGCAAGCAATAGCAGCGGTAGATTATTTACCGCTGCTATAACCTTTAGCGTCAAGCTATTTAGGGGCGGGAGGTGTTACCGCCAGTAAAAGTATTACCGGCGGTAATCTTGCTTTCACCGGTGAAAGCTCGTATTTTTTTAGTGGTTTTGAGAGACTAATTGATATGGAGAATTCTCGAGAAAAGCAAGAAAGGAGTGTCTTTCAAAGGGCAAAAAAGATCGATTGATCAGAGGTGTGAAGGAAGGCTGGTTGATGCTTCTAGAACTAATTGAAACATTGGAAGGAAGTGAATTCAGATATGGAGTTGATCTAAAAACACAATTTGAAGCAATTCAAGGTATGGTCATGGATTCTTGAAGTCTTCGAGATGGTTGGAGAAATCAAGACATGTGAATTGATGTGTCGTGGAATCAACTAAGAGTGAGATTTATGTTAGAACTGATTTCTTGTTAAATCTAACATTCTTGTATTCATCTTTTCATAGTGAATTGGTTTCTCAGGTTGGTGTAGACACATGATTTTTGCACCCCTAAAATGAAGAAAAATAAAAAGTCAAACTCTGAGGGGACCAAAAATGGACTTTTTAATTTAAGGAGAATTGGACATCAAACTTCATCTCATTGAAAAGAGCATTTCGACATAGTTCCAACGCAACTGAGTTTGCTGGAATCGAAGTCCGGATGAGGAAGTTATGAGCTGGTCAAACTTTTAGAGGAGTGAAAGTTGACTTTTTGCTCGACCCCAGTTCAACTGCCTACATTAATCCCAATAGATAGAGGATTCCGAGCTGATTCCAATGACATTAAGTTCGCTAAAATCGGACGTCGGACAAAAAAGTTATGGCTAGTTGAAGTTACAAGAAAACTGCCTGTGTGACAAAACAGCAGCAAAAAGCAGAATAAATAAATAAAAGAAATATTTATTAAAAATATTTTAATATTTTAATAATATTTTTATAAAAAATCTAAGATTTTTATAATAAAATAATAATAAAATCGGATAAAAATCTTTTAAAAAATCAAATTTGATAAAAAATTTCAAATCCGGCATTTTTAATACGTGCGTGTCCGCATTTTAAATGCGGTCAAGGCATGACTGCATTTAAAATGTGGACAACCCATCTAGAAATGGGACACGTGTCCCGTACGGCAATAGCTGGCCGATTCGGCGAGATTTTCGCACATGGGCAACTCGAAATGCGGACATGGAAAAATGCCTATAAATAGGCGTTTTCACCCCATTGTTTGCAAGGCCTTCTAACCCTGTCGACCCCTGCCTCTTCAGCAACCTACCACCCTCCTAAAACTCAACCTACACACCCAAACACTTTTTCTATTCCCAAAATACCCTTAGACCTTCTTCTTTCTCTCTTTTACCCTGTTTCCACCCAAAAAAGATCAAGAAGAGGTGACCTTTCTTTGGAGAATCAAAGGGAGGGTGGAAGCGTTGTCCACATCATCCAGAGTACCACCACTCATTAGAACCAAAAGGTAATAGTTTGGTAAGCTTCCCCACGACGTTGTGTTCAATTTATGTAAAAATTTGTTTATTCTGGTAACTTTTGTTTTTAGTTTTCTTTACTTTGCCTTTTCTATTTTGTTTTCTAACCCGTTTGGATTCTTTGGTGTATGCCAATGAGATTCCCTTGGAGGGGAGTTCCCTAGTACGAAATGTAAGTCCCCGGCCCAGATTATACCTTAATTATTAAGTTTAATTACTTAAAGTGTGATTATTAGACTAATTAAATACTTGTGTTATAAAGGTGAGGTGGATGTGGATCATGCTTAAGGATTTGGGGGAAATCAAATTGATCTCTATCGAAGGTTATTAAGGTAAGCTTAGTTAATGTTATTTCTCAATTTCAATTGGCTAAGGTACCCTCCAATTAGTTTAAGTGTACCTAAAGTACCTTCAGAATATACCTAAGGTACCTCCCAAGTGTACCCAAATTATCCCCTAAGAATACCTAAAGTAACTCTTAAGAATACTCAAGGTACCTCTCAAGTGTACCTTAAGTATCTCCCAAGAATACCCAAATAACCTCTCAAGTATACCCCAGGTACCCCACTTTTATACCTAAGGGACACCTAAGTATTACCCAAGGTACCCCCATTATATGCCCAAGGTACACCCAAGTATTACCCAAGGTACACCACTATTTAACCTAAGGTACCCTATTTTAATTGCCTAAGGTATCCCTGTGTTTACCAAAGGTATCCCCTTGTGTTTGCCTAAGGTACCCCGTATGTATACCTAAAGTACCCTCCTTATATTACCTAAGGCACCTCACTCATATTGGTTAAAGTGCCCCACTGTTTTGCCTAAAGTACCCCATTCGAATACCTAAAGTACCTCACTTGTATTGCCTAAGGTATCCCTTTATTTTAACTAAGGTACCCCACTGTTTTACTTAAAGTACCCCTTGTTTTACCTAAGGTACATCCCCTTATACAGCTAAGGTACTCCATTTATATAACTAAAGTACCTCCAATATACCTAAGGTACATCCCTTATATTACCTAGGGTACACCCTCCTTGTATTACTTAAAGGTACCTCATCATATTACTAAGGTACACCCTTTCTATAGCTAAATACCCCTCCTCAATATAACTAAGGTACACCCCCTAAG
This sequence comes from Buxus sempervirens, assembly GCA_947561395.2. Lineage (NCBI taxonomy): Eukaryota > Viridiplantae > Streptophyta > Magnoliopsida > Buxales > Buxaceae > Buxus > Buxus sempervirens. The sequence goes on from OX387195.1 coordinate 2,385,481, forward strand.
CTTATCTAAAGTTTACCCTTTAGAATGACCAAGGTAAATCCCTTGAAACACTAAGGTACCCTCTTAATAACACTAAGGTACCCCCATTTCACACCAAGGTATCCCATCTTGTATAACTAAGGTACTCCCAAGCATCCCTAGAGTATGTCTTTTGAAATAGCTAAGGAAAACCCCTTAAAACACCTGGGTACCCTTCAAATAACACTGAGGTACCCTCTACTTATCACTAAGGTACCCCCATACTTAACACTAAGGTACCCCCAAGGGTTTTAGTTGAATAAAAGCCTTGTTTAGGGGCAGATTTGAAAGACCCAAAACTTGGGCATATAAAAGGATGGCCTAATTTCTAATTTAAGTGTTTGAAAACCCATTTCTCTTGTCTTGGACGTATAGAACAAGAAGAAGAGTGGGAGCTCACTTGAAAAGCTTGAAGAAGAAGAAGAAGAAAAAGAAGGAGAAGAAGAGAAGAGCTTGAAGAGAAGTTATGCTTCTCCATTAGCAAATAAGTAGCAAACCCTTCCAAACAAAATGAATTACCAAAAATTCATATTCTCTCTCTAGGGTTTGATTTATTTGAAGAAATGATCTTGCATGTTGCTATTTGTTTCTAAAATTCGTAGGTTTTGATTGTATAATGCTCTTGATTAGTTTTCTATTGATTTGCCATGGATTTACAACCTCTATTGATCATATTTCGGATTAAGGTTTGAGTTTTGTGGTTTAAATGAGATTTATGTGTTAGATTTGTATTCTTGTAGATTTGGGATGATTATTTGTTTTAGAAGGTGTTTTTAAGTGTGTTGGGATGATTTATGATCATCCCATTTGGTGTTGGAAAGGTTAGGAAGGATTTGTATGAGTTTTGAGTCGAAAATAGCTAAAAATATTTGAAAACCCGAGGTGGTGATTAATCCTGAAAATTTGGATTAATCCTGAGTCAAAACCCCCCAAAATGAGTTTTTGTTAAGGCAGGATTAGTCCCCACGATTAATCGTGAGGCTAATCGAGAGCTTCAGCGCGCGAACATCCCTTTGGATTTGGCTGGACGCGCGAACATCCATTGCCTTAGCGTGCGAACGAACGTCCATTGCCTTAGCGTGCGAACATCAACCCCAACGCGCGAACGTTGCCCTGTGTATTACCCTAACGCGCAAACGTCCAACCTCAACGTTCGCGTGTTAAAGCTAATCGCCCCTAGATGATTAATCCAGGAGCTAATCGTAGACCCTGTTTTGTGAGTTGTTCACCCTTCTTCTCCCAAACCCTTTTTCCAACAACCTAAGCCTCCTACACAACACCCTTATTACATGAAAGACATTTAAGTAAATGTTGTGTATTTATTACTCCATTTACTTAAGTCTTTACATGTAAACAAGGTTTTACCCCCCATTTGGAACCAATAAAAATACTCCCAAGGCCCAATTCCCAACCAATAAAAAGTCAACTTTCCAGTTCATGCATAAATTTCCAGTTTTCCCAATTTTCATAAAAGGCCACTTTTTGAGTTTGATATCCAAATAAGTGATTCAGAAGCCCAGAAAATTCTAGAAGATTTGTATACCCTTCAATAGACCACAAGCAGAATTTGAGTTTGAAATTCCTTGTAGATTGGTCTAGAAAAATTATACACCGAAAAGTCAATGTTTTTAAATAGACTCAGAATTCATTGAATTTTGGTATGGTGACTTATTTGGGATTCCTAAGATCATCCCACTCACCGAAAATGTGTTTTGAGGATTTTATGACCTTCATTTTGATTGGCTTGAATTTATGAAAACGATGTTGAAAAACTCTTATATGATTCGGCAAAGCTTTTGACTTATGGTTTTACTGGCAGTGGATGGGGAATTCCACTTGGCCTCGGTTGATGTGATAGTGGATGGGGAATTCCACTTGGCTTATGTTGTGATTTGGCGGTGGATGGGGTATTCCACTTGGCCTTGGTTTGAGCACCGGTTTTACTCATGGATTTGATTTGATTGGTTTGTTTTGAGTTGTGAGTCGTCTAATTGGACATTGTTCTTAGTGTGGATCCACAGTGAGTCTAATAGTGTGCTGGTGTTGGCTTGTTAGCATTAATTTTCCTTGTCCATACAGCTTTCCACTGTGGGGTATCAGTGAGGCCCTCTTGGGGCATAGAGGTGTGCGACAACCACCCACCGTAGAGCATCGGTGGGACGTTCTTGTGATTCATATGGTTTGGTTCGCAGTGGATGGGGCATTCCACTTAGCCTTGATTATTACTTTGGTTGTCACTTGCCAACCCATACGTGGGTGCTCTACTTGCTGAGATGTCCCTAGCTAGGCTTCTCTCAGTAAGTCGTGTAGGTGGCAAATGGACAGTGGACATTAACCTAATTTAGAGACACGCCAACTTACGAGTCCTAACAAGACATACTTGCAGTATTTGATTGTAATTGCTGATTTGATTTCATATATTATCCGATTGAGATGCTTTGACTTGAGATTTACAGTTTATAATTGTGAATGTGATCATGATGTTATAAAACTACATAAACTGTTTCTATCCATGCATGTTTGCTGCTTATTGGGACTTTAAGTCTCACGCATGTTTTGTTTTACCGGATTTGTTTTCAGATCCTCCTGGTGAGCCACGCATTGGGGGAGAGTTTGAGGAAGACCCAGACTATATATATAGCCCCGAGGACTACTACTACTACCCACAGTAGGATTCTCTTTATGATATTGTATTTTGTTAGCGAGTTGTAAATGGGATGTAATTAATACCTTTGGACTTATACTTTGAGAGATATCTTTTGTATATGTCTGTATATTTGGGAAAGAGCTTGTGAGCAATTAGTTGCCTTAGTAGTGTTTGCATACTCAGATATTATGTTTTGGGAGATTATAATACAGGAAATCTTTTGTTGAATTGAAAATTTTTATTCCATGCTTCTTTAGCTTATGGACTCTGATGATTACTTTGTAATTGCCCAGATTAATTGTATTATTCAGGTTCTATTGGTCCCATAAGTAGGTCTCGGGGATGGGCCGGTGCCGTGATAGGGCAGACTTAGATCTTGGGCGCTACACGAAACCATGGGAGGAGAGGGGCTTTGTGTCAAATACAGGAATCCACTTTGATGCTTTCTTTATACTAACATTTTTTCAATCCTTCTTATGTTAACTTGTTCATTCCATTTTAAAAGAGGGGTTTGTCCTCTTTCTTCGATCTTATTGTACCCCATAACCTCTTCCCTCTTTCCCTTCACTTAAAATGAGTGATCATCTTTTCCTTTCAAATGTTTTATGGGTGCTTGCTTTCTTTTATTGGTACATATGTAGAAAAAGCAGGTCATATTTAGGTTGAGTCACTTGTGTACAGACATCTTTGAGCACTCTATTCTCTTGAGATGTGCATATCACGTGCTTGCATGTAACGAATAAGGGTAGTGCATGTGTAGTTCATTTTAGGTTCACTCCATCTAGAAACAAGATACATAAAAGTCCTGCTTTTGGTTCACACTTTACACACACTTACCCTTATGGATATTCATCACCTTTAGCTTGGCTTCAAAACATGCATCACTTCTTAAGACTTTTATTCTCTTAACTTACTGTTGTCAAGTGTGCAATGTTACAGTTTGGATGTATAGTCACTTGTATTTCATATTGATTGGTTGCACGGACTAAGACCCTCCCTTGGTCTTTGATGTTTCTCTTGTGAGAGAAGAGAAAGGGATCAAGTTTTGATCTTCAAAAGAAACCCCCCCGGAGTTTTTGTTCGCCTGTCTAAGAGTAAAATGTTTTCATCTTTTTATGTCTGATTGATGCTATTATGGTAAGTTCCTATGACAAGTTGCTTGTCTAGTCAATGGCTGGTGGAGAGCATGAACAACTTCAAGAAAAAGAGACATTTGAACAAAGAGAAAGACATTTCAGTCGTTGTAGAAGTGCTGAAAAATCCCAACAGAGTCGGTGGACACCCTTGAGGAGCAGCCGAACCCAATCTGGTAGTCATCATGGCGTTTTTTGAGAAACGAGTTGGAACCGCACATCAAATACGGTCCAGGCTTGACCGAATTTTAACTGTAGTTAGGCCTGAACCACATTCAATATGCGGTTCAGCCTAGACCGCACTTCAAATGCAGTCAAATTCGTAAATAACTTAAAAAAAACAATTTTTCTTACCCAGTTGGACCCAATCCAACCCGTTTAGGCTTGAACCGACCATTTGGGATTATTGGATTGTTCCAAGCCCATTTTTAGACCGTGGGCCCACCAAGGCTTTGTGGGCCCGCCAATGGGGCCAACATCTCGTTTGGCCCAACCAAGGCCCATTTTGATAAATGGGTCTAAGGCCACTTGCTTAATTACCATTGGGCCAAAACCAAGCCCACTAGGCCTTTTAAGAGATTTAACCAATTTAATTTGCATAATTAATTAATCCTTAAACCAAAATAAACCACAAACCAATAAGGGTTACCCAACAACCCTACGGGGCCATGGGCTCAAGCCCAACTTAGCAACCTGCGGGCCTTCCAACAGGGCCCGTATCCGACCCACATAACTCAAATAAAAAGATAAAAAATGAAATAAAAGGGGCCTACACCTTCAGAGGACCCCACCAGACCCAAAAAAAGATACATGCTAGTCTAGGAAGGGTGAGAATTGACTCAAAACCAGGGAGATCCGAGGGACCCGTCAAACTGACGGGGCGGGCCGAGGTGTCTTCAGACTTCCCCGGACGTAACTGAGGACTTAGCTAGATCTCTAATAAGCCGCAGACCAAATCAAGATTATACCCGGAGAGGTAATCCCTGTGTCTGCCTGCACTTCTCAGGCAGTGGCGACTCCGAAAGTCCTGAGGCATGCACTATCCCATGTGCTCCTCGTCGTGCAATCAACATTTCGGTGTGCACAGCTTAGCGACTCCACTGGGGACCCCCTCAACCCAGTCGGACCTTGGTTAGAAAATGAGTCGACCTAGGAGGATATAAGCAGGTTTAGGAAGTACTTTTTGTCCAACCTTAGTGGATTATGGAACACACGTAATTACGTGATATTGGGGGGTCCTGTCAAACCGACATGATAATAGCCTAAGGTAAGTGGATTTTAATGGGACCATTGTGACCCATCCACTTACCTGGGTATCCACTCAAATATCGTATTGCATGCTAGTTCTGTACTTTCACTATAAATGAGACATTAAGGAACCCTTTATCAGCCCAATATTCAAAATTCACCCAATTAGACACAACACTTTGCCCAACTGCACACATGGGCACGTCACTACATCGTGAATGACCTTTTAATTGCATGGGGTGACATACACGAGGGAGTCTGCATGGATGATCCGAAATGAATGTGCTTTTGAATGCATCTGTGAATGTTCTCCTCTACCAAAATCTAGACCTCCTTAGCAGCCACCCTTCTATCTCGATGAACTTACTTTTGGGATGGTATTAGCCTTACGCTCCCGTGGCTTGTCGGGGAAAGCAGGGTAAACCCATCTCCCCAAGTTTTCGGACTTCTTAGCGCCACTAGTTTCTTACCATGGTACGCGAGGGGATTTGGTACTTGGCTCAAACCTTTGTAGGCGGATGCTTCGGGCTGGGTATCCTTCCCCACCTATTGTTTCTGATAAAACCTTTATATGAATGTGAATGTGGATGTGAATCGTGAAGAAAAAGAAAAAAAAGGTAAAATCAATTTAAAACCCAAGAGTCCATCAGGGGCAGCAACCTCCGTCCTTTTGCATCAAACTGAGTGATCCCTAGACCATGGGTTGGCTTAGCCCTAATTCAGGAAGCTAACCCAATTTTCGATCAGGGATGCCATCCCAGATCCATGCATTTGAATCCTGTGAGCCGTGGGCCTCGACCCATTGAGTCCGCTAGAAGTACCCCAAGTCCAGGTCGGCCTTTTGAGCAGATGAAAACTGGTGTAAGCACCTCATTTTTGCACTCCCAAAAAGCCAGAAAATGTAAAAACCCGGCCAAGAAGTCAAACCCTGAAGGGGTGAAAAGTTGACCTTTAAATCAGATAAAATTTGGCTAACCTTGGTCTATCCCGTTGGATAAAGAATCCCGACACGGTTCCAACGCAACTGGGTTTGCAGGAATCGGAGTCCGGATAAAGGTTCTGCGGGCAGTCAAAACTTGAGGGAAAGCCAAGAGTTGACTTTCCTCGATTTCCGTGCCAAATACCTTACTTTAGCCCAATGGATAGAGAATCCCGACGCGGTTCCAGCGCAACTGGGTTTGCAGGAATCAGAGTCCGGATGAAGATTCTAAGGGCGGTCAAACTTGAGGGAAAGCCAAGAGTTGACTTTTCCTCGATTTCCGTGCCAAATACCTTACTTTAGCCCAATGAATAGAGAATCCCGACGCGGTTCCAGCGCAACTGGGTTTGCAGGAGTCAGAGTCCGGATGAAGATTCTAAGGGCGGTCAAACTTAAGGGAAGGCCAAAAGTTGACTTTTTCTCGGGATCCGTGCCAAGTACTTAGCCCCATGTCATTAAATAGAGGGCTCCGATACGAGTTTAACACAATTGAGTTTGCTCAAATCGGAGTTCGAATGAAGGAGATATGATCTGTCGAAGTTTCCAAGTAGCAAAAATCGGAAACTGCACACGTGGCGCAAAAGCTGCCCACGTGGCAGCCAACGCAGTAAAATATCTCAGGAACTAAATCTTAAATATAAAATTTTCGTACGGGCGATCCGTAGATATCAAAAAAGGTCAAATCGGTCGAGTCGGTCGAATCGGTCAAGTCGAAGGGCAAATCTGTAATTTTTGGATTTGTATCCGGTCACATATACCGGATACACTGCCTATTCTTCATGGCCGGACTTGAAGACCGGATACATCAAGATATTCGCGCGAGATCCGCGCTGATCGCCCGACAAATTCGCGGCGGCATTTAATTTTTGAATGATTATGTCTTGTATCCGGACTTGAAGACCGGATACAAAGGGAAGCTAGTGTATCCGGACTTCAAGTCCGGATACGAAGAGGCCTTAGTGTATCCGGCCTGAGTTGCCGGATACATTAAAATTTCTATAAATAGCAAACCAGCAGCTCATTTCCGGGGTTGGCATTTATTTTTCTTGTTCCCCAGCCCTTCTCCCCCACCTGCTCCCTCACGAAAACCACATCTTCCCACCCCTCTAGCCTTCCATCACCGCCCCTCACCACCCCAAGCCATCCTCATCTCCTTCTTCTCTTCTCCATTCTTGCTGAAACAAGAGGAGCTGAAGTGCTGTGGTGGCCAAAGGAGGAGCTCCAGTTGCTGTTCACGCTCAAGGAGAGGTCTCCACTTGGCTCAAGGGTTCAAGAACCCTCAGGTACTGTTCCCTAACACATTGTATTCAACATACATTAAATCAAGATTTTTCCGAAAATATATGCTTCCATCTGTTTCTTGTGCTGCATGGCCTTATCCTAGTATGATCCATGCATGTATTTGGTGCTCCTTTCATGGCACAAAGCCATCCCTGGATAAGGACCCATGTAGGATCATTTAAGAGGCATTAAAGTCTGGTTTCATGCCTTCTAATGTGTTATATCCTCTGTTTTAGACTTATGTCTAGGTGTCTCTTTTGGAGGAGTATGTTCCCCCTTATTACATGATCTAATGTACCCCATAATAAGCCCCCCTCCTCTCTCCTTTCTGTAAAAATATTACTAGTTTGGAAGCATGGCTCGATTAGATACTTCAGTGCTGTGGTTGAGGCCTTTGAATGTTCCATGATCCCCTAGCCCTACATGATTGTTTCCTATTGTCTAAGCATGCATGTGATGTTCTTTTGGATGATAACATGCTGGGTAGCCATGGCCACATTCCCTTGACTGAAGGATCACTGATCCTTTTTTTTTACATGCAAGCATGCCCCCCATTCCCCTTCCCTCTTGCTGGAAGCCAGGAAAGAAGCCAAGGAGGGCTTCTTCATCCAGCCTGAACATACGTGGGCTCATCCAGGAGCCGACAAGACCCTTAACATGCCCCTGGGAGCTCCTGGGATCAGTCCCAAAAGGCCAAAACCCAAAAAGGCCAATTCCAGGGTGATCCGGGTACTCAGGCCGGATCACCTATGGCCTCTGTGTATCCGGATACACTGGCCGGATCACCTGTGGACCTGTGTATCCGGCCTGAGTTGCCGGATACACACAGAAGCCTGTTTTTTTATACATTCTGTTGTATTGCCGAATTTTGGTATGTGTTGAAGTAAACTAATTGAACTGATAGGGTTTCCGGGCCACTCGGAAACCCAACTTGGGATGCGGACCAGCCAGTCCAACTCGGCACACTCGTGGGCCTTCCAACGGGGCCCACCAAGCCCAATGGACACCAAAGCATGCTAATTAATTAACCTAAGCCAGAGTGAACCAGTTGAATCGGGCGGGCCAAACCCAATGCGGCCCACCCCGAGCCTTGTCATATACATGAACGCATGAAATGCGTGGTTTGGCCGAGACCATGGGCTAGGGCCTGTCGAGCCCGCCTGAGCCCGCCAACTAAGCCAAGGAAGGGCTCAAGCCCTAACTTCATTAAATTTGGGCTTCCAAGGCCCAAAGCCGGATCACGGGCCCCAAGCCCAGTGACCAGCCCACTTTGGCCCAAATATAAAGATAAGTCTAAAAAACCCTTGGTCACCATGAGGGCCCACCTAAGGGGCCCACAGACCCATCCGGCCCACTTTTGCATGAAAGAAACCTAATAATTCAAATCTAAACTTAAAGCAAAACCAATTCACTAACCAAAGCCCACAGGGCCTCCTAGGCTAGGCGGAGGCCCACCAGGGGCACATGGGCTTACCCAAGCCCACCAAGGACACCGTGGGCCTTCCAACGGGGCCCACCCAATCAGACCCAGATCACTTAAGCAAGAAGAGATAAAATCAACTAAAGGGACCCACACCAACTCAGGTGGTCCCGCCAAGACTCAATCTGAATTACATGCGGGATTAGGAACCGGGTGAGAACCAAAGTGAAAAGCTGACTCAAGATAGGGAACCCACGGGACCCGTCATCCGACGGGGTGGATTGGGGTGTCTACGGACTTCCCCAGCCCACAACCGAGAACCAAGACTTGGAATCTCAAGCCGCAGACCAAAGAGCCCTAATTAGACAAGATTAGGCACCCAGGTGTCCGCCTGCATCCCATCAGGCGATGGCGACTCCGAATCACCCCGTGCCGCGTTTCCCACGCGCGCACAACTGGCCAGATCTGACAGTCAGACAGAATCAAGCCAGATCAGAACAGGGGTAGAAAACCCTGGATCTAGGAATTCAGCCAACCTATTTCTAAAGCAACTTGTACCCTTCTTTTGGGCTCCCAATAGCCCTAAAGATGAATTATTTTTAGATTTTTGTAAATATCGTGCAAATTTCTCCCTTTCTGGCAATTTGTAAGTTTTGCTATGGTCCGACACCAAGAGCAGATGAAAGGACAGATGAAAGACAAAGACTGATCAGGACTTGGACATGCTTCCTTACACAAGTATGTCTAGGAGTCGTGTCTTGATTGGCACCAACCCTTCTAGGATTATGCATACACTTGTGGGTGTTTTTGGTATTTGTTTATTAACATAGGTTCTCACGTTGGTAATAGCACTTATCCTTCACTTTACTTGTGTATATATTTGCTTATGCATTATGTGCACGCACTTCGAGATCATTTACACTAGCTTGTTGGTCAAATCATTTTCGAAAATGCACAAAAGAATTTCCAAAATCAAAACTGCCTTCGAGCGTACATCCAGCCACCTTTCGAGGCGTACATCAAAATTGCTTTTCAAAGCACACAATAAAGTGGCCTCTGGGCCTACATTGAATTGCCTTTCACCACAAACATTAACTTTGTCTCATGTTACGCGCAATAAAACTATCATCTGTGGTTATATTGAGCTAGCTGTTTAGACATAAATCAAATCACCCATCTTGCGGCGTAAATTCTCCATGCCATTCATGGCATGGTGTGGATTATCCAGGACGCATTTTTTGATTTGTTTACCATTAACATGAATTCAAAGGAATTTGCAGTCAAAGTGCGGATGTCAAGGTGTAATCCCCACGACATGATTTTCGAAGGTTTCCATTCCTGTGTTGCACGGTTTTTGAAAACCATCAGACACGATATGATTTCCAGAGTCTTAATCTCTGAAAGACCAAATCACAAGCTTTTTAACATCACAATTTTCAGGAAGAACTTCTGATTTGTTGGGGCATTGTCACAGTGCCGCTTTGTTAAAGTCATGATTTTCATACAATAATCGTATTGCATTAGTCTGTCATGGCACAAGAGCACCATTCACGGTGTAAATGATCTCGTCACACATGACACCTAGTTCATAAATTGAGAAGAAACTGATTGAGATTTTGATAAACAGGTACGATTCTGATACTTCACATTCAAAGCACCATTCATAGCACTGAATTTGCATTGAAAAAAGGACTTCAATGAATTCTCCCGAGGCTCCAACTTTTCCATCCTCACAGCCAAGAACCGAAGAGCAGCTAGTCATGATGGATCTAAACCAACAAGTGGCTATGACAAATGCCACGGGAATTCAAATTCCAGGAATCCAGCAGGGGCAACCACCCCAACCAGCACCCATGGCAGCCCATCCGCCACCACAGGACACCTCCTTACCACACTCAGCGGCGATCAGATCTCTCTCACTTTCGCAATCTCTCTGCGACACTTTCACCCTCGTCGTCAATCTCAGTTAGGACCTTCTTCTGCTTTATGTGAGACATGGAAAAATCAATTCAATGACTTCCTAATCATCACGCGGGATTGGTTAAAAACAAAGAGTCGTCACCATTCTGTTTAGGTGTGAATGGACACCAAAATCTCAAATAAGCACAAAAAGGCAAAATTAGAATAAAAATAACTCTATAAAAAAAAACAGCCAGAGATGGGTAAGGGGATTAGGTTATGAACAGGGGAAGGTGTTAGGCACCCCTATTCATCCACACAAGGTGGTTACCAGGTATTGTTCATGTTTTTCAAAGGAAAAAAAGCTTGCTAATCAAAACAAAAGTAAAAGAAAAATAAAAGAATGTATGGCTTTTTTCCATGTGAATGATCCAATTAATTCTGGATCCTTCTTATGAAACAAGAGCCATTTATTTGGGCTTCATGATTGACTGAAATCAAAATAGAGAAAGCAAATCTAAAGTGAAAACTTAAAAAATCTGGCTTCAAGTTAAATTCTAGAAATCTAGAAAAAATATGATTTTTATAAAATATTTCAAAATTAAACTTGAACAGTCCAGGAAATAGGTATAGCCCAAATTTTACATTAGATCAAAAAATCAAAACCAAAAATACCCACGTTGATGAAGAACATCAAAAGGGGAGAACTTAGACCGTAGGGTCTTCTCTCAAAAATGAAAAACGACTCAAAAACCACTTCATGAAACCCTAGGAGTTATTTTCAGGCTTCTGAATCTAGATCTATCATATAGATCATGATAGATCCAGGATCGTAGCCTAATATCACAAAAATCACGAAAACAGTGCTGTAGGTGCAAAGATGTGAAAAATCCAAATTTTAGAAAAAAATGGGGATCTCATGCTATAAACATCATGGATTCATATGATTCATTTAGATTCAAAATAAAATCATTAAAACAATAGCAAGATATTCAAAGCAGCCACATCTCACAGATTAGAGCACATGAGGGTTTACCCTACGGATCCACCTGTTCTCTTTTCCCCTAGCTCTCTCTTCACGTTTTACGGCTAGAGAGGATTCTTGAGGTACTTGGAGGCAGGTTTGGGAATACAATTATAAACCAGGCCTTATTCTACAGCAATGGAGAATATCAGATTATTTCTAGAATTGAAAACAGAAAATAAAATGGAAAAGGGACTTACCTGGATTGAGCAAGCAGAGCAGCAGGGATTCCTCTCTTCACTTGGAGCTCTTCAGACTTCAAATTAATGGCCCTTTGCTTTAAGGATCTCACCTCTATTTATAGGCAAACCCAGGGGTATGGCTGGTCCAGAGGGATATACCATGATCTACCAGATTGGATTGAAAATAAGGATAATGCCCATCCATGACCAACAAGGATAATTCGGACGAATAAATAAATAAATTCGCTCATCTAGAGAGATATTGGAATGAAGATAAGGCTCAGAAATCAAGCAAGGATAAAATTCGCACAAATCTCCTATGCCCGTATATGCATTGTGGGCAAGTGGTGCCCGCATTCTTAATACGGGCGCGGTATGTCCGTATACAAAATTCGGGCGCGACCAGCCCGCAGATATAATACGGACACTGCTTAAATGAATAAATTTTATGCATTTTTTACCTGTTTCAAATCCCAATTACATATTTTCAATTATTTTCTCATTTTGTAGTGCAATTTGGGGTGTCTACAACTGCCCCCTCTTTGCTGGTAATTGGAACCAATTACAAGTAGAGAGCAAAAAGACCCACCAATTGAACTTTTTGAGATTTTGTCCAACTAATTGAATTTTGCAAGGATTAAAAAGATGATTTTGGAAAAACAATTTGTGTGGAGGATTTGCTGAAAAGTCCCTAACCATAAGGGGCAAATCCTCCTCTCTAGTCTCACTGAGCACTTGTGGCTATAAAGTGAGATTTGAGACAAAATTTTTAAACAAAAGTGGGTAAGGTGGTAATCCTTGCAACTTACAACTAATATAAACATTAATCTCCTGAAAAATATGAAGAAAATGATTAAAAAAAAATGCAATTTTCTGCTTTGCCCGTATTTATATTGCGAGCAGGTCATGCCCGCATTTAAAGTACGGGCACGCCTGACCGCATTACCTTTGCGGATATCTCCCGCTCGTATATCTTCTGCGGGTTTTAGGGCTTTCTTATTTGCGACTGCGATTGCCTTTCTTCATTTCTGTTGGCATTTCCCCTAAATCTTCCTGCACCCGCATACCTTTCTTCGGTCTTCATTCTTCAATCTCCGACAGTGCACGACTTCTCCACTCCGACGACCACTGTTCTTCTACAGCAACGTCAACTATTTCCGGTGACATCAACTCTTGTGTTGACTTCTTTTCTTGGCAAAGACCTTCTCTCCGATGATTCGAGCATCCTTCTGCGACAGTGAGCTTTTGCTGTTCACTGTGTTTCATTCCGGTGAGGCACGATTTGATCTCCTTCTTTGAAATCTTATTTCTTTCCAGCTGCTAACAGGTATGTTTCCTTCCAATTATTTCATCCGAAATTTAGCACTTTAATTCCATGATTGAATGGCTTTGCTTCTGCTCTTGATCGAACCCAAACCTTGCTTTTTTATTTTTTTTTTGAAAAATTGTATATGGCTGATTTGATTCACTTGTGTTTATGGATTTTGCAGTACCATTTCTATGCTTTTGGTTGAATGCATTTAGATGGTTAATTCGCCGGTGGCCAAAATCCTCTTTAATTTGCAATTTTTCTGAATCTAACTTTAGGAACTGAATGGCAACCATCTAGTGTATATGACATCCTATGCTTGTCCTGTTGTCTTGCCTGTTTTGGCTCTTGTTTGAATGTTGGCTGAAATCCCATTTGCCTTGCAATTTCTTGCCTTGCTTTCATCTTGCTTTGACTTCTGTTTCCATACATAAATAGTAATCTGAATCAAGCTGATTTTTGGGAAATTTTCTGCTTACATTGAGGATCCCCAAACTTTCTGTATTTGCTTGTTTTGCTGATGCCAACTGCTTGTATTACTCTGATTTTTGCTTCTGCCAGTTTTAATCCAAAAATGTGCATGAACCATGCTTTGCCTATTTTGACTTGTTCTTGGATGACCCAATTTCACTTAGCATGTTGTCTGCACCTTAGCTTGAGTTGGACACTTGTATAGCCTGGTATGAACTGATCCTTGATCCATTGGATGTTAGAACATCCTATCCAAATGTTCCAGCATGATCATAACATATTTCTGAATTTTCACCTGAACAAGCCCGGATTCGTTAGGCATTTTCCCTATTACCACAATAGGCTTGAACTCCTGTTTACAACTTCATGTTAGTTTGAACATGCCTTGACTGTCCTGAAACCAAGCAAAGTTAAACCATCAGATATCTTAGAAACAAAATAAATTCCAATCTCAGAATCTAAATTTTAACAAGCACTTTTCTTCTCTCTCTCGTTTTTCTTTTTGTTGTATAAGAATAATACATAAGAAAAACAACAACAAAGAAATATTAAAGTCTCCCAAAACAAAATTTTGGAGCACTGAAGGAAATCCTCTTTGGTAGAATCCCGATTTGGTTGTACTTCTGATGCATTTTCCTTTTTGCTCTTCACTTTCCAATCTTGCAAACAATTAAACTTGATTAAATGGAGAACAAATAAAATTTCACAGAAATAAATAACAAGTCATCTCCTTGCTTTGAACTCGCAGATGGCCCGCATTCGTTCAGCTTCCAGGGATCCTGCAAATGAGCCCTCTTCTTCGATGGTTCGGCGGGATCATGCTGACATGGCCTCATCTTCGAGAGCCGAGAGGGATTCTGATTTGAACATCCCAGATCTTCCTTCTGGGGATTCGCGTGAGGCGACCCTAGAGGTATACTCTAACCCTTCTGAATTCAAATTTCTTTTCGAAATTCAACACTCTGATCCTTTCTTCCTTCCAATTATTTCCTTAGCCGACAGTTGAGGCTCCAGACAGAGGCAGAGGCCATAGTGGGCGTCGAGGTGGAGGCAGGGACGGAGGCCGTGATGAGGGCCGTAGAGGAGGCCGTGGTAGGGATGAGGCTCGGACTAGGGTTGAGGTCCCTAAGGCAATTGCTGCACAGATTAGGGATACTAACCTTTTGCATGGCTTGAGGACTCATCCCTCAGCTTGTATTAGGGCAGACATCCCTTTGGTGTATCCCCTGTCTCATTACCGAGGGAGTTGGGCCAGCTTCATTAGATTTCTCGAATACTGCAGTTCAGCCTTTCGCCGGGAGTTGGGCTTATTTGGTTTTGGCCTCTTCATCACCATCCCGGATGTGCGCTTGGATTGAGCCCTTATAGCAGTGATGCTCGAGAGGTTCTTTCCGGAGACGTTGAGCTTCAATTTTCCAGACATTGAGATCAGGATCTGGCCGTTCGACTTCACTCTCGTCATCAAGATTAGGATGACTAGAGATATTATTCCTGAGATGATGATGCCTGATTCTCCGGAGGCCTGGGATAGAGGGAGGCCTAGATTGTCTCTGACTTGGTTGAGAGAGACCTTCCGGAGGAGACAGCTTGGTCAGCTTGCTGCCGGTCATACAGTTTTCCCCTTTGCCTTCCGCTTCATCTTCTTGTACATGATGGGCTCCTGCTTCTTCCCAGAGGACACGACTTTTGTCAGTCCTCATTTTTTGAGTTTATTGGGAGATCTGCAGCGAGCGAGGAGGTATGTCTAGGGCTCGCTTATTTTTGGCACCATTATGGCTGGTCTGCGCCGATCAGTTAGCGGCCTCTCTACCTCTCGAGGAGCTGGAGTTGGGTGCAGATTCTTCTGGCCCTTCCTGCAGGTGAAACACCTATTTCTCTATTTTTCTTTCTCTTCTTCTCCCTTTTTTATTCTTCTGACCCTTTTTTCTTTTTTTGCAGTTTTTTGCTAGGGTTTATATTCCCTACTTCCGCCCTACCTCTACGATGTCAAAGGAGACATATCCTATGGCTTGTAGATGGTGCCATGTGGAGCACGACTCTGAAAAGAGTCATCCTAGGTCTGCCTGGGCTCATCTAGACAGGCTGTATCGGACTGAGGTAAGCTTCTTTAGCTCTTCCTTTTTCCCTTTTCCTAAATCATATGCCTAATATTCTTCTTTCTGTTTTTCAGCTGTTCGTTCCCCAGATGGAGGACATTCATGAGGTGCTGGCCCTGCATGCCACCAGAGATGATGCGTTTGCCCCTGACCAGAGGCGTCAACGTTACCAGTTCTTTATTGGTCAGATGTGCAGCATCTGGTATTGTGGTGAGCGCTTCTTTTATCAGCATGTTGGAGAGCCCCGGATTCCTGTCATCCCACCAGATACTACTCCTTCTTTTCCTCCTTTTCTTGTTGATCCTGCCTAGTTCCTAGATTGGATGGAGGCAGAGACATTGTTAGAGGAGGGTGACAATGATGCGTGGTTCAGGCAGGCTTCAGTTGGGTGTCTCATGCCACCTATGCCTGTCCGTGGCGGAGTCACAGAGATAGGAGGGGTAGTGATCAGGGCCTATGATACCATGGTATGCCTTCCCATTTTTGATCTTCCATTCTTATATTCTATTTTGACTTGGTATTTTCTAACACCTCTTCTATTTCAGGAGGCTTAGTTGGCAGAGATCCGATCTCGGTACACTGATATAGAGCGACAACGAGACGCCGCTATTGCTGAGCGAGACGCCCTCCTTTTCACCATTGCCGACCTCCGGGGATAGCTTGCTAGGGCACAGGGCCAGGCGGGTCCTTCTGGTGCACAGGACCAGGCGGGGTCCATCTCATACTCAGGTTAATTCTTTCACCCTTTTCAATTTCTGCTTCTTATATCTGCTTATCCTGCTCTAATTAGAATTCTTCTTCTTATTTTCAGGATGATCCAGCCAGCCCTTCTAGGTCACCTGCTTCATCACTGCCTATGCATCTTTGTGGCGAGGTTTTCTCCGTGGCACGAGTAGAGTTTGTGACCTCTCCTGGATCGATAAAGGTGCTTGTAGCAAAGCCTAAGATCAAGGCCGATATCGCACCTACTGCTGCCCCTACTACCGAGGACGTGCCAGAGTCTGCTCCAACACCCGAGACCGCTCCTGATGTGCCTGCTGAGATGGATATTGAGTCGGCCGGGGATGCCGCTGTGGTGGAGCCTACCGAAGAGGCTGCGGTGATAGAGGAGGCCTCTGCTGAGCCTTTGGAGCCTGGGCCTGATGCTGATGCTCTTGGGGTGTCTATTCCTGCTGATCTTGCCACAGAGCCTACTGTGACAGAGGAGGTGCCTGCTGCAGAGCCTATGAGTGAGCCCATCTCTGCAGATTCTAATGCTGATTCTACGGGATATGTAGATACTTCGGGGTACGTTCCTCCTGATCATCCCACTGCAGGCCTTGTGACTTTATATATGTGGTATGATATTCAGTCTATTTTGAGCAGGATGACCCATAGTACTGCTCGCCGTCTTGTGGAGCATGTTTTTGAGCCCCGGCAACCTTCAGGCAGTGGTCGAGGCAGGGGACGTGGTCGTGGCCGCAAGGGTAGACCTATATAGACAGATTAGATTAGGATATCACATGTACTTGTATTTTGACAAAATTATGTACACTTTCATATATATAAAAGAATTTTGATTCATTTTTCTTCATATATGTTCTTTTCTTTTTCATTTCTAGCTTTTTCTTGCATGATATATGTTAAAGCAGGAATAGGTGAAGCCTAGGAAAGCAATGAAATTAAAATTCCCAATTTTTTTGCATTTTTTCAAAGAAACCGTATTTATATTACGAACTAGCTGTGCACGTGGTGTCCGCACTTTCTATATGGGCACGCCGCGCCCGTATTATAAATGCAGATTTTATTTCTTTTTCGAATTTTCTATATAAACTCATGGGGAATGTCATTGTGACGTTTTTAATAGTTTGAAAACTCCCTGAGCTCTCCGTTTTTTGCTTTCCTTGGCTTCTTTGGTGCTTCCATGGCTTCCCTCGCCCCATTCTCTTCTGCCGATGAATCTCCTCCTGCAAGACAACCTGTTAGATCAAAACCTCCTAATCTCACCAGGTACAATGTTGTGGATTCCTTCTATGGTAGGTGGGTTAACTCTATGACCCTTGATGAGGAAATTCACTGGGATTCTATCCACTTAGGCCATATCCTACACATCCCTAAAATTCCCTTTAAGTGGGAAATCATTGAGGCTTTGATTGGACACTGGGTGCCTGAATTAAATCTCTTCCATTTTGATGACAAAGAGATGACTCCTACCATTG
The DNA here is from genome assembly GCA_947561395.2 of Buxus sempervirens. NCBI lineage: Eukaryota > Viridiplantae > Streptophyta > Magnoliopsida > Buxales > Buxaceae > Buxus > Buxus sempervirens. The sequence continues at coordinate 2,403,386 of OX387195.1, forward strand.
AAGAAATTGAAACCATCCTTGGCCTAAGGTTTTCTGAAAAAAATAGTGAATCCGCCCCTAAAACCTAGCTACAAAAATGAGGCATCCACCTTCTTGGGTATAGGGAAGAAGGACCTAGGGGGTTCTGATGCACTGTTGACCTTGTCCAAGACCTTTCTGACTGAAAGACTTCTAAGGAGCGAGGACAGGGATGCCTGGTTCAATGCTTTGACTTTGATAGTGGTCAACCAGTTACTTTTTCCACAGGGTGATGATCTGGTTGACCTGGCTCTCATCTCAGTTGTTTGCCAGGTTAGGGAACGTGAGAGATTGACCCCTATGATCTTGGCAAAGATATACCAAGCCCTGACTGACTGCTATTTCAGGAAGAAGAAGCGTTTCCTTGCATGCGCCCCTATCCTACAGGTAAAAAAGAAATATTATTTTATTATTATTATTTTTTCTTTTCTTTTTTTTTTTCTTTCTTCTTTTCTTCTTCTCTTTTTTTTCTTTTCTTTTGAAATAAATTAAAATACTTCCTTTTTCTGTAGCTTTGGTTACTTGACCACCTGATTCAGGTTGAAGAGATAACTCGCCGCTTTTTTCCAAGATTGAAAGTTCCTGTTTTGATGAGCAACAGGGGGTGTCCTAACATCCAGGTACCAATAGCAATCACTTTCAGATGAGATCATCTCCTTTTTGAGCGATCCAGATACAGAGAGAGCTTCTGGAATCATTGCAACTCAGGCGGCTCAGATTAAGGAGCTTGAGGAGCAGTTAGGGGATAGGGATTAGATTCTTTTTTCTTTTTTTTTTCTTTCTTTTTTCATACCTTTATACAAAAGCAAACTCCAATAGTGGAAAGACAAAGGATTTAATTCAAAAATAGGTTTTATATTATTGGCCTCAGAATTTTCAGATGCTTATAAAAACAGAAGTTTTATGAAAAGTATTTGATTTCTCAACACTGGCCAAAGTCTAGTTTTTTTTTTTTTTTGAAATTTGATCCAAAACATTTAATCACATATAATTAAAGGAATTAAAATCAGGTTGAATAATGAAAAGGGTAATCCAAGCAATAGGGAGAGACCAAATCTGTCTCTCCTGTGACTTTTAGAATCATCCCCAAATGGCTTTTCCTCCATGACTGACCCTGCTAATTTGCTCAATTTCTAGTGCTCATGCTAACTTCAAACTTGGAACACATGATCAACTCAACCTTTGATTCTTCTTTTTCTTTTTTTTTTCTTTTTTTTCTTTTCTTCTATTTCTTTCTTTTGCCCATATTGCCCTTAGCGCCAATTACGGTTTTCATGAAGGCCGGCTTCTGCATTCCGTCATCACTAATCTTACTTTGAATGTTGAATGAATATACTAAAATCACCGAAGGCTTAAGAATAGGACGAAACAAAGGCTAGGCTCGGTTTACGAAATAAAAGGCATTAAAGGCTCAAAATTTTCTAAGTGTGACAATAGGCTAACCGAACTTACAGTCATGATGAGTTTAATCCCATTTCCCAGAGTATATATATATTTTTTTCTTTTTGTACTTGGCTTTCATTTGCCCCTATTTTTCACTTTCTTTTTCTTTGTGCCCCAATTGGCTTTGCCCTAGTTTAAGACTGTAAGTCCAGTTTAGGTTGATCAAGAAGACAAACAGGCTCGAATTGGCTAGACTAGGGATTAAAATTTTGGGAAATAAGGAAAAATGGCCTCAAATAATTTCCTAGTAATATTCAATCAAGGAAAATACCTCTTTACTGCATCAAAGTTAATTGGCTCAAGAAAATCTTTCCCATCCATTTCTCTCAAGATGAGAGCCCCCCCTGACAGGACCTTCTTGACAACATAAGGTCCTTCCCAATTTGGTTTGAACTTACCACGAGGATCTTCCAAAAATGGTAAGATTTTCTTTAATACTAAATTTCCTTCTTGGAATCTCTGGGCTTCACCTTCTTATTGTAAGCCCTGGCCATTCTCTTCTGATACAATTGGCCATGACAAAGCGCTTTCAAACGCTTTTCCTCTATCAGATTGAGTTGATCATGTCTTGATTGTATCCATTCAGCTTCCATTAGCACTCTTAATGAAGGGATTTCTACTTCCACTTGTAAAACTGCTTCTATCCCATAGACTAAGGAATACAGGGTTGCCCCAGTAGAAGTCCGGATCGATGTCCTGTACGTGTGTAGAGCAAGTGGCAGCATTTCATGCCAATCTTTGAAACTCACTACCATCTTCTGAATGATCTTATTTATTTTTTATTCGCCGCTTCCACTGCCCCATTCATCTTTGGTCTGTACGGAGCAGACTTGTGATGGGTGATTTGAAACTGCTCACACATTTTCCTCATATCTTTGTTCTTAATATTCGAAGCATTGTCTGATACTATGGCACTTGGCAAACCATAGCGACAAATGATGTTGTGCTTAAAAAACTTAAGAACGTGGCTACTTGTGATGTTTGCTTATGAAGCTACTTCTACCCATTTGGTGAAATAATCGATTGCTACAAGTATAAACCTGTGTCCATTCAATGCCTTTGGAGAGATCATTCCAATGACGTCTATGCCCCACATAGAGAAGGGCCACGGTGATGTCATATTATGCAACTCACTTGGAGGTGCATTCTTGTTATCAGCATATACTTGGCAAAGATGACACCTTTTGACATGTGTATAGCAATCGTGCTCCATTGTCGACCAGTAATATCCCAATCGCAGAATCTTCTTGGCAAGCATGTGCCTGTTCATATGGGGTCCACAAACTCCTCCATGTACGGTTTCAACTAACCTTTCTGACTCAGTGTTGGCAACACATCTGAGTAAGATATCGTTGTGTGATCTCTTGTACAACTGTCCACCACTTAGTAGGAATTGACCTGCCAACCTCTGTATTGTTCTTTTCTCAGTAGAAGTGACATTTTCTGGCAGACTCCGATCATTTAGGAAGTTCTTAATGTCTTGAAACCATGGTACCTCTTCTTCTGGTGTTTCTTCTAGAACAAGGCAATATGCAGGCTCATCTTTGACTTTAATTTCCAGTGGTCTAATATCAACACCTTCTAGCATACTGACCATTGAAGCCAATGTTGCTAGAGCATCTACGAATTGGTTCTTGGCCCTTGGCATATAGTTGAAGGAAATTCGAGTGAATTTAGTGCTTATATATCCAAATACTAGTGATAGGGGATCAATTTGTGATCCTTAGTTTTCCATTCGCCAGTTACTTGGAAGATGATAAGACTTGAATCCCCATATACGTCAAGTTCGTCCACTTCATGGTCTAGGGCTGCTTGTAACCCAATTATGCATACTTCATATTTTGCAATATTGTTTATGCACTGGAACCTCAACTTCACTGCGATTAGGATATGTGACTCATCCGGTTTGATCAAAACTGCCCCTATTCCATTTCCATTCATGTTGGTGGCCCCATCAAAGAACATTTGCCAAGAGCTTTCACTTTCTTCTTCTTGAGTAAAGAGAATTGCCTCATCAGGAAATTTGGTCTTCAAGGGTTGGTATTCTGGTAAAGGATGTGCAGCTAAGTGATCAGCAATGGCTTGACCCTTAATTTCCTTTTGAGTTACGTATGTGAGGTCAAATTCAGAGAGTAACAGCTGCCACTTCGTTGTTCTCCCAGTTAAAGCCGGTTTTTCAAACAGATACTTCAGAGGGTCCATTTGGGATATCAATAAGGTGGAATGACTAAGGAAATAGTGCCTCAGTCTCTGAGTTGCCCACACTAAAGCACAACAGGTCTTTTCCAAAGGGGAATACTTTGCTTCATATTCCGTGAACTTTTTACTCAAATAGTAAATCGCCCTTTCCTTTCTGCCTGTGTCGTCATGCTGCCCCAAGACACACCCCATTGATGTCTCCAAAACTGACAATTACAGAATCAGTGGTCTTCCTGGAGTTGGTGGCACTAGCACAAGTGGGTTCAATAAATATTCTTTTATTCTGTCAAAAGCTTCTTGGCAATTGTCATTCCAGACCGTCGAGTTATTCTTACTCAAAAGCATGAAAATTGGTTCACAGATAGTAGTGAGCTGTGCTATGAACCGGCTTATCTACTGAATCCTTCCAAGAAAGCCATGAACCTCCTTCTTTGTTCTAGGTGAGGGCATTTCAATTATTGCTTTGGCTTTAGCTGGGTCAATCTCAATTCCCCTTCTACTTACAATAAATCCCAACAATTTTCCTGATGTAGCCCCAAAGACACATTTTGCCGGGTTAAGCCTTAGACTGTATTTCATGAGTCTGTCAAACACCTTCTTTAAGTTGATCAAGTGGTCTTCTTCTTCGCATGATTTGGCTATCATATCATCCACGTAGACCTCCATCTCCTTATGGATCATATCATGAAATAACGTTGTCATGGCCCGCTGGTAGGTTGCCCCGGCGTTCTTAAGCCCAAATGGCATGACAGTGTAGTGGAAGGTACCCCAAGGTGTAATGAAGGCCGTTTTCTCTTGATCTTCCTTAGCCATCTTAATCTGATTGTACCCAGAGAAACCGTCCATGAATGAGAATAGGCTATGTACAGCAGTGTTGTCCACCAAGATGTCGATGTGTGGAAGTGGAAAATCATCTTTTGGGCTTGCCTTATTCAAGTCTCTGTAGTCTACGCACATTCTGACCTTTCCATCCTTCTTTGGTACTTGCACAATATTTGCAAGCCATTCAGGGTACGTGGAGACCGCCAAGAATCCTGCTTGGAATTGTTTAACCACTTCATCTTTGACCTTCAATGTCCACTCAGGTTTCAACCTTCTCAACTTCTGCTTAACTAGCTTAACATCTGGCAGAATTGGTAACTTCTGCACAACCATGTCAGTGTCTAATCTTGGCATATCCCGATACGACCATGCAAATACATCTTCATAATCAGCAAAGAACCGTGTCATTTCATTACACTGCTCATCAGATAGGCATGCCCCAATCTTCACTACTTTTGGGTCATCTTCGGTCCCAAGGTTTATTGATATGGTCTCCTCAATATTAGGTTTGACCCCCATTTCATGACGCTCCAATTGATATGTGATTTCTTTTGGAGGGTCGTCTTCTTCGTCCTCGGTCTCTTCCTCAACCCCCATTAGGTCAAAGTCGAGCTCGAGGTCGAAGTCATACTCAACCTGATCCAATTCCGTTTGCTTATATGGTTCATAAGTGGTTTGGACCTTTTTGAAAAACTTAATTTTTCTAGAAAAAATATGAAAATCTTTTTTGTGTTTTTTGAGAGCCTTCTAAAAAATCTTTTCCTGAAGACGAAGGCTCATTGAAACCTTTAGGAAAAAGGCATTCCACTAATGGAGTTTTTTTTGGAAGCCATGTCTGTTTGCCAAACAAACGCGGGTTCAAAAGTAAGGGGAGTTTCCTCCCAATTGTTCAAAAGAAAAAAATCTGGAGCAGGGGTAATAACACAAGCCTGCTTCCTAAGCTCAGGGTCCGCATCTGAAATCACCAGTACTAGGTGAGTTGCATCACCTGCTTCTGCTGTAGGGCTTGTCCCAGATGGAACTTCTACTGCAGCCCAGTCAATGAAGGGTAGCTCATCTGCTCCTTCTTCTTGATTGCCTTCAGTCATGGCAAAAAAAGCTCCAACATCCTCAGAAACATCTTGCTCCTGTTCTGCCCGTGGCTCAGGCTCACCCAATGCTTGTGAAGGTGAAGGTAGAACAACTGGTTGCAAGGTTGGGGACTTGGGTTTTTGGAATGGGTTGATGTTATAGTATGGAGGTTTGGACTGATCTTGAGGAGGAGACAGTTGAATCATATGAGAAAGCTTAAGAAAAGTTTCCTGATATGAGGGAATTTCATGTCTTCCAACTGCTTCTGTCTTCTCCAATTTCTTGGCTTGGACCCTAATCTTGCTCTAGGGACCAGCTTCTTAACCTTTACCGGTTTTATCCTTCCTTGCAGGTTAACCCCCAGACCTTTTCCCAGGTGGAAATTGTATTTTCCCAGCACTTTCTTGACCATTTTCTCAGCACAAGTCATTTTCTCTTCTTTTTCCTGATACCCCCTAGGTATAAAATTGACAGTTTCAAACTGGAAAGAGTGAAATGCCATATTGTCTACAGTCATTTCCATGTTTATGTAGGATACATTAGGGGACCACATGGGAGGAACCAAATTTTCAGCTAGGACCGTAATCACCTTTTGCCCTCTAATGTATTTAACTCTTTGATGGAGGGTAGATGGTATAGCCCTAGCCGTATGAATCCACGGCCTTCCTAGGAGTAGGTTGAAGGACGCCGGTATATCCATCACTTCAAATGTGATGTTAAAAATATACGGTACAATAGTGATCGGCAGCTCAACTTCCGCTAGAGAGTGTTTTAGAGCTGTCAAAGGCTCATATGATTCTCCCATTTTGTTTAATTTTATTTTGCTCAAGACCGAGCTTTACAAAGGTAATTAACGGGCAAACATTCAGAGCCAACCCATTATGGATTAAAACCCGGGTTATCATGCAACCCTTATTGAGCACAGCTATGTGCAAAGGATCAACATGATTGTACCCTGCTGGGCTGATCTCGGTTTCAGAGAAAGTTATGATATTATGAGATAAGATCTGCCCAACCATCTTACCTAGTTGGTATAATTCAATATTTTTAGGCACATGTGCCCCCTGAAGTACCCTTAACAGGGAGTCCCTATGTTTTTCAGAATTCAACAATAATTTCAGTATTGAGATCTGGGCAGGGACTTTGTTCAACTGCTCAACAACAATGAACTCACTCTTTTTGATGATTTTGATGAGGTCAGCAGCCTCACTGTCAATTACCTGAGGGGCATCTTCCCCTTATTTTTCTCTTTCTTGGCTTCTTCCCTTTCCTTCTCAGTCTCCTTTTGTTTCTCTCCCTCTCCTACACACTTTCCTGACCTCATCATGAGGTTCACTTCTTTCTTGCTTTCTGCCTCAGCTGCAGGGAATGTGGTAGTGAAGCCTTCACTGTAGTTCCATGGCACAGCCGATTCAGAGTAGGAAGGCTTAGGGACATTTATCACTAATGGGGGAAGTTTGGACTTGGATGATGAAGTATGAGTAAGAGGAACATCTACAACCAATGGTGGAAATTGTTTTGGTTGAGGGGTTACAGAAGTGACAGAAGCATTGAGAGGGTCACAGTTTATGACCAATGGCGGTTTGGACTGAGTTCGTGCCGAATGGGTGGATGGATTGCAATTGATAACCAGAGGTGGTTTTGCAATATTCAATTGGGCCATGAAAGAGGAGGCCCGGTCCAAAGAGGAGCTAATATCCTCAGCAGCACGATCATTCCTTTTTGAAATCACGTTTATTTCTTTGTCCTTATTTCCTCTGTCAAAATAAACTTTGACCATTGTCCCTATAGGAGCAATTAACTGGGATGGGTCAAAGGTTATTTTATCAGAGGAGATGACCCCTATAACATTAGATAGACCTGCCCCATGATGCTGAGGCAAAGGGTTTTGGCCAATGTCTGTTCTGGGAGGATTGGGAGCCTCTGTATTGAAAGACAGGGTATTCTGATCAAGCAAGTCTTGAATGGCATGTTTCAAAGGCCAACACTTGTCAGTAGGGTGCCCAGGTGCACCCATGTGGAAATCACAAGTGGTGGAGGGGTCAACATTTCTCCCCTTAGATGCATTCAGATTTGGCTCTCTTAAAGTGATATACCCTGCTTGCAACAAGGTGGGCAACAATTGAGACGGAGACATTGGAATAGGGGTGAAAACCCTATTTCTCCTTGCTGTGAAATAGGCATCCCTTTCCTCCTTAGTAAGAGCCCTCTTTTGGTCTGAGGGTGCTACTGGAACATTAACCCACATGGGGGCCTGGGTAGATGGAGTGGATGGAGTAGGAAAATGAGCGGGTACGTTGATTTGTATGGGCTTGTTAGGGCCTGATGGTGGTTGTACCATGTTCACCTCCCCCTCTTTCTTGTTCCTATTCTTTTTCAACCCACTTCCATCTCTTGGCATACTGCCTTACGGATTCATCCATTCCCTTACTCATTCTCATTACGTCGTACCTATCTGGCATGATCTTTGAATTGAACCTGTATTGAGCTAAGAAGGCATCTGCTAGGTCCTTCCATCTTCGGATCTTTCCATGGTCTAAGTGGCAAACCACCTCAAAGCAATTCCAGTCAAGCTCCTTTGGAAGAGCTGAATCAGAACACCCTTATCCCGACCGAACTGGCATAAGGCACCGCAGTACAACTTCAGATGGCCCATGGGACAGTCAGTGCCATCATATTTGTCCAAGTCTGGGCACTTGAACTTGGCCGGCAGGTTAACATTAGGGTATAGGCACAAGTCTTCAAAGTTGGTGCACCCAAAGTTGTTCACCCCCTTTACTTCCCTCAGTTCATCTTGGATCATCTCCAATCTGTGCATGAATTTCCTTTCAACTTCCTCCCTCATTCTCTCTTTTTCTTTTTCTTTCTCAGACTCAACTGTCTCATCCCTGATCAGTATAGGCTCAGGGGTGGGTTCATAAATGGGTTCAGGAATAGGTTGAACCGAAGGTGGAATGTTGGTTTGGGGTAGAGGTGCTTGGTTGGAAGTGGATGCTTGGTTCTAGGCTTGTACTTGTTGAGCCTGAACCGCTAGTAATTTCTCCAGCATTCGGGCAAGTCCTACCACTTGTTCCTGTAGCAAGGCTACGTCTGGGTTAGGAACATCGGCTTCATTCTCAATGGGATTCATGGTTCGAGCTCTTGATCTGGTTACAAGAGCTATGGTTGCAAGTGTATTGGTACCTGAACAAATAAAAAAAAATATCAGTACCCATTTAATCTCATTCTCATACCTATTATATGCAGGTTAGGTGAACACGAGTTTGGATTTGTTTTTCTTTATTTTTTTCTTTTTTGTTTTTTTGAAAATTGTTGGAATATTCTAGGGCTTCCAACAGGTCCCACAAAAAAGATAAAAGAATCTGAAATTCAAAGGCTTTCAGAGGCCCAGGAGTATTTTTTAAAAAAGGTCTGAAATTCAAAGGCTTTCAGAGGCCTAAGGATCTTTTTTGAAAAAGGTCTGAAATTCAAAGGCTTTCAGAGGCCCAGGGGTTTTTTGAAAAAGATCTGAAATTCAAAGGCTTTCAGGGGCCCAAAAGATCTGAAATTCAAAGGCTTTCAGAGGCCCAAAGATCTGAAATTCAAAGGCTTTTAGAGGCCTAAGGATTTTGTACAAAGGTCTGAAATTCAAAGGCTTTTAGAGGCCCAAAGAAAAAGATCTGAAATTCAAAGGCTTTCAGAGGCCCAAAGATTTTTGAAAAAGGTCTGAAATTCAAAGGCTTTCAGAGGCCCAGGGATATTTTTGAAAAAGGTCTGAAATTCAAAGACTTTCAGAGGCCCAAGGATTTTTGAAAAAGGTCTGAAATTCAAAGGCTTTCAGAGGCCCAGGGGTTTTTTGAAAAAGATCTGAATTTCAAAGGCTTTTAGAGGCCCAAGGAATTTTGAAAAAGGTCTGAAATTCAAAGGCTTTCAGAGGCCCAAAGATTTATTTTTGTTTCACATTTTTATTATTATTTATTTATATATATATATATATATATATATATTTTTTTTTTTTTTTTTGAAACATTTTATTCAAACTCATTTCCCTTTATCATCATTTAAAGGTTAAAGGAATAAGATTCGGTGGGAAAAGAATGCAAAAAATTGGATTCTCCGCAAAACCCGTAAATATATTACGGTCTGGCATTGCCCGCACTTAAATTGCGGGCGAGCCTTGCCCGTGTAATCCATACGGTCAAGCCCAGCCCGTATAACCAATACGGGCAAGCCTAGCCCGTCTACCAAATGCGGTTTACGGAACTTTTTTCTGTTTTTTCAGTTTTTACATGATTTGGTCACTTTAATTGTTCATCCAAACATACGGTTCACCCTTGCAAGGCTTCTAAACTGTCCCACAATGGACTTTGATCCTATTTACATGAATGCTTCATGAGGGCACATGTTACCTCCAAATTGGACACCATGCTCAGAATTTGGTACCTTGGGTTGCCTCTCATATGAACTCAGGGTATGATTAATTCTGATAAAAGTTGAAACTCTTCCTATGGGCTACACCAATTTTAGGATACATACCTATTGGGACCAATTTCATCCCAAACAGATGGACACCATGACACCCAATGACATCAAAATAATGAAAAATTTAAGGCTACCTTGTTACCTTGTTTGCCTTCAATATGGTATCCGCATTATGCCTTGGCTTGTGAACCATGCAAACGGCCTTCCCTCAATTAGAAACCCATATCCCCATGTAATTGTGTATTTTAGCCAAAAACGTGTATCTCCACCTTCAAGCGTAGGGGTTTTGGGTTTTGGCTTAGTGGCAACTCAGAACTCAAGCGTAGTGATGACTAGAATCGAATCACAGATCCACATTGTCATCACATCATTGGCCCAAAGTCCTAAGGTGAATGTTTTCACTTTCGCTTTCCGAAGTATCGACCTCGTTGCGCCAAGCTACACGCATTCGAGTTCAACTTCCTATAGGTTATGGGTAAGCTGTGTAAAAAAATAAAATGTGCACAGTGCATTGTAAAAATTTGGTGCATTCACAACGTCCCAACCCCTTGCCACTCTTTCCGTAGCCATGCATATACAAACCAAGGCATAATAGGAAAGCATATTTAAAGTGCACAAGTAAAAAAAACAATCCTATGGCACCTAAACATGCTCACAAAAATCACCCCAAACATACAAAACTATGATCATGTTATACAACCAAAATGCATCATGGGGAACATGCTGAAAATTAAAGCATGCTATTATTAAAATATAGCAAGAAATAAGCATGGTCCAGCAAAACAAACCCCCCCTACGCATGCATCTAGAAACAATCCTATAAATCAAAATTAAGCATGTTTCCACCCCTATGAACTTTTAAGCAATAATTCAGATTTAAAACATAGCAAACATGCTTAAGATCACAAAATAGCAAGCAAACCCCTAGAACATACCAAACATGCTCAAAAAACACAAAATAGCAAGCAAATCAAAAACATCAAGAACATGAACAAATACACCAAAAGGCTGAAATCCACAAGTCCCCAGCAGAGTCGCTAGTTGTGAGACATGGAAAAATCAATTCAATGACTTCCTAATCATCATGCGGGATTGGTTAAAAACAAAGAGTCGCCACCATTCTGTTTAGGTGTGAATGGACACCAAAATCTCAAATAAGCACAAAAAGGCAAAATTAGAGTAAAAATAACTCTATAAAAAAAACAACCAGAGATGGGTAAGGGGATTAGGTTATGAACAGGGGAAGGTGTTAGGCACCCCTATTCATCCACACAAGGTGGTTACCAGGTATTGTTCATGTTTTTCAAAGGAAAAAAGGCTTGCTAATCAAAACAAAAGTAAAAGAAAAATAAAAGAATGTATGGCTATTTCCATGTGAATGCTCCAATTAATTCTGGATCCTTCCTATGAAACAAGAGCCATTTATTTGGGCTTCATGATTGACTGAAATCAAAATAGAGAAAGCAAATCTAAAGTGAAAACTTAAAAAATCTGGCTTCAAGTTAAATTCTAGAAATCTAGAAAAAATATGATTTTTATAAAATATTGCAGAATTAAACTTGAACAGTCCAGGACATAGGTATAGCCTAAATTTCACATTAGATCAAGAAATTAAAACCAAAATACCCACGTTGATGAAGAACATCAAAAGGGGAGAACTTAGACCGTAGGGTCTTCTCTCAAAAATGAAAAATGACTCAAAAACCACTTCATGAAACCCTAGGAGTTATTTTCAGGCTTCTAAATCCAGATCTATCATATAGATCATGATAGATCCAGGATCTTAGCCTAATATTACAAAAATCACGAAAATAGTGCTGTAGGTGCAAAGATGTGAAAAATCCAAATTTTAGAAAAAAGTGGGGATCTCATGCTATAAACATCATGGATTCATATGATTCATTCAGATTCAAAATAAAATCATTAAAACATTAGCAGGATATTCAAAGTAGCCACATCTCACAGATTAAAGCACATGGGGGTCTACCCTACGGCTCCACCTGTTCTCTTTTCCCCTAGCTCTTTCTTCACGTTTTACGGCTAGAGAGGATTCTTGAGGTATTTGGAGATAGGTTTGGTGATACAAACACAATCAAAGGCCTTATTCCAAAAAAAAGGAGAAAAACAGATTATGGGGTTCTATTCTAGGGATCCACCTGTTCCCCTTTCCGCTAGCTCTCTCTTCACGTTTTACAGCTAGAAAGGATTCTTGAGGTACTTGGAGGCAGGTTTGGGAATACAATTATAAACCAGGCCTTATTCTACAGCAATGGAGAAGATCAGATTATTTCTAGAATTGAAAACAGAAAATAAAAGGGAAAAAGGACTTACCTGGATTGAGCAAGCAGAGCAGCAAGGATTCCTCTCTTCACTTGGAGCTCTTCAGACTTCAAATTAATGGCCCTTTGCTTTAAGGATCTCACCTCTATTTTTAGGCAAACCCAGGGGTATGGCTGGTCCAGAGGGATATACCATGATCCACCAGATTGGATTGAAAATAAGGATAATGCCCATCCATTACCAACAAGGATAATTCGGACAAATAAATAAATAAATTCGCTCATCTAGAGAGATATTGGAATGAAGATAAGGCTTAGAAATCGAGCAAGGATAAAATTCGCACAAATCTCCTGTGCCCGTATCTGCATTGTGGGCAAGTGGTGCCTGCATTCTTAATACGGGCGCGGTATGTCCGTATACAAAATTCGGGCACGACCAGCCCACAGATATAATACGGGCACTGCTTAAATGATTAAATTTTATGCATTTTTGACCTGTTTCAAATCCCAATTATATATTTTCAATTATTTTCTCATTTTGTAGTGCAATTTGGGGTGTCTACACTTTAGGGGATTTTTGAAACTTTGGAGACACACAGACTTCTCTTTCTGTGTCACTTATCTCCCTCTATCATAGTCAACCTTCTACGGTTGGGGGAAATTTTTGGAACCCCTTTTTAGTTGCTTGTCTCCCTGTTGCACATCCTTCTGCCGTGGATCACTACTTATGGCTACTTCTCACCCTACAACAATAAGGTTCTAGCGTGATAATCTATCACAACAGCATCCTTCATTCTCCGTTGCAACAGCATATACTCCCTTTAGTCACATCTTCTACTTGTGCGAGCTCTTTTTTGGGACAATCTTCAACAAGCTTTCACTCTCTCCTTGTCCGTGTGCTCCAGATTTCATCTGTTGCCTCCTTCTATCGTAACTTCAAAAAAACAAGCTCACACGTGAGTCCTATAGACCCCTAATGGTTTTCCTTTAGTTAATCATAGCCTGTTTGCTGCATTCATTCATCTGAAATGGTGTTTGGTTGTAGAGGGTTAGCCTGAGAGTGAATAATGTCTAGAAACGAGCTGGGTTACAGTTTTTTTTTATGTAAAATGTGTAAAATCCTAGATTTTATTAATAAAATAATTGTGACAAATAAATAAATTAATCAATGTTATTAATAATGCAGGGAATGAGTAATTGGTTCAACCTGGAGAAGTGCAAGGCAACTCGGAGGACTTGGAAAGTTAAATTAAGGTTAGTTATAATTTAATGTTAAGTGAGAATTTAAATATTATTATTATTAATGTTGTTGTTGATCTAATTAAATATTGATAAAAAAAGAAAAGAAAGAGGAGAAAATAATTTAAGTGGTTGAACCCCACTAGAGAAGGGTGAGGTTGACCAAGACCTGTAAGACCCTGATTTTTGGTAAGTTATTATTATTATTATTATTATTATTATTATTATTATTATTATTATGAAAGTATAGTTGTGTGCTTATTAACGTAAGTGGATGCGGGAACATGTAGGGTTTCCAGTGGGCGAGCGCGCATAGGATCAAGGAGTTAAAGATTGATCGGGCGGCGTATGTATCGCAAGGTAAATATACAAAAATGGAAAGTAGGGTTTGTGTTTATAGAATACTCGTATGAATACTTTTGGCAATACTTTTGTTTGCTGAAGAAGTTGGGCGACTTGGCGATTCACGGCTCTGGTGTGGCGATTAGGGTTTTGCTGAGAAGAACGAAAGGTGCAAATAGCTGCGATCGGATAGTTCGAGTCGGAGATAGAGATTCAGTCGGTTATTTATTCTCGCGAACAGGGGATATATCATCTACAGTCGCTTCCTCGCGCGCAGCCGGAAATCGCGATCGGCCGGTTGCGGAATAAGCTTTTACTCTGGGATAAGCGTATACGGGTGAGTAGCACTAATTTAAAACCGAGGTTTTAGTTTTCTTCGTGACATATTTCGAATGCCATGGTTGTATTGTGAGTTCTGGGTTTTCTGGAATACCGTGAGTCCGAACGTCGGATTGAAAATTTATTTGAAATTAAAGATGTTTAGATTAAATCCAAAATTGGTTGGGAAGTCTTTTGGGAGCATTGGGAGTGTATTGGAGCAATAACAGACCTAAACAAACCAGCCAGAATCGGAGATCTCGAAATAACAGAGACTTGAAAATCGCAGTGGGTATCCGCCCACTTGGCGCCCACTTGCACCCACTTCGGGAAGTAGGCGCCTAAGAAATTTGGTCTGGCGCCGAGCTCGCGCCTACTTGGCGCTCAGCTCGCGCCCACTTAAAATCAATGCGCCTATCTCGCGCCTATCCCGCGCTCTTCTCGCGCCTTTCTCCCGCTCAGCTCACGCTCACTTAGCATCGATTGAGCGCATAGTAAATTTTTGCCTGTTTTCCATCCGCCGACTGGCGCTCACTTCAAGAAGTGAGCGTATACCCAATTATACTTGCCGAATTTGATTTCCGACTGAACCAAGGGGGATTTTGATGTCTTGGGGTTTATATCACTTCACCAATCACTTGTTTGGTAACCTTGGAACCTGCATTTCTTATTTAATTCCTAGGAGAATTCTAGTGGCAAATTCTTAAAGGCTTCTAAGGATGAGTTTAGGATATTTTATACATGTTGTGCTGGATACCAAAACTCTAGGAGTTCTTAGTTGTTTTCTCCTCGAATTTATACACTGTTCTAATTGAGAAATTATTGACTTCTGGTTTCATTTGTTTGGAGAATGCTGAATGTATTGTCTTGTTATAAATAACTGTGTTTTGTATTCAAATGGCATGGTTTGTGGAAATGAGAAATACTGAAAGTATTGAGATACTGTTTGGTCCAGAGGGACAGGTGATGAACTGTGATGAGATATACATGATGTGGAATGAATGGTTTTACTTTAATGTTGGAATTGAGATTATACAATGTTTTACTGTTTTGGTCTAGCTTGTCCTGGATCCAGAGTCTAAGCTTAGTAATGTAATGTTATTTGTTGGTTGTTGGAATTGCATGGCCTTGTGTGTTGCCACGACCGGTGTAGAGCAGCCAGAAACCCTGAGTAGGCCTGGTTGTCAATGCAGAAACCCGGGGAGTAGGCCTGCATTGGATGACGAAAACCTGAGTAGGCCGTCATTTCAGAGTTTCCGAAACCCTGAGTAGGCCGGAACTGTGTACATGGAGGTGTGGAGTGTCTACTTGGCATGTTTAATTTATCAACTAAACGATAGTCATGACATTGACCAAACGATGTGTTGCCATACTTAACTGAGATATGATTTGATTGATGAAATGGGTTTTGGTTTGAACTTGAAATTGATATTAGTTGTTTAATCGTATGGAATGTTTATCGATGCATATCTTTGAACTGTGATTAACTATTTCTGCATGCATGTGCTACTCGCTGAGATATTCGTATCTCACTCTGTTGTTTTGTTATGATTTTCAGATACTCGTGGTGAGGCGACTACTGGGGTAGATCCTGCTGGGGCTTATAGGGAGGAAGATTACTATTACCTTCCTTAGACTTGTAGGTTATCTTGTTCCGAATTTGAGTAATTTAAATATTTGAGGTGTATTAAAGTCTAATTGGGGGTTGAACCATATGATTCTAGTTAAGTTCTAAATGTTACATTTCTTGGATGAATCAAATTGTGCACTCTGACAGGTTATAGTTAGATGATTATCCAGCGATCATATTTGATTATTGATCCTTGCCTAACCTCCATGAGACGTGTTATATCTTTATTGAACAACACGGATCCGGGGCGTTACAAGACTTTATTTGAAAGTTAGTATATTTGTTTTGAAGGGTATGAAGGGTAAGACATTAAAAAGGAGGGTTATTAGGGTTAGAATACTAGCTTGGGCAAAAGTGTAAAAAAATAAAATAAAACAAAACAAACCTGCAGCTGTTCCTATTCATGTCCAAAGAAAAGAAGAAGTGAAATAGCCGCCCACTTCTTTATCTTCCATACTTGAACCTTTCTAGATCTTGATTTTCATGCTCTTGATACTCAGATCAAAAGGAGAAGGAGAGAGTGATCCCATTCGGATTTAAGGTAAGAAACTGATCGACTCGTGGCTTCATCTCCAACTCGTTTGGTTTCAAGTTTACTAAGTTCTGAAAAATGTTGTATTTGATCTAGGCGGGAAAGAGGAGTTGTAGTGCTCTAGGATTCATTAGGAAGTGATCTTTGGGTTGTTAGGAGAAGGATTTGATCTCAGAAGAGAGGTAAGTAGTCCAACTTTCATAAGACAGATTTTCATCGTTTATCAAAGAATATGATTAATCGTGTATTTTCTGGTTGTTTGTGAATGATCTAGTGTGTAAACGTGTAGTTTCAATGTATGTGATCATCTGGAATGTTTTAGAGTGATTTGAAGATGAAATCCTAAGATTAGAAGTGATTTTCGAGGTGTATAATGTTATGTTATAGTTCTTTCCAGATTCTATTTAGGCATGTTATCCATGATTAATCTTGACTAGTTTGAATTGTAAACAAAGTTTTATCTATTCTAAATTAATCTAGCATGTCTAAATTAAGAGATCTGATTTTTATAATGAATTACGCAACTTTTTGGAAAACTCAAAAAATTGAAATTTTAAATGGACGCCTGAATTACCACTCGGGCGCCCAAGCAAGCGTCGAGAGATAATTCTAGGGTGCTCGACAACGCTCGAGCGCCATTGAAGGCGCCCTGCCTGTGTTTTTTTTTTAAATTCCAAAACCCGAATGTTAACAGATTTCAGAAACCAAAACGCCCAATCCGTCACTCGAGCATTGACTAGAGCAACCATCTTTTTAAAACAAGTTTTCATCGGCCGTATACCCGAGCGCTCGACATCGCTCAAGCGTCCATGACAGAATTTTTGGTATTTCCAACTTGCCCAATTTTTCATTATAAAAATGTTTTTATTTATTTCCAATCCATGTACCAATAGGATTAGGGTATTTAGAGATTGTTTGCATTGGCCGATAATTAAAACAAATTTTTATAAAGATTTTGGGTACGTTCAACTGAAATAGCTTTTAACCAAGTTTATCGTTCCAAACTCATTTCTTTAAAATGAAACTTGATTTTAAAAGTTCCTACACTTGTATTTGGATTATTTGAACATGTTTTATGTATCAAATGATTTAATACGCACTTAAAACATATTTGTCTATTAAAAGCATGATTTTGGACATGTATTTGACTCCACATAGGTGGGTTTATGATCACGTATATGACTTGGCATATGATTATATTGTTTATTCCACGTATGCGGGTATGTTTCTAACACATATCTATCTCCACATATGTGGCTATCTTATGTCGTATGTCCACTACTTGGTTTTGGTTTGCCACTATTGAGTAGGTTTAGTTCTTATATGGATTCATAGAGTAGCTAATAAGTGAAATGTTTTCTAGAGTGGTGTGAATTCTGTCATAGGCACTCCATCATCTTGAGGATGGTATCGCTCCGGTATTAGTCGGTCGCTACATTATCCACTCCGGTATCGGTTGAATCGTACATTCTGACTCACTCCAGTATCGGTTAAGTACTTCCGCCTAACATTGAATAGCCTATCTGGTATCGGCTGGTTCGCTTATAAGTCAGTTAGGTAGCATATTGGCATAGTCTACGATCTATCTTTGGTTTCCTATTTCATGAGTCCCACAAGACTACATTGTATGTTGCACCATTTTATATATCACTGTGTTTGTATTTATCTTGGTTAGCCTGATTAGTCGTTTGCATATCTTTATACTGTAAAAATTTATTTGCATGATTATTTATTGAGGTGTTGTTTCTTACATTACCGTTTTTATCGGTTTTGTTTTCAGATACTCCAAAAGAGGACACTGTTGGGGTAGATACACCTGGGGACTACTCTGATTATCAAGAAGAAGATTATTATATACCTGTGTAGGTTCAGGGGACTTTGAATTTGGTTTATCTAGTTTATTTTGGTGGATGTATTGGATTATTTTTAGTTAGTTGACCCATCCAAACTTAATTTGATGGTTAATGTATTGGACGATAGTATTTTTCATTCCACACTCATTTGAGGATTTTATCATTATTGTTGCGCTCTAATTATGAACAAGAATTGTTTATGTCTGAATTAGTTATATCTGAGCCTTTTTCTAACGTTCAAGGTTTGGGTTTATGATTTTAAATAAACTTGGATTTGAGGTGTTACAAAATGTGTGTTCAGTTAATCAAACGTGTTCTTTATTTGCATTTTTCTTTTTATGTAACCTAATCTCTGTTATTTTATGCATGTAATTAATATCATGACTTCAGTTATTATTTTATCTAAAGAAAAAAAACAGAACTTATATTATAATGGTTATGCAACTTGCACAAAGATCAGTCATTTAGCTTGTATAAATCTGTTAGTAAAGAATAGTCTATAGGGGGCTCAATTGCTAATGTTATTTCAAGATCAACACAAATGGTGGGGTTTGTCTATTATCATTTGTAGGTAGTTGGATAATCTATTTCTAGCATTATTTGATATTTAAATAGTCATTTCAATTCTATTAATATTTAGTTTTAGAAATTTCAAAATTTTAGAATTTTATTTCCAGAAAATATATAAGTAGTTTTTTAGAATAAAAAAACTTATCATTATAAAATTCTGAAATAATAGGTTGTACATATTTTAGAAATTTAGAAAACTTCTCTTTCTAGGACTGGTAAGTATTATGATTTTTATTTTAGGAAATTGTTGATAAATAAGAAGAAGAAAATTTTAAATTCTCTAAAGATTGTAAAATTTTCCATTTAAATTTTAGAAATTTGTAATTATTGGGAATAAAAAAAATGTTCCCCTTGTTTAAAAGTTAGCAAACTTAGAATTTTTTAGATTAACAAATTTAGAAACACTTATAAATTTAAGAACTTTCCTTTTTTGTAAATTTAGAAACTTTCCTTTTAATGTTTAGAAATTTGTAAATATTGAGATATAGAAATAATTCTCTTGTATAAAATCTAACAAATTTAGAAATGTTGCCTTTTTGGATTTGTAAAATATTAGCCAATCTGAAAACATTTAGAAAATTAGAAACTTTCCTTTTAATGTAGAAATTTTTAAATATTAAGATTTAGAAATAATTCTCTTTTATAAAATCTAACAAATTTAGAAATGTTGCCTTTTAGGATATGTAAATATTAGACAACTTAGAAACGTTTAGAAATTTAGGAACTTTCCCTTTTTAGTAAATTTAAAAATTTTCCTTCTAATATTTAGGAATTTTGTAAATATTAAGATTTTAGAAATAATCATTTTGTATAAAATTTAGCAAACTTAGAAACTTTTAGGATTTGTAAATATTTTAGAATTTTAGAAATTTGTAAATAAATAAAAAGTTTTAGGGTGAAATCTAGATAAGGTAACTAGTTCATTGAACTAGGAGTGGTTGGGTGCCTAATACCTTCTTAACCACTTAATTGAACCCCCTAACCAAAATTTGGTTGGACCAAATTTTAAATTCTCACTAAATAAATTATGGTGTCCATCCACATCCAAATTAAACCATGGATGGTGGCGACTCCATTGAATCGAATCGACCCCTGTGGGCCATGTTCCCACACTAGTTTCAACCTAAAAGAAAAGATCTCTACCTCCAAGATTATGAGAAAGATTCTAAAATCTCTACCTAAGAGATTTCAAACTAAAGTAATCGCCATTGAAGAAGCAAAAGATGTAGATGCCATGAAAGTAAAAGAATTAGTTGGATCTCTACAAAATTTTGAAGTAAATTTAAAGATCTTCAAGAAACAGAAAGGAATTGCTATTAATAGTATAAAAAAGTATAAAAAAAGGACATTGGAGATGATTCAGATGATGATTTTTTTGGAATTGGTTCTACTTGCAAAAAGGTTCAAAAGATTCTTCAAGAAGAAGCAAACATCCACTTCATCCATGAAGCTCAAGAAGTTCGGATTTGAGAAGAACACTG
Organism: Buxus sempervirens; assembly: GCA_947561395.2. NCBI lineage: Eukaryota > Viridiplantae > Streptophyta > Magnoliopsida > Buxales > Buxaceae > Buxus > Buxus sempervirens. The sequence goes on from OX387195.1 coordinate 2,423,644, forward strand.
AAACAAGAACAGAAAATTAGAAAAGGAATCTGAAAGGAATACAATGTTATAAATGTCAGATTGTCTAAAATTTCTTTCTCTAAATTTACTGTAGGATCAAGGGCACTAGATGAAATATTAAAAGGTCAAAGAAGAGATAAAGATCATAGTGGATTGGGATTTGTTGCTGAAAATTCATTGAACAAAGCATTCAAAAGAAAATAAAAGATGCTATTGATTGGAACAAGCTCTTCACAAAGTCTACCTAAGAGTAAAGCTTCCGTTGGTAATGGACTTATTTTATCTTTGAAATTCAATGCTCCAATTTCTAAATGTAGAGTTGATCCTAGAAAGAAACATGAACTTAAACCTTTTTATTTTATCCCTATATGTCACTATTGTGGAAGGAAATAACACATAAAGCTTAAATGCCACATCCCACATGGGTTGCCTAAGGAATATGTTGATAAGAAAAAATATCAGACTCAAACTAAATCAGATTCTTTCTTATTCAACATATTTCATGCTCTTTTAAAAGAGATTGAACTTTTGTCCCACAAAATTCAAGACATAAAGAAGTCCAAATACCCTATATTTTCATTACATAAATTTCAAAGCAATGCATCAAAACCTATAAACAACTCATACATGAGAAATCCGGTACCAAAAGTGAAGAAAATCTATCTTAGGAAGTCAGATCTTGTTTGCACTACCAAAAAAAAAAAGTCAGATCTTGTTTGTCAAGTTGTCCATACAGCTTTAAAAACACATGACAACAACTTATGGTACCTAGATAGTAGATGTTCTAGGCATATGTCTGAAGACAAATCTCTATTCAGTTCCCTAGATGACTATAATGGTGGTATAGTCACTTTTGAAGATGGAAACAGCTCTGAAATATAGGGAAAAAGAAAAATTCAAGGACCAAATGGATTGTGTTTAAATGATGTTCTTTTTATCAAACGATTGAAAGCCAATCTCATTACTATAAGTCAGTTGTGTGATTCCAATCATTATGTGAATTTTACAAAGAAAGAATGTCAAATCATAAATAAAAATGGAAAATGTGTAATGAAATGGAATTAGAACAAGTGATAATTGCTATTGTATTATGGGAAACAAGCAATTTGTTTGTAATCCAGCCAAGACAAATGCGTTAAATTTGTGGCACCAAAGATTGGGCCACATGAACTTCAAAGACCTTGTGAAGATAGCCAAATCTGAGATTGTTAGAGGAATTCCCAAGTTTGGGAAAATTTAGAAATGCATTTGTGGACCTTGTCAACAAGGCAAACATATTAGAGCTATTCACAAGAAAGTGAGAATTGTAGGTACATCAAGACACCTTGAATTAATCTATATAGACTTGATGGGACCTACTAGAACTGAAAGTTTAGGAAAGAAGAAATACATCTTTGTAGCTATAGATGATTTTTCCAAATTCACATGGGTACATTTTTTACATTCCAAAGCTGACTCATTCAATTGTTTTAAATATTTTTGTATTTAGGTACATAATGAGAAAGAAGAAAAGATTGTACACATCACTCAGGTTAGAACAGATCATGGAGCTGAGTTTGAAAACTCAAATTATGCTCATTTGTGTGAAAAAATGGGTATAAAGCATGAATTTTCAGCTTAAAAAACTCCACAATAGAATGGAGTAGTTGAGAGAAAGAACCAAGTTCTTTAGGAAATGACTCGAACTACGTTGCTTGCAAAGGGTCGTCCCACAAAGTTTTGGGCTGAAGCAATGAACACAGCATGCTACATTGTTAATTGAGTATACTTAAGGACTCATTACAAAATAAACTCCATACAAGCTATGGAGAGAGGTAAGAAACCCAATGTAAAATATCTCAAAGTTTTGGGAGCAAGCGCTACATCCTAAGGGATCATGAGCAACTTGGAAAGATCGAGTCCCTGAGTGATAAAGGGATATTTTTTGGATACTCTACTAACAGTAGAGCTTTTAGAGTTTTCAATTGCAAAACATCTAATGTTATGGAGTCTGTAAATGTTGTTATTGATGACACAAACACTAAATTTGAAAATTTACAGTTACATGATGATACTAAAGAACAATTTATGAATGATACCTCAACAAATGAAGAAGAGCAAAATGAAGAATTTACAATCAATCCAAGTGTAGATTCCATCAACATTAATGAGGAAGAAACTTCACCAACTTCATCTACTACTGCTAAACCACCTCAATATATTGCTGAATCACATCAAACTCCAACAAATAATGGTACAAACTCCACAGATTTTTAGCCTTCAGCGAGGGCAAAATTGTGAAAGATGCATTACTAGATGATTCTTGGATAAATGCCATGCATGAGGAGTTATATCAATTTGTGAGAAATGATGTGTAGGAATTAGTCCCTAGACTTGACCATGTCAATGTCATATGCACTAAATAGACTTTCAAAAACAAATCTAATGAAAATGGAATTGTTGTAAGAAACAAGGCACGACATGTTGTCCAAGGATATAACCAAGTTGAGGGTATGGATTTTGATGAAACATTTGCTCCTATAGAAAGGCTTGAATCAATTATGATTCTTTTTTCTATTGCTTGCTTTTTGAATTCAAACCATACTAAATGGATGTAAAGAGTGCATTCCTAAATGGCATTTTAAAAGAAGTATTTGTGGAGCAACCAAAAGGATTTGAAGATCCTCAAAATCCAAGTCATGCGTACAAACTCAAGAAAGCTCTCTATGGTCTCAAACAAGCTCATAGAGCTTTTTATGAGAGACTCACATCCTTCTTACTTAAGTCAAACTTTGTTAAAGGGAGTGCTGATAAGACCTTGTTCATTAGGAAGGAAAATAATCAAATCTTAATAGCTTAAATCTATGTTGATGACATAGTATTTGGCTTAACTTCTGAAAAACTTGCTCACAAGTTTAATTCTCTCACTAAAAATGAGTTTGAAATGAGCATGATGGGAGAGTTGTCATATTTTCTAGGCTTAAAGGTCGCTCAATCAACTCAAGGGATTTTCATATCCCAAACTCAGTTTGCTAAAGACTTAGTAAAGAAGTTTGGCTTGACCTTAGCCAAACATGTAAGAACTTTTTATGAGTACTTGAGTACTAATCTCAAACTGTGAAAAGATCCTTCAGGAAAAAGTGTAGATCAGACCCTCTATAGGAGAATAATAGGAAGCCTGTTATACCTCACAACAAGTAGACCTAACATTTCATTTAGTGTAGGTATATGTGCAAGATACCAAGCATGCCGTAAAGAGTCTCATATGATGGTTGTGAGAAAAATAATTAAATACATCAATGGAACTCTTGAATTTGGCATTTAGTTCTCTAGAGAAACAAATGTATATTTAGTGGGGTATTCAGATGCAGATTGGGCAGGGAGTATATATGAAAAAAAAGTACTTCATGAGGTTGTTTCTACATTGGAAACAACTTGGTTTTTTGACTAAGTGAAAAATAGAATTGAATCTCTTTAAGTTGTAAAATCTTGAATTTTGAATATAATAATAATATAATAAAATAAATCTAAGTAATAAAGAATAAATTAAATAAGCCTAAACATATTGATAAGTAAAGATTTTATTAAGGTAATGGAGGATTAACATTATAATCCAAAGATATATTAGTAATTAAATAAATAAATAATAATTTTGAGTAATTAGGAATTTAAATAATAACTTCAATTAATTAGACAGATTAAATATAGATTTGACTTTAGGAGGAGTTAAAGAGTAATTAATAGTAATAGAAGTTAAAGAATTGATTAATTGGTAAAGCAAATTAAATATGGATGTTTGGGGAAGACAAGTACTAATTCAAGTCCATTTTATGGTCAAGAATGATATGAAAAATAAAGATGAGAATTTTGGAAAAAATCCAAAGATTAGATATGGCATTATAAAGAAAAGGGCATTTTAGTCTTTTCCAAATAGGCCAATTAATAAATTAATTAACTAAGTAATTAATAGAATTGGAAATATTTAATTAGACTTAATTTGGGTTAGGTTTGAATTTAAATAGCAAATTTATGGCTTAAAAGGAGGAAAAAGGGACATATTGGTAATTATGATTAATTATGGGCCTTAATTTGGAAAAGTTGAGAGATAACGAGGTGTTTTAGTAATATTTTAAAATAGGAGAAATAATTAGCACAAAAATAGATTAAATTAGGAGTTTCTTTTGTGTGAGATTGTAGACACCCCAAATTGCATAGTAAAAAGGATGAATAATTGGCAAAAATCATTCTTTCCTTTGAAACCAGCACAAAATTTGAGAAATAAGCATTTTTTCTTGTATCCGACAACTCAGGTCGGATACAAGCATATCCTTTCATATCCGACAGAAGTTGTCGGATATAAGCAGATGTTAATGTATCCGATGACATATGTCGGATACATATATGTGCTCTTGTATCCGACCTGATATGTCGGATACAAGCTTTTTGCTCAAAATTAGGGTTTTCCGAGAGTTTTCACTTTTTACCATCATATCCTTCATTAAAGGAGTGGAAATCTCGGAAGTAGCCTTAGGGTTAAGGTTTGTGGACTCTAGACATCATTTTGTGTCTACCATCATGCAAACCCTAACCCTAGCCTTTGCCTATAAATAGGAGGCTCCTCCTAAAGCAAATGGCCAATAAGTTGGAGATTGAAGAGCTCCGAGTGAAGAAGGGAACCGTTGCCGCACTACTTCCAGAACCCAGGTAAGCCTAAACCCCTCTTTATTTTTCTGTCTTACATTCTAGGTTTAGTTCTTTTCTTCTACCTTTCTGTAGAATAAGGCCTATTCTGTGTGTATGCAAACCCTTCCTCTACTCAAAGTACCTCAAGACTCCCCCTAGCCGTAAAACGTGAAGGCAGGATCTAGGGGAAACGAGACTGAGAATTGATCCTTAGTACTAGAACCTTGTTGAATAGCCCTTTGATTCTATGAAAACCGTTTCATATTCAAAGTACCCCAAGATTATCTCGAAGAACCGTTAAACGGGAAGAGAAAACTAAGGGAAACGAGAATGGAACGGAACCCTAGGTTGTGGTAGAACCCCATTTGATTGATATGAATGGATGCTATATGTTGTTATGTTATTGAAGAGTGGATTTTTACACATACACACATAGCACCCGTTTTTGTCGGAATCGGCTTATATTTCGGATTTATTGCATTCATTGTGATAGATTTGAAATGAATAGCCCCAAGCAATTCTGGAATATATTTCAATGATTTTTTAAATTGATTTCAAATGAGTTTATCTTGAGTCTTGAAGACCTCTAGGTCTAACCTCTTGGTTTTGGGCATTTTTGCTCACTTTTAGGGTTTTTGGCATATTCTTTCCAATCGGAGAGAATGGTGAGCTAAGCTTGTGCCCTATTTCATCCTAGAGGTTCTCCAACACTTTTTCAAGTGGTTTTGGTTTGTATTGCACGGATCGCACACATCCAATCACTGTTTTGAATTGATTTTACTTAAAAGTGGCAAAACAGGACAGCAGTTGTACCCCAACTTTGGACACTCGTAACTTCATCGTCCGGATGAATTTTGGAGTGATTCCAAATCCATGGGAAAGGTGAGGCTGTCTAGTTTATGCCTGCAAAATTTCATCAATTTATATGAAGTGGATTTTTGACACCACTCAGTCAAAGTTGATAGATCAGTTCAGGCCAAATTACCGAACCTGTCACTTCGACTGAGTGCCATGTGTTCGTTTTAAGTCCGATTTGAGTGATTTTTGTTTCTGTGTTTTCATTTGGAAGTATAATTTCAAATCCAGTTAGTTTCATAATTGTTTGACTTCATTTGTGTCGTGGGTAATAGATTTACTCAGAACTGCTCAACAGCACTTTTCTGGGTTAATTTGTGATCCTCGGGGCCTGTTCGGGAGGTCACCCAAGGCACATCCAAATGAATTTTTGTATGAGGATAGTTTCATTTGAAAGATGGCCATACATACTTCATTTACACCAAATTTCATGGATTTATATGGAGCCTATTTTTCTAAATGAGTTTCCAAACTTGCCCACTTGTCACTTTTAACTATCTCCAGCAGCAGATTTCAAAGGAGAATAACTCCTAGGATTTTAACCAGAATTGATTGAAAATTTGCATGAGTCTTCTATTTATCATAATCTTTCAAATGGATTTGGTTTGATTCAATTTAAACTAGATTTGAATGATTTCAAGACAAATGGCTCTATCTTTTACCGAATTTTCCGGATTTGACTTAACTTGGTTTTGTGCAATTCTCGCTTTGATTTCCATCTACTGGTGATATTCCAGAAGTGATATTGCATAAAAGAGGATCTGAAATTCATTTGGATTTCTCATGTGAAGGTATCACACATTTGTTTAATCCTTTTTCAAGGTTTTTGGTTATTTTAGCAAGCTTTCTCATTTTTTTAGCATAAACAACACTTAGCAATCACCTTGTGTGGGTGAATGGGGGTGCTTAACACCTTCCCCCGTTCATAATCTAATCCCCTTACCCATCTCTGGATTTGATTTTCAAGTAAAGTAATTTTTACTCTAGTATTTGCCTTTTTGCTTATATTGAATCTTTTGGTGTCCATTCACACCCAAAAATTGAATGGTGGCGACTCTCCCATTTTTCGTTGAACTCGTGTAATGACGGAGAGAATCATCTCGGTGATTTTTCCATGTCTCACAGAGATTCTTAAAAAATGAATTAGAAGGATAAATAAGATAGGAAAGTTTTCCAAATAGAATTAAGAATCTTAGTTAAAAAGTTTCTTAATCTAATTAGGACTTGTATTTGGGAGAGTCTATAAAAGGAAACCATTAAGGAAGATTTAGAGTTTCCATTACTTCAATCACATGGAGAAAAGGAGAGAGAAAATTCGTGCATAAGGCTGAAAAATAGACAGAAAAAAATTAGAAAGAAAATAAGAGACTTTAGAGAAAAAGAGGAGTTGCAAAAAATTCCGACCAGCAACTATCAAATGATGATCTAGAAAGATTCAACCGTTGGATCGGCATCAAATTTGGAAGTTTTGTTCTTCACTGGTGTTTCTTCAATCTGAACGGTGGAGATTTAATTTAGAGATCTCTAGAGTGGAGTGAAAATTTCAGAAAGTTGGTGAATATTTGGGTTTCTTGAAAGAGAGATTTCATATGTTGAGGCAAGTAGCAAATACTTGGAAAACTGGAGGAATTGCATGTTTTCGTACGATTTAGAGGTTTTATCCTAGTTTGTTTCGATTCAAATCTTGGCTTGAAGTGTTGATGTAACGCCTCAGACCCATAACCAGCAAGATATTGTCCGCTCTGGGCCCACAGGCCCTCACGGATTTGTTCTTTAGGATAACACGAGAAAACTTCCTAGGGGTCACCCATCCTAACAGCGCTCCCACTCAAGCACGCTTAACTTCAGGGTTCCCAGGGGATTTAGTCCCGTGTTCCTCCTTAAAAGGCCTCTTGCTAATTTGGGGGTCTTAAGACTACTTATAGCATCCCCGAGAGTTGTGGGATTCCAACCATATGCACATCATCGCCTGATAGCTTGCCACTGTGGTAGCTCGCCTAGGTCTCTCACCCCGCCCACATCACAGCTGCCCACTCAGACAGCCAGGATGTCACATACTCCCCTCCATGGGACAACGTGTCCTCGCGTTGGGCAGAACCCCCACACTTTCAGGTCGAGGCAGGCTCTGATACCATTTGTAACGCCCCAGACCCATAACCAGCAAGATATTGTCCGCTCTGGGCCCACAGGCCCTCACGGATTTGTTCTTAAGGATAACACGAGAAAACTTCCCAGGGGTCACCCATCCTAGCAGTGCTCCCACTCGAGCACGCTTAACTTCAGGGTTCCCAGGGGATTTAGTCCCGTGTTGCTCCTTAAAAGGCGTCTTGCTAATTTGGGGGTCTTAAGACTACTTATAGCATCACCGAGCGTTGTGGGATTCCAATCATATGCACATCCTCGCCTGGTAGCTCGCCACTGTGGTAGCTCGCCTAGGTCTCTCACCCCGCCCACATCACAGCCACCCACTCAGACAGCCAGGATGTCACAGTTGATAATTTTTTAAGATGGATTTGTGTTCATATACTTTTAAGAGAAATCAAGAAAAGTTTTGATCATAAGGGATTTGATTTAAGTAGAAAACTCTATATTAAAATATGATTTATGGGAATAGATTAGGATTGTTTTAGAAGTGATTTAGAATGAAAATATGATGATCAGAAACAATCAAAACTATACTAAATATTTTATAATTAGGAAAATTAGAAAACCCAAAAAATACATTGAAATTGGGTCGAGCGCTCGTTAGTGCTCGAGCGCAATTACAGGCACCTAACCTATGCATTTCAAAACAAAAATAATAGAACCTAAGAAATCAATGCCTGGGAGGACGCTCAAGCGCGATCTCAAGCGGCTAAGCAGAAATTGATTCAATAATGGATGCCCAACAGGCCGCTCGAGCGCAATGCCAAGCGACCACTGTCAGAATTTTCTAAAATTTGGAAAATGAACCTAAATCTATTTTTAATGATTTTTTTGAAATTCTAAAGTTGTAACACCTGTAATTAAGGTAATGTGAGATGTAAGAAGTGACGGAATTAAATTTGGATAAAAGAACAATAATTTGGAATGATGGACATAAAGAGGAATTTTATAGAGGTGTTTTGAGGAATATGTAGATTTAACCTATTTAGATCTAGTTTTGGATAACATTACATATTCCTAAACTTCACTACAGACCTAAATTACCCTCTAAAAGGATTAAATATCAATGTTAATAAGTTTTGACATCTTAGGTTCTTAAAAGAAGAAATTTGGACATTATTAAGTAAATTATTGAGAATAACAACCAACTAGGGGATGAATTTTAGTAAAACCTAATGAATTGGTAAGTTATCTAACACTTAAATATTAGTAAATTTAGAATATTCACATTAATAAATTACTATTAGGCATCTAATCAAAGAGTTGGGTATACTTTGGTAATGATGACATGTTTTTAGGGTTTAGATTGTGTTTTCTATTTATTTCTAGATTTGAGCAATTTTTTACATTCAATATTATATTTCTAGATATTTGTATATGGTTTCATCGATGAATTGGCAGAATCATTGTTTTACCTCTGTATAATCGGGGATGCCCCATGTACTTAAGATGCTGATACCTCTGTGTACTCAGAGATGCCCTGTGTATTCAGGATAAGATATTTGAGATTTAGATGAGTTGTTTGTTGAAGATTTAGAACTTATAGTATTGTGTCTAGCAGGCTTAGCTCTTAATGGATCCATAGAGTAGCTAGTAAATGGAATTGTTTTCTGGAGTTCTTATTTTTGGGTCATAGGCATTCCATCATCTCGAGAATGGTACCGCTCCTGGATTGGTTGGTTGCTACATTATCCACTCCTAGATTGGTTGGACCATGCATGTTAACTCACTCCGGTATCGGTTGAGTACTTTCGTTGGATGTCGAATAGCCTAATCGGTATCGGTTGGCCCATCTGTAATTTGGTTATGTAGCATATTGGCACATGTCTGTAGTAACTTTGTTTATAATTCTATTAGTTTTGTGATGTCACAGGTGTGGTTTGCTGATTGTTATGATTCATATATTATTATTATTATTATCATCATCATCATGATCTAGTTTAATCGCATACCTCATTACTTGTTTTGTAAAATTATGGACTGTTTTATAGCATGCATAGTGCTACTTGTTGAGATTTATATCTCACTTCAGTTTTCCCCATTTTTCAGGTATTCTTGGAGAGGTCAACAAATTTGGGGTAATTATGAAAAGGGTATTATTTAGTTAAAACCCAAATATGAGTTGATATTGTAAATTGGTTCTTAGTTTATGTTTCCGCTTGTAATTCTTGTAAGTTTGATAATGAATTAAAAGGTTCTTTAGCGTACTCTGATTTATCTTCAACCTTTTTTATGCCATGTACCTTATTGTTTTGTTATCATTCACGTAATTTCCTGATCCGTTGAAAAAAAGAAAACAACAACACTTGGATTTGGGGCGTTACATAAGTAGTGCTGAGTTAGAGTATATTGCAGCTGGAAGTTATTGTATACAACTTCTATGGATAAAACAAATGTTGTTGGATTATGGACTAGACCAAGGAACAATGACACTATATTGTGATGATCAAAGTGCTATTAATATCTCAAAAAATCCAATCCAACATTCAAGAACAAAACATATTGATATTAGACACCACTTCATAAGATAATTAGTTGAGGACAAAAAAATTCTCGTAGATCATATCCAAACTCAAAATCAAATTGCAGATATTTTCACAAAATCTTTAGATCAACAAAATTTCAAACACTCGGGAAATCACTAGGAATATGCTCCATGGGTAATTAGGTATATAAAATTTGACGCTTATTCTTTTTAACAATCAATGAACTACATATAAAATCATAAGATTTTTTCTATTTTACACACTAAGTCATTTACTAAAGTTTATTGATAAATGAGAAATTTCATAGAAATTGGAGTGTCTATAATATCATATCCTAGAGTCCAAGTTTTTCTATTATTATTTTTGAAGAATAGATGTAGAAAATACTTGTGGTCTCAGGAACTTCTTAGCCATAAATTTTTATTTGGCCTTTTGCGCTTATTGGGAGAATTTGTGAATTTCTAAAAAGACTATATCAAAAGTTAGAGTAAAAGTCACCTGAGCCACATGTAAAAAAATATGAGTGAGAACTTGGGATGAGCTGTAAACCCCAAACACCTAAGTTCAATATTGAATAAGAATTCTAGGATGAGCTGTAAACCTCAGACATTTTGAATTCATTGAAAAAGAAAGAGACAAAAATGGGAAGGCTACCTATCTTTAATAAGTATAAGCATTGAAGAATACCGCAACTCCTTTGATATAAAAGCTAGAAAACTTAAAAACAAGTATTCTCTATTTCTATATCTCATTAATAATAGCCTATATTGAAAAAGACTCACATGGATATTACTTATCTCACTAACACTAACTATTTCTATTAAATTTAAGCTCATATGTTATGAATGGTATGTGTTTTGATCAAGTGTGTTTGAAGGAACAATCTTGTATATTTCTCATTAATAATTGATTGTTAAAATGAATCAGTAGATGATTTTTTATATACTTAATCAATCTTATAAGAGCAATTATATCAATGATTTCTTGATTTGTTTTAAGTTTTGATCATCTAAATGTGTTGTGGTAATATTACTTTTAAAGTGTTAGGATTTGAAATTATTTTAGGAGTGTAATAATGCCAATATATGGCCAAAATCTGAATTTCTCGAGGATTGCACAAAAATTTCACTTTCTGTGTGCCATGTAACCTAGATCAAGTTACAGGATCTTTTCTAGGTATCTTTGCAGTGGATACAACTTGTTTTATACAGAAAAAATGTATCGGGTTCACTATGTCTGAGTAGCATGTAACCTGCATCAAGTTACAACTAAAGTTTTGGGTAACCTCTTGCGGCTACACATATGAGAAGTATATCAAGGCATTAGAGTTCAACTTTCTCAAATCAATTGTCTTAAAGAACAAAAATGAGAGAAACCAGTTGAAAGTGCTGTTGTGCTTCACTCTTGGGGTTTTGAAATCTCCTGATTGCTTGTATCTTGAAGCTTCGATTTTGGGGATTCGTGATTCATGAAAGATTGAAGGTATATATGGTTAATTTTTTTTATTAGGTTTTCGTTTTAGGATCTCAATATGTTCTTCTGATTTCATCTTAGGTTTTCGTCATTCTTTAGAAAATTTTTTTTTATTTCATCATGCTATTCTTTTACTGTTTCGATTAATCTAGGTTTCCTTTTTTTACCATGTTTTGTTAATTTGTTTTGTTTCTAGGTTTCTGTTTCGTTAATCTGAATAATTTTTGTTTTGTTTTGTTTTCTTTTTTTTTCGTTTTAGGTTTTCAACATCACATTTTTTTTTGGTTCTTTACTTTTTGCTTTTCAATTTTTCTTTTTTGAATCTCATTAGTTCTCTTATGTTCAACTTCTAACTTTCTTAGTTTTTGCTGTTCCTCTTTCATCATTCTTGCTCCTATTTCATTAGATTTTATCATGTTTATGAGAAATGTTGTTATTGTAAGTTTATGTATCCTTCTTGTTCTGTGCTTCTTTGCTCATTGGTGGTAAATGCCTATCCTCTTTAGTGTCTAATTTTGTTTTGTCTATCTTCTTGCTTGAATGTTTAATCATATCCTATATATGATTTTGTTATGATTGATTGGTGCCCTAGATTCTTTCTCATGGCTTCAAAAAGAAAATCCCCAATAGGCTCCTTCTTCCTCTTCTCGTCCTTCATTCACAAGAAGACAACTCAAAGAATTTTGTCATCAAATAGGCCAACCACTTCCAATATCAGAAATCCACAAAAAGAAGAAATTTCTTTTACTTCTTTATCTCAGTCTTTTGAAAATACTCCTGAAGCAAATACAAGTACTGTGTCAAATCCTCTTCCTGACATTGAAAAAAATCTAGGGGCTGGGCGTTCAGAATATGAAATTGTCGTCTTCGCAAGGCCTTTGTTAACTGAAAGGCAATTTAATTTGGGGGACTTTCAAGACACAACTATCTCCAGAATTTTTTATGTATATGGATGGCATACACTTGGTTCCATTTCTGGTGTAGCCTACTCTAAACTTGCGAAGGAATTCTATTCTAACTTACATGATCTTCATCTTAAAAATCAAGGTAAGTTTATAGCATTTATAACAGGTCATTGCTTTGAATTTTCAGTTGACCTCATATGTTCAATTCTTGATCTTCCTAGAGTTCAAAACCCTGAGTTTGATTATTTTAGTCCTCCAAACTCTACTTCTTTAATTGAAATTAGTCAATAACTCATGAACCCTGGGTCACCATCTTCTTCATCTTTAGATTTATCACATGGATCTCTTTTAGGAGAAATGAGGATTCTCAATCTTTTTGTTTGTGAAAATGTCAATCCCTATGATCACTATTCTAACTTAACCCCAAGTAAAGCTAGACTACTTCGTACACTTCTTCAAGGCAAATCCTTGTGTAGTGCCTCTACCATTTTCTATCATATCTTGGGTGTTAAAAATTCAAAAACCTTGTCTCACAAGTTGCCCTTTGGAGTCCTTATTTCCAATATAATCCTAAGCAAAGGTATTGTTCCATCTCCAACTAACCCTTATGTCAAATTCTGTCTCATTTTGGATAAGGCAACAAAGATAGAAGTCTTGCACAAACTTCAAGAGCATCTAGATCCAAGCAAGATACTTCAAATGATCTTTCTCTCATGCTATCAAAGCTTGGTCAAATAAAAGAAGAGCATAGGGCATCTATTCAATCTATAGAAACTCAAAGCAGGAGATGCAAATAAATTTCAAATCAAATCTTGATTACATCATTGAGAGGGTAGATAGCCTTCATCACGCAAGGGAGAGGGAGTCAAATGAGACAAGACACTACATTAAAGAGCTTCTCACCAAATAGAATGATATGGATGATTTAGTTCAAGGTTTTGTCAAAAGGATATATAGGCCTCCTTGACAACTTGTATGTCAATAAGGGGGAGTAAGAATGGGGCTTGTATCAAGGCGGAGAGAGTTCAAGTGGAGCTAAGTTCAAGGAAATTTTCTTTGTTGTGACTGTTGGTGATTTTTTTTTTTTTTAACTTGTTTTTCTGTTTCCAACCTTACCTTCTTGACATGAATGAATTGATACTTTACTTGAGAATGTTAAAATTCAGGTTAGAACTATTGTGAAATCCTGTTTCTTATAATGGATTCACTAACTGTTGACCTTTGATATATAGGAGAGGAGGTCTAGTGAATGGCAGATGGTAGCCTAATTGGTGAAGTGGTAAGCCAACAACCTTTTTTATGTCATTGTTGTACAATAAGAAATTTGTGTATTTGAAATTAATCAAGTGATAATTGTAAATAAATAAACCAGATTTGATGAGGTGAGCTCATGAGAAATGATCATCATTTATTAAGGTTTAGTTATAACTTTGGCTGAACCAATTTAATTAAAAGGGGACAACAATATGGATTGATTGTATTAACATTGTAGAAGTACGGTTTAGGGGCTTTATATAATAATAAATTAGAGTTTGATGGGTTAATTAGGGATTAAGTGTTATTGGTTTAGAAGGTCGGAGGTGATTAGTGAATTAAAATTCTTATGGTTCAGTTAAGGCAAGCCTATGAACCGGGTTTCATTTTGTAGTCTAAGTGTATAACACTTGCACTATTTAATTGGGAAAAGATATACTGTTAATGATGGATGTTTAGAGGGCTAATAAGAGGTTTAATTAAGCTTTAATTAAAGCTAATGAAGTAGGTTAAATGCTGGTTGTAACAATAATCCACAGGTTATGATCTGATTTAAGTGAACCCATGGTTCACTATATATATATATATGTTGAACCATTTGTCTCTCTTCATTTGTTCTTTGCTCCATACATATGAGGAGGGTTTCATGGTGGAAGGCTGAAGAGAATCAAGGTGGGAAGGGAGGAAATTGAAGGGGGATTGAAGCCTAAAGTGAGGGCTTTTGTAGTTCATGTCTAGGAGAGGATAAAGAGCATAGTTTGGTGAGTTGGGGTGTTGAGATTGGTGGAGGCTGAAGTTGTTAGGTTGTCTCCAAGCCAAAATCCAGCTAAGCTAAAGAGGTTTCTTGCTTATTGAGTCTCAAACAAAGTGATTCAGGTAGGTAGTAACCTTGAAAAAGATTTTTATCAAAAATACTTTGGTTTTGTCAAGATTTGGTGCTGTTTTGGCTAAATTTTTCCTTGTATCCGAATTTTTGTTTTATTGTTTTGGTACTTTGATGTTGAAAGTTTATATTGGTATGATTTGGCCTTATATATGAAGCAATTTAGTTAATGCATACAGCAATTTAGTCTTCTAGATTGTTAAGGAACATTAGTGTTGATTATGCTTTAAAATATACAGCTCATGTTATAACTGTTAATATACAGATCCAATTTTTGACCCTCCAAAAACGAGCTAAACCTAATCCAAACTGTATAGAATTAGCCTACATGCTATATATCTTTGGAAAGCTATAAGAGTCTAGTTCCCAACGCATCAAACGTTGCTCAATTTCGAGTTTTTTAGAAAAAGTTATGACAATTTTACTAAAGGTGGTTAAAATAGCCGCGAAACCCAATGGACAGAAACCATCAATTTTTTTCGATTTTTATTGCAATACCCTGAGTTCCAATTGACCCTAAATCACTTCCATTCAACTACAAATACCCTAAACTAAATTTTAGACTACTAATATGAATTTTAACCCAAAGATTCTAAGCCCTCACAAGCCACCGAAGTCCTTACAATTTTGAGACAACAGAACAGAGTGGCTTCTATATGTTATAGTCTAATTGTTGATTTTCTGTTTTCCTTATCTAATTTTTATTCTTCGTATAGATTCCTCCACTATATTTGATCCCTTAAACTTCATCTTTACAAATGACACCTTTCAATCTTACTATGTTACAATGAATGATTCTTAAAATTTAATTTTAAGTGTTCAGAGATATGTTTTATTTTAATCAATTTCAAATGGTTGTAGTAAATTATACTTTTGGTTTACCAATTAAATTGGATTTTTTGTAATTATTTCAAGTGGATTTTCTTGTTTTGTACTATAGAATCTCATCATTTAATATAGAAGGTAGATTTTTATTAACGTTGGTATTTCGAGATGGTGGACTTTTTTAAACCCTTATCTAGAATTATATTTTAACAAGATTTTACATAGCTAATTAAGTTTTCTTTCTAAAGAATTGATGTTAAAAGGAGGAGGCTGAAGCCTATGAGATATGCTTGTGATTTACTATGTTATAATGAATGTGGGATTCACTAGTTGTGATATGATGAATGAGACAACAGTAATCAGTTATTTCCTATCCTTGTTATGTTTTCTTAATTATGTTACAATGAATGTGGGATTCACTAGTTGTGATATGATGAATGAGATAACAGTAATCAGTTATTTCCTGTCCTTATTATGTTTTCTTAGTGTCTTGGTCTCTTGTGGTCTAGTAGGCATAAATAGGGTATGGATCCATTCCTAGACTAGTAAGTATTACGGTATTGCCTTGCTAGGTTAACGCTTAAGTCCAATCGCTATAAGCAGCAACCTTGTTGAGATGAGACAGTGTGGCTCTTTCATCGGATATGGT
This sequence comes from Buxus sempervirens, assembly GCA_947561395.2. NCBI lineage: Eukaryota > Viridiplantae > Streptophyta > Magnoliopsida > Buxales > Buxaceae > Buxus > Buxus sempervirens. The sequence continues at coordinate 2,439,781 of OX387195.1, forward strand.
ATTAGAATGAGGTACATAAGCCCGGTGTGGCTCCCTCATCGGATATGACATTGGAATGAGGTACATAGACCCGGTGTGGTTCCCTTATCAAGTTTGACATGAGATTGGTACTGGATTGGTGTTGTATTTGAGTTGTACTTGCCAACTCCAGGGAGGGGTACTCCATAGGGAGATTGATAGGCTTTCTTCTAGTAAATCGTGAGATGGCAAAAACTGGATTTATTTCTTAATCTGATTTATAAACTTGCCAAAGACTTGAGTCCTACTTTCTATGTTAGACTATTCGTGCCTCATTTGTATTTCTTTAAACTGCATGCATGGTGTTTATGTTATTTTAAATGCCTGTTTTAATTGGATATAGCATGCTTATGATAAGGATGCTCACATGTGGTTTTAGCATAGTTTTCTGATAAAAATGATATCTTGTTGTATTTCAAATTGTATATCATGGTTTAGTATAATACTGTCTTATGCATATTACTTCCTATTGAGATTATTCTCACGTGTGTTTTCGCTGTTTATTCAGTGTTTTGTTTTCAGTACCAGGGGAGCGACTTGGGGATGTATGTGAAGGAGATCAAGCATATAGACGAGAGGACTATTATCGTCCCTGAGGGTCTGTAGTTCAGTCGGTTATTTTCTTTTAATGTCATAGATGTATTTTGGTGTCGTTATACATATGTATTTTGGATGTCTGTATATGACTGCTATGATAGAGAGAGAGATAGATAAACCCTTTTGATCATGCTTTTGGTGGATATTATGATATTGATATATATAATTGTGATAATCAGGAGATAGAGTCTTCACACGACCTTTCTATTACAGCCGTTATATAGCTGTTTTTATATTAAATTAAGTTTATAATTGTAACGCCCCGGATCCGAGTCACATGGAAAACCCGTAACTCGTATCCAGAGGTTATTAAAATTTACAGGATCAAACTACCAGAGTAAAGAAAACATGAAACTAAATAATTCTATGCAATAGAGTGTGCTAAACAAATCCCAACGTAAAAACTCACATGACCAAATTTCACTACCCGCAATTATCGGCTCTCCATACGTATCTGAAAAACAACAGAAATAAAAGAGTGAGATACGAATATCTCAGCAAGTAGCACATGCATGCAGGAATACACATCTTCAAAATTTAAAAATTCTATGATCGGATAATCAGACGAGAAAACAAGGAATAACCGGTGAAGTCTGCGTACTCTGTTAACAGTGATGTTGGCCCAAGAGCATAGGAAACCATTTAAACTATAAGCAGTTAACATTTGTAACACCTTGGTCAACAAAAACCAGATCAGTTCCAGAAAACCTTATCATTGTAATCCACGCTTCAACAATACACTCCACTACTTATCCCATGGTATCCAACTGATAAATAAACAACAAAACCACATGGTCAATGTCATACAAATATTTGATTGGGTAATCAACATGTCAGAGCGACCTCCACACCTCCATGTACACAGTTCCGGCCTACTCAGGGTTTCAGATACTCTGAAATGACGGCCTACTCAGGGTTTCGTCATCCAATGCCGGCCTACTCAGGGTTTCGGCATTGACAACCAGGCCTACTCAGGGTTTCTGGCTGCTCTACACCAGTCGTGGCAACACTCCATGGCCATGCCATTACACCAATAAAATAAAAGCATCACATTACTAAGCTTAAACATCTGGATCCAGGACAAGCTAGACCAAAACAGTAAAACATCGTATAATCTCAATACCAATATCAAAGAAAAACCATTCATTTCATATCATGTAAAACTCATCACAATTCATCACCTGTCCCTCTGGACCAAGCAGTACCTCAAGTACTTTCAGTATTTTCTCATTTCCGTAACACAAGTCATTTGAAAGTAAAACTCAATTCATTCATACCAAGGAAATCTTTACAATACATTTAAAGTTTCCAAACCAGTGAAACCAGAATAGAATAACTCCTCAATCAAAACAGTGTACAGAACAGAGGAAATGTAACTAGTAACTCTTAGTGGTTTGGTATTCGGCATAACATTCATGAACAACCTAAACTCAACTTGAAAGCTTTTAAGAAGTTCACTAAATTTTCCTCTAATAGTTTCCTAGGCAAAATAGATTCCCAGGGTTCCCAAACAAGTGAATAGTGAAGTGGTTTAATCCTCAAGTAACCCAAATACCCTTAGTTAAATCAAATCTCCAATTCAGTAAGCAAAATAGGGTCTGCCGCTCACTTCCTGAGGTGGGCGCGAGGTGAGCGCCGGTCGGCGGTGAAGAAATGGGGTAAAATCGACCTACCGCTCACTCGACGCTAGGTGAGCGTGAGCTGAGCGCCAGACGGGCGTGAGGTGGGCGCGAGATTCGCGCGAGATGAGCGCAGGGTTTTCTGCTGAGCGCGAGCTGAGCGCCAGCCGGGCGTGAGCTCGGCGGTGGGTCGTGTTTAACGGGGCGCCTACCTCTTAGGTGAGCGCCGGTGAGCGCGAGGTGTGCGGATACCCCCTGTGATTTTCGTTTCTCTGTTATTCCAAGATCTACAAGACTGGCCGGTTTGTTTACCTCTGTAATTGTTCTACCACACTCCTAATACTCCCAGAAGACTTCCCAACCATATTTGGATTTAATCTAAATACATTTAATCTCAAGATAAATTTCGGTCTCCGACTCTGTTTCATGCCATTCCAGAAAACTAAAAGAAAACTCAAGAGATCATTTAAACTACAACCATGCATCAGAATAATCTCGACAAAACATAAAACACAAAACCCCAGTTGTAAATCAGTGCTACTCACCTTAGTATTGAAGACCTTCTTCGAACATTGCGGCCATCCTGGAGATTTGGCTGCGAGACCTAACCCCCGGACTGCCGCCCTAATTTTCTCCCGAGCAGCAATTTTTCCCCAAATCCGCGAAAACTTATAGGAGCTTCCTATTTATAGACATCGCAAAGTTTCGACCTAATTTCCCTTTTATTTCCTCGAATCCCTGTTCTACCCTTTAATAGTATAGGGTTTTCCCCGGATTTACAAACATTGACCCATTTCTATTTATTTCCGGGTCCGAATATTTTTTTATATTATTATTTTTTTTGTTAACCCAGATGACCACAATTTTTCATCTACTGGCATTATTTGTTTATTTTCCTTACTGTGACTGTTTATTTATTTTATTCCAGTATTATTATTTTGTTTTGTTTCTACTCAAAACAGGGTTTTACATTCTTTCCCCCTACAAAAATTTCGTCCTCGAAATTTAACACACAGCTCCATGCCAACTTTCGCAGTCAGATTTCATTTCATGATTTGACCATCAAAGCCGGAAATTTCTTAACTTAAAATACTGTAGAAGAAATCCGCAAACCTTCTATTCTCAATCTTTCCATATAAACGCGTCCGCCTATATGAAAATTTTGAGCAGGAAATTTGCAATTCCTACTAGTGGTTAACTTGAATATATTTATAACAATATCTGCCTTATGCATTTATACACTTTCCTATTTGTACTAATACATATCCCAGTTGCCTAGGTTTCGCACTCAGTGTAGTTCCGCATGGTACCCTGCTTCACCACACCTTGATACGCAGCCCACTCAACTGGCTCAACAATCATCAGATATCACTCAGCAGTAATTACATTAGATATCATTTAGCAACCACAGATTTTCAGTGACTCACTCATCCTCGTTTCTTCAACATATAAGTGTATATTTTTACCCTTACTATATATACATATTTACTATTAGTATATTTTATTTTAATTTTTAACTTTATCACGAAAGAAGAAAGAAAGAAAAGAAAAAAATTTCAACATATCCGATGTCTTCCCTATAGGTTCCCTTACTACTGTTAAGATGATGAAATTTTAAAACTTCACCTAGAGGTGGGTGAGACCCGGCAAATAACCTGCACACCTAAATCAAAAAAAATTTCGTTACTTCTTCGGAGGATCCAAACCGGCGCTTACAAACACACCAATAAGAAGAAAAAAAATTTTCTCCTGCCAAGATCTTGGGTTTTTTTTTTTTAAACCCGACCCTTCAACTTGACTCGACCGGCCCAACCAACCCGGCCAGCCATTTCCCCACTCTCCTTTTATGCGAAACCGAACCCCAAAAAAAAAAATCGACCCTCGCCCAAAGCCCTTTCCCCCTTCTTTCTTCTTCCCTTCGATACTCCCCCGCGCTCGGCCATTTTTCCTTTCGCCGAGCTCTATTCACTCGGCGGAGACTGGATTTTACCCGACGCGAGCTCACCATCTCCACCGATTCGCTGCGACAAGGTAGGCGCTTACCCCCCCTCCTCTGAAAAATTTCCTTTCATGAGATTAGGGCACCGCGGTTTAGAAAAAGAAAAACTTCCTGCTCGTCAGATGACTGTGATGTTTCGCCATTGATTTTTTTTTTTTTTTTTTTTGACTTCGATTGCACTTGCCTATCGTGGATTTGTGGCTTCGGTCTTGCGAAAATTTCGCATTTTGACTACCCGAGACAATGGAAACCCCAACTTTCCATCTCGGTTAACCTAAGGTTTGGGCGTGGCATATTGGCTCTATTTGAAGTTTTATTTCTCTATCTGGTATATATATATATATTTTTTTATCACTCTAATCGGTCATTCGTGGTCGATCTCAAAGAAGAAAATTTCTGTTTCTTCGCATGCGACCGCCCGAACCTTGGAATCCAAAAAAAAATTTTCTGATTAACTTAGAAATGGGGTGCGACCCTCGGGTTCAACTAAAAAAATTTTTTTTTTCTTAGCTTTGCTGCCGAATTCGGAAGTTGTTGTAAATTTGCTCTATTATAAATTTTCTTTTCATTTCAACCCATTTGTTATATAAAAAGGAAAATTCTCCTTTAAATGCATTTATTTAACTATTGATGCTGACAAATTCTGGTTTCTATTGGTTTGTTCTTTTGTTTTTTTTTTTTTTCAAATTTGTTCTCCAAAATTTCTGGTTCCAAAACTTAGATGACTAGAACTTCATCTGGGAATCCCTCGAAGAGGGCTAGGGTTGAGCCTAGAGACATTAGATTTCATTCCGACAAGGAGAGGGATATATACACTAGGTATCTGCAGCATCGTGCAGTTCTATTAGAGAGGGAGGTTAGGTTTGATGATTTTGTTTCTTCTATAAAGGATAATTTCAGAGTCCGTGGTTGGTTACCCGTGTTTAGTGGTTTCACTCCCACTTGCGAGGAGCTAGTTCGGGAGTTTTATAGCAATATTCATGATGTCTCTCCTGACCAAGCCTCCTTCTATGCCTATATCCGAGGTACCCGGTTTCAGATTTCTCCTGAGTTTGTAGCTGCTAGTCTTAGGGTCCTTAGGGTAGAGCACCCGGTATATCCATACTCCAGTGGGACCATGCCTGATTTTTCTGCCGCCGCCACATTCCTTATGGGCCGGCCTACTGAGTATTCTGGGGTGGGTCCTCTCCATACTTCGGGGTTCCCTGCCGATGTTGCTATCCTATCTAGGATTGTTTTTACCGATCTCTGGCCCGTTTCTCATCTTTCCTCTCTTCCCAGCTCTCGTGTTCTACTTCTCTATGCCATCCTGAGGGGAGATTCCATTGATCTTGCTTCGTTGGTTATTTCTGTCATGCTTGGGGTGCATGAGGACCATAGGCGGTTGATCTCATTACCCTACGGTTGTTTGATATCTAGACTCGTTTCTGCTTCTCCAGCCGTGTACCCTAGTTTTACTATCTCACCTCTCAGTCAGCCTATTGGCAGGGCTACTGCAGGTGTCTCCTGGGGTAGGAGGGCTGCGATTTCTGCTGCCGTGCCCCGCCCTTCTGTTCCTTCGACTTCTTCCTTGCCAGATCCTCCCTCCGTTTCAGTCCTACCCACTCCTACTGACATTCCCTCTTCTTCTTCCCTTCCCTCATTTTCTAACTTCGCGTCTTCCTCTCATTTTCTCTCTTCCACTGACCTCCCATCTTCTTCTGATGCTCCCCCGGCTCCTACTTCGGATCCTCCTCCTTCTACATTTGAGGGTCTCTCTACTCTGGTTGCTACTCTGACAGGTGAGGTGAGAGCGCTGGGACACCACGTACTCCAGGTGTCGCGAGCCCAGACAGCGATACAGCAGACCCAGGTGGAGATGTTTGAGACCATGTCGACTCTGCAGGGGCAGGTGCAGTCTATGCAGGCCACGCATCGCTAGCTATTGCAGTACTTACTGGACGATGACGTGTCCAGTCCTGAGGTCGCTACTGATGAGGATTCAGGTGATATCGAGCCTATGGGTGGTGACGGTAGTGGAGTTGGTGGGGATGATGCCGGTGCGGCAGAGACTGGCGAGGGTGATGCAGATATAGGAGGGGATGATGCTGATCCTCCTAGTTGACTCCATGTTGTATTTCTTTTCTTTCTTTTTTTTTTTTTAAACTGTGTTTATCAGGTAATTCTTTTGTGGTTTGAGGGCTTAGCCCATACTCTTATGTACAGGCGTTATATAGCAGTTTTTCTGAAAAATTTTAGGATATTATTATCATTTCATTTTTTTTTTCAAACCTTGTAGGTCGGTGTTTATATTGTATATATTAGAAATCTTTTGTTGGCTTCCTGTCCATATTTAATTTTTATCCTGTGGTCTAAAGGTGTAGGTTATTCTTATTATTATTATTATATATATATTTTTTTTCATATATATATATATATATATATATATATATATATATATATATATACACAAATCCTACCACATTAATAACCACATTTAGAACAGATGCAAAATAAAATTTTCTCACCTATTTTTCTCCTACTCCTCGTATTTCTACCTAACGGCACACAATTTTCCCCAAGTAATCCTAGATTCCTTTCTAATTCCTATGTCATGTTTTCTCTTTGCAACTCTGATAGCGCTCCGATACCATCTGTAACGCCCCGGATCCGAGTCACATGGAAAACCCGTAACTCGTATCCAGAGGTTATTAAAATTTACAGGATCAAACTACCAGAGTAAAGAAAACATGAAACTAAATAATTCTATGCAATAGAGTGCGCTAAACAAATCCCAACGTAAAAACTCACATGACCAAATTTCACTACCCGCAATTATCGGCTCTCCATACGTATCTGAAAAACAACAGAAATAAAAGAGTGAGATACGAATATCTCAGCAAGTAGCACATGCATGCAGGAATACACATCTTCAAAATTTAAAAATTCTATGATCGGATAATCAGACGAGAAAACAAGGAATAACCGGTGAAGTCTGCGTACTCTGTTAACAGTGATGTTGGCCCAAGAGCATAGGAAACCATTTAAACTATAAGCAGTTAACATTTGTAACACCTTGGTCAACAAAAACCAGATCAGTTCCAGAAAACCTTATCATTGTAATCCACGCTTCAACAATACACTCCACTACTTATCCCATGGTATCCAACTGATAAATAAACAACAAAACCACATGGTCAATGTCATACAAATATTTGATTGGGTAATCAACATGCCAGAGCGACCTCCACACCTCCATGTACACAGTTCCGGCCTACTCAGGGTTTCAGATACTCTGAAATGACGGCCTACTCAGGGTTTCGTCATCCAATGCCGGCCTACTCAGGGTTTCGGCATTGACAACCAGGCCTACTCAGGGTTTCTGGCTGCTCTACACCAGTCGTGGCAACACTCCATGGCCATGCCATTACACCAATAAAATAAAAGCATCACATTACTAAGCTTAAACATCTGGATCCAGGACAAGCTAGACCAAAACAGTAAAACATCGTATAATCTCAATACCAATATCAAAGAAAAACCATTCATTTCATATCATGTAAAACTCATCACAATTCATCACCTGTCCCTCTGGACCAAGCAGTACCTCAAGTACTTCCAGTATTTTCTCATTTCCGTAACACAAGTCATTTGAAAGTAAAACTCAATTCATTCATACCAAGGAAATCTTTACAATACATTTAAAGTTTCCAAACCAGTGAAACCAGAATAGAATAACTCCTCAATCAAAACAGTGTACAGAACAGAGGAAATGTAACTAGTAACTCTTAGTGGTTTGGTATCCGGCATAACATTCATGAACAACCTAAACTCAACTTGAAAGCTTTTAAGAAGTTCACTAAATTTTCCTCTAATAGTTTCCTAGGCAAAATAGATTCCCAGGGTTCCCAAACAAGTGAATAGTGAAGTGGTTTAATCCTCAAGTAACCCAAATACCCTTAGTTAAATCAAATCTCCAATTCAGTAAGCAAAATAGGGTCTGCCGCTCACTTCCTGAGGTGGGCGCGAGGTGAGCGCCGGTCGGCGGTGAAGAAATGGGGTAAAATCGACCTACCGCTCACTCGACGCTAGGTGAGCGTGAGCTGAGCGCCAGACGGGCGTGAGGTGGGCGCGAGATTCGCGCGAGATGAGCGCAGGGTTTTCTGCTGAGCGCGAGCTGAGCGCCAGCCGGGCGTGAGCTCGGCGGTGGGTCGTGTTTAACGGGGCGCCTACCTCTTAGGTGAGCGCCGGTGAGCGCGAGGTGTGCGGATACCCCCTGTGATTTTCGTTTCTCTGTTATTCCAAGATCTACAAGACTGGCCGGTTTGTTTACCTCTGTAATTGTTTTACCACACTCCTAATACTCCCAGAAGACTTCCCAACCATATTTGGATTTAATCTAAATACATTTAATCTCAAGATAAATTTCGGTCTCCGACTCTGTTTCATGCCATTCCAGAAAACTAAAAGAAAACTCAAGAGATCATTTAAACTACAACCATGCATCAGAATAATCTCGACAAAACATAAAACACAAAACCCCAGTTGTAAATCAGTGCTACTCACCTTAGTATTGAAGACCTTCTTCGAACATTGCGGCCATCCTGGAGATTTGGCTGCGAGACCTAACCCCCGGACTGCCACCCTAATTTTCTCCCGAGCAGCAATTTTTCCCCAAATCCGCGAAAACTTATAGGAGCTTCCTATTTATAGACATCGCAAAGTTTCGACCTAATTTCCCTTTTATTTCCTCGAATCCCTGTTCTACCCTTTAATAGTATAGGGTTTTCCCCGGATTTACAAACATTGACCCATTTCTATTTATTTCCGGGTCCGAATATTTTTTTATATTATTAATTTTTTTGTTAACCCAGATGACCACAATTTTTCATCTACTGGCATTATTTGTTTATTTTCCTTACTGTGACTGTTTATTTATTTTATTCCAGTATTATTATTTTGTTTTGTTTCTACTCAAAACGGGGTTTTACAATAATTGTCTTAGATTGTTTCTTAAGATGACTTATCATGCTTTGGGCCCTAAATTAGCTCTCGGAAACCAGTATGAACCCTAACCGGGTGGACCTGGTTTCAGGGTACTACAACTATTGTCAGTGAATGGAAGTGGATTGATGTGAAGTGAGTTACTAATTATGAACTTGTGATAATTCTTGGACTAAGTTAAGTACATTTGACAAGATTGATGTGCATATACATTGCTTTATGATTCATAAATTCTTTGTTTTGTCATGAAATTGTCAAGGGTAGATTATTGGGAAAAATTCTTTTTCCTTATGACAATTGGATGACAAAATGTAATTTGTACTAATGAATTTCTTTGAAGTATTGTGTAGCAAGCAAGTGAAGCAAATTTCATGATTTGAATCAGAGAAATTTGGATATGATGTTTTCTTAAGGATGTTACAAACAGCTTTAGTGGTAACCTGTTGTAGCTACACTTGTAACAAAAAAATCTAGGTTTAAAACCCCTATTATGTATCTGTTAGGTAGTTAGGCTTTCAGTTTTGAGAGACAAACTGATTTGGAAAATTATCAAGAAAGCAAGAGAGGAGTTTCTTTCAAAGGGCAGAGGAGATCGATTGATCAGAGGTGTGAAGGAAGGCTAGTTGATGTTTCTAGAATTGATTGAAGCATTGGAAAGAAAAGAGTTCAGATCTGGAGTTGATCTAAAAACACAATTTGAAGAAATTCAAGGTATGGTCATGGATTCTTGAAGACTTCAAGATGGTTGGAGAAATCAAGAGATGTGAATTGATGCATTGTGGAATCAACTAAGAGTAAAATTTATGTTAGAAGTTATTTCTTGTTAAGTCCAACATTCTTGTATTCATCTTTCCATACACTACAAAATAATAGGCTTTTACCGGCAGGCAGAAAGCTAAAAAGTCCGCCACTAAAAGAACCACGGTTCGACAGTTGTCCATCGCTAAATCATTTAGCGGCGGTCACCCTGGCTTTTAGGGTGGCCTATGACCACCACTAAAAACTTTTTGTTTTTAAAAAAAAATTTACCAGCCCTTCCGGCCCTGCCCCTTGTCCCCCGCCCCCTTCCCCTGCGCCCTGCCCACCTTTGCCCTTGCCCCCTGCCCCTGCCCCTGCCCCTTGCCCGTGTGGACTAGAAATCAGCGAGTTTTCTATGGGAACGAGATCTCCGAGCATCTTTTCTGATCTCATGCAAGCTCCAATGGCTCCTGATACCAATAAGTTTTCAGGAATCAAGCGTCCTCCTCCGTCCTCTCCTGACAGAAAACCAAAATGCTCAGCATCTAAACCTGCAATTGGGAAGTTGTTTTTTGGCGGGATGGAACGGTGCAGACAAATCTTGACGAAGTTGATGAAGAACAAGCACAGCCGGATTTTCAATGTTCTAGTTGATGTCGTTGGCATGGGGCTTCATGACTGCGATCAAATAATCAAGCACCCCATGGATCTTGGCACTATAAAATCCAAGCTTGGCAGGAATCTCTATGCATCACCGACGGATTTTGCCTCGGATGTTCGATTAACCTTCAACAAAGCGTTGCTGTACAATCCCAAGGGACACAATGTGTATGAAATGGCGGAGTAGTTACTTGCTCATTTCGAGGATATGTTTGCAGCTGGGTGCAAGAAATTCATTGATGAGCAGCACGTTGCCATAAGAAGTTCGTGGTCCCCGGAAAGGTGAGCACGAAGAAACCTAATGGTCTTCCGAGTGCAAAGAAACCTGATTCAGTTGCAGTGGCAACCCCAGTTTCTAACCAACCACTGATGAGGACATTGACTCGTAAAACTCCTCAGGTGTTGGAATCAATCGTGACGAGGACTGGGAAGCAACCAAAGCCAAAAGCTCAGGATCCAAACAAAAGAGATATGAGTTCTGAGGAGAATCAGAGTCTAGGATTGAACCTCTAGAGTCTTCCGCCCGAGAAGATGAACCAAGTGGTGCAGATCATAAGGAAAAGGAACGGCCTCTTCGCTCAAGATGGTGATGAGATTGAGCTCGACATTGTGGTTGTAGACACGGAGACCCTTTGGGAGCTTGATCGGTTTGTGAATAACTACAAGAAGTTGATGAGCAAGATCAAGAGGCAAGCACTGGTTAGTAAACAGAATCCCTCACTTGGTGTCGTTGAGGTACAAAATCAAATTGCCTTTTTTGTTTCTGCTGGTAGATATGATCATATTTATACCTCTTGTGACCACGGAAAGGATTTTCGATTGAGATGCCAGGCACCAGTCAACAAAGCACCTGAAGCAGGAAAGGACAAAGTGGGTAAGAAGAAGTTGATGTTGGAGAAGAGATGCCCGCGAGCAGCTTCCCACCTGTGGAAATTCTAACCATAGAGAGAGAGAGAGAGAGCTCACAGACCCTCTCGACGACAAGGTGAAGGCCTGTATTTGCGGCAGAGACCACCGGTGAGCTTCCGACTTCAGCAGCGGAAGCGAACATGAAGCCGAAGACTCGCCCTGTCTCTCCAACCTTGTCCAGAGCTTCTTAGAGTCAAACGCTGATGAGAGCGCTGGCAACGAAGCTAAATCGTCGGGAAATGCATCAAATTATAACTGTGATATCTCCATTAGCGACACAACCGAGCAAATCAAAGATCTTCTGAATCCAACACCTAATATCAGTAAATCTCATGATCCGTTCCGTCTTCTTCTCCTCTCTCATGTCTCCAAGGCAGTAGAAACCTTTTCCTTTTTGAGATCAAATAAACCGGTTTTCCGGCGCAAAATCATGATCTATCTCCGTGATCAATACGGTCACAACGTCGGCATTTGCAAGATGAAATGGGAGAGCTTCGGTGGACTGACCGCCAGAAGCTACGAGTTCATCGATGTGGTCAAATCAGGCAGTAGCGGTGACGTCCGGTAATTCATCGACGTCGATTTCGCCCGAGAATTCGAGATTGCGAGACTAACGCTTCAGTACGAGAGGATTTTGAACACGTTGCCTAGGGTTTTTATCGGGAGAAGTGACGAGCTGAAGCAGATTGTTAGATTAATGTCGGAAGCCTTGAAGAGATCTCTGAGGACTCGAGACCTTCATCTGCCGCCATGGAGGAAGAACCGCTTCATGCAGATGAAGTGGTTCCGCCCATACCGTCGGGCGGTGAACCAGACGCCGCTATCAACATCTTCTTCGTTGCCTAAGAGAGAGAGAGATCGAAAACCGGAAATCTTCTGAAAAGTATCTGTCACAAGTGAGAGAGATTAAGAGGTGGAGAGGCTATAGGTCGATGGAGTCTAAGAGATTTTTTTTTTGATAAGGTGGAGTCTAAGGCTGTGTTTGGTTGCTTGGATTTTGAAGGAAAGGAAAAGAAAAGAAACTTGCAAAAGTTTCCTTTCCCCTGTTTGGTATTATGTAAGAAAGTTAAAATTGAAAGAAAGGGAAAGAAAATCTGACCAAAAGTTTTCTTTCCATCGTCCAAAATTTTTCCCTCTTAAAAGGTAGTCATTTTGGAAGAAACGAAAATACGAAGATTTTGGGAGAAAGTTCTCTCAACAAAAACACGTGAAGAGCCCGACATCTCTTCCAAATCTCGACCCAAACTGTGAAGGCTCATCTTCCTCCTTGAAGGCTTCTCTCCTTCCAGCCATTGTTGGAAGAAGCTGCACACATAAGGCAAGCTAGCTATTATTCCAGGCAGGTTCTTTCTCTCTCTATCTCGCTCACTCGCTTCGTTAGTTATCTCTTTCCATCTCAACGATGGTTTTTCTGATTTCTATGTTAATGCCGTATTCTCCCCCTTTCCTTACAACTCCTTGTCCCAGAATTTGGGGCAGTTGAGAACAGCATCTCCCCGCCATCGTCGACGGTCTGGTCCGGCGAAGTCATCCGCCGTTGTTTGCAATTAACTGGTTCTGGTAAGTTCTCCTTCTCACTTGCCCTTAATTGCACAAGATTATTACACTTGGACATGGTATCATACAGAGACAAATGAATATGCTTGGGCTACTGGACCAGGTTGGCTCCACTGCATCGCATAAAACAGGAAATGGACAAAGACAAGGCAATTAGACATGGCATATAGGAACGTGAAAATGGCTAGGTTTTACAACACAACCTGGTTTGGTTCAAAATTTTCCTCAAGCTAAAGCTGTCTCTTTGGTAGAGAAAAAAATTTAGAAGCACCAAGAGGGGAAAAAGGGTTTCTTTGTCTTCCATTATGATAACTGCAATGTAAAGTTGGCACTATTAATGTTGATACCAGAAACCACACTTCATTAAGAATAGGCATCTTTTAGAACAAAAAATTAGAAGCATCAAGAGGGGAAAAAGGGTTTCTTTGTCTTCCATTATGATAACTGCAATGTACAGTCGGCATTATTAATGTTGACACCAGAAACCACACTTCATTAAGTACAAGCATCTTTTAGAACAAGACCTGGACTGAAGCAATAAAATGGAAAGAGATCAAATTTGTTTGAATTTTTGGAGGTCAATAGATTTATGGCTGACCTAGTACCAAAATTAGATATGAAGCTGAAATATAAGTTGAGGAAGCTAATCTCTGGTGACGGAAGGAAAGAAAAAGTTCATGAGTTTATGGAAGTGGTTGAGAATATCAATATATCATAACCTAAAAAGATGCATATAATAGAAACCTTGGTAACTCTGTTAATTTTAATGGAGAGACCGATTTGAATCTAAAGGATGAATCAGTCCTAAGGTAGAATGCCTATTTATCCAAATAGGATTCTAGATTCTAAAAGTCACCAGAATGGATGTTTAGATAAGGATCCTAGCTCTTGGCTTGCTATAGAAAATAGAGGCTACATGAAAAGTAATATAAAAAGAAGGCTACTAAGCATGTGGAATGGAGATCTCCACACTACATGGACTCATCTTAATTATTAACGTTTCTTTGTTGAAGTATGGTAGAATGGTAATTGGCTTTGTGGGAGGTTGTCTCAAATTCTTTTCGCATATGCATTATGTCTTTTTCACATATGCATTGTGTCAAGTTCAACTACTCAGGCATGGTATACATGGATAGGAAAGGGCAGTTAAACAGGGAACCTGTGTTGGAGTTTAGTGATTAGAAAATGTTGTCGTGGTCTCAATTGTCTTAAAACACAAATCTGTCAGAACATAAGAGACTTGAGCTAAAACTTAGTGGGATGCTATTAGGTTTGCTGCACCGAAGTTTTTTTGGATGCATAAACCCTTTTTGAAGTGTGTACGGATATGAAATGCTTGATGTTGCTTCTTGAAGTTTTTGTATAGATGGATCTTGGTTCTAGCTCTTGCTTCTTCATCAAATTTGCAAAATGTTGTCTCCATAATTGAACATCCATGAAGTTGTTTCTTTTCCTAATTTCTAGAGATGCAGTCTTTCTAGCCTAATTTAATCTTATTGTACTGAGATTAACAGTCCTGTAATATCTCTTTTAGATTCCAAAATAAAAAACTTTGTTCACAGGTTTCCAAGGTCTGTGGTTTGCTGACCTTGTCCATAGTAGTAAGAGATATAGTTCATTGATAAAGATAAGCATTAGCCTTATATTATTAATTTAGGCGTCTTTCTCACAAGACGTGCCATGAACTGATACTCTTAAATATTTTTTGCTTGGACTTATTTAACACTATTTAAGTCTCAACATTATCAACATGTGAGTGTGTTGGTGGTCTATCTCATCAGTGTACACCTGGTAATGATTTTAATCATCTGTTGGGCTACATTATTTGATGAACGGTTCCTGATCATCTATAATACTCTGTACCATTTAAACAGTACATGGACAACTTATGGAGCCTTTTTGTTTTCTATTTTATTTTATTGTCTTTTTGGTTTTAGCATAATAGTTGAATACTCTATGATTTTCATGGAAATTTGAGTGACGTGATTCATGACTGTCTCTGTCACTTGAAACTAGAGACCTTGTTGTATTTATAACTTTCACTGCCTACAACCTCACGTGAAGGTTGCAAGTCTCTTACAATAATAGCATCTCTATCACATGGGTAGCTTGGCTGAACACAGTGAATAAAACCCAATATCAGGACTGTATTAGTTTATTAATTTCTGAAGCCCACTAATAGCATCGAAATAATGAGCCTTATATATGTATGAACAGTCAGGTGGTCAGTTCAAGAATCCTCTTGAACTTATCAGGTTTTGTTATCATATACCTCTTAATACACACATGGTAACAATGATTAAAAGAAAAAGAAATTATGCCCAAAGGGTCAAAATACATATATGAAATCCATTTTATTAAAACTACCCCAAATATAAGTGGTGGGTAGCCACAAGACAACAATTTTGAAAGATGATATAAATCAGTTGATGGTAAGTACTAAAACAAAGAGTGTGAAAGCGTATGGGTATGATGCTTACATCTTCAAGTGCATTCATTCTTTGCTGTTGCAACCTGCTGCCATCATCTTTGCCAAGTACTACATAGGTTTAGTCCTTGATCCTTGAATTAATCTATTGCACACATTTAAATTTTACTTGGGGCATTGATTATTTTGGTTACTTCAATGTTCAAATTGGAGCATGGAGACTATTTCTTGATGTCAAAGAATTGCATTATTTTTTAATTCGTTCTTGATACCTAAAGCATAAGTTCTTTTTATTTGTGAATGGTATTGAGATAAAGTTCTCTCTTATTTATTATATGTAGATGGATAGTATTCAAGAGTGGGAAAGAAAAAGAAAGTGGGCTACTGGAAGCGTTGTAGCAAATGTAATGCATGCAGCTAGTAGTGCTTTAGTATTGTACTACACAAATTATGTAGATAGAGATATCTCAATTTACAAATCTGAAGTTAGGGTGGACTTAATGGAAAGGCTCACTAACAAAAGTGACAAGTGTTGTCATCACTCATTACGTATGGGAGTAGAAGCCTTTGCTAAGTTAGTTTGTGTGCTTAGAGAAACAAACCGATTGAGCGATACCAAGAATTGCACTATAGAGGAACAACTTGCAAAGTTTCTTCATATATTGGCTCATAATGTGAAGAATAGAGTTATTGGCTTCTACTTTCAACGTTCTGGTGAGACAATTAGTCGACAATTTCATCGGGTGTTAAAAGCAATCATATCATTAGAAGAGCACTTTATAAAGCAAGCTGATGGATCTGAGACCCCCGTTGAAATCACAAGCAATGCCAAATTTTGGCCTTATTTCAAGGTATCAAAATATTTTTAAAGGCATTCCACAAGATTATGTATAAGTTATTTGCATGGAAGTTACATAATCGGTATAATTTACTACAGGATTGCATAGGAGCTATTGACGGTTCACATTTTTGTGTCAAAGTAGCAAAAGCAGATGTTCCTAGGTATAGAGGGCGAAAAGAATATCCAACCCAAAATGTTTTGGCAGCTTGTACCTTTGATTTAAAGTTTACATATATATTGGCTGGTTTGGAGGGATCTGCTTCTGACTCGAGGATATTGAATAATGCTTTGAGAAGGGAAAATGACTACCTTAGTGTACCCGAAGGTCATAGCATGTTCTAAATTACTTGGATATGTGATTCGGTTTCTTAATATAGATACTTTTAATTGATATATTTCTTAATATTTCATTTCTAGGTAAATATTATCTTGCGGATGCTAGATTTATGCTAAAAAAGGGTTTTCTTGTTCCGTTTAGAAGTACTCGGTATCATCTTAAAGAATATTCAGTCTAACAACCTGAGAACACTCAAGAAATCTTTAATCACCGTCACTCATCATTGAGAAATGCCATTGAAAGGGCATTTGGAGTTTTGAAAAAAAGGTTTCTAATCATTGCTAGTGGAACAGAGCCCCAATATCTTATTGATCCACAAACGGATATTATTTTGGTATCATGCATCCTCCATAATTATTTGATGGGCGTTGATCCAGATCGTAGCCTAATTGCTCGTGCTGACAAAGAATTAGAGGAACAAGAGCTAGCAGTAGAGGAGCCACCACCTATGCTTCTACCAGATGATTGTAGAGTAGGTGAAACTTTAAGGCATGAAATTGCCTCAGTAATGTGGAGTGACTATAATGCTAATCGTGGGAGATGAAATGATAGTCACTATATCTTTTGACCTTTTCTTTTTTTGACATATTTTGTGAATGGAAAAGGAATAGGAACATAGTCATATATAGCTTATAGATACATGAAGATATACACTTGTCAGTTTTTGCTTTGACTAGGTGAAACTTTTGTTTTTTCTTTTTGTGTTGTATAGGTTGATAAATGACTATACATGTATGTATTAGAGAGAAGCCTATGTGTGTATCATGATACTTTTGTCAAATGACTGTTGCATATCAATCCAAATGAGGATTTTTTTTTTTTTTGTCTCTTGAAGTAAATGTGTATTGCTTTCCAATTGATTGATGGTGTGTTCAGGTTGGTTGACCTGCTTTTTTTTTTTTCCACCTTCTTGGCTATTGTTTAACATTTTTCCCAATTTTATATTTGCATTTTCTTGTTTATGCTGAAATGAAATCTTAATTCTTGGTTTCTACGATTTAAGCTTAATGGGGCTTTCAAAGTTAGTGTGATTGGGTTTCATTTTTTTTTGCTGTATGTTTATTTACAACAATAATATCCAAATGAACTTATCAAGAATAAAAAAAATTGGATGGTATTTGTAGATCTTAGGCTTTTTGTGTTTCTCTTGTTATCTTTCACGACATAGTGGTTGAAATGGGCGTTCAGTTTCATTAATTGAATGTTGACACAAGCCAGTGTAATAACCTCCACATTTATCTTTCTTGACTTTGCAATGGCTTAGCATTAATGGTTCTAGCATGGTAAAGTCAAACCTGAACCTAATCCCTTTAATATCCTAAGCATTTAGTCAAACCTGAAGCTCCACATTTATCTTACTTACCTGTGGCATTGGTAAGGTAGAGGTCATACTAGTTTCCACTTTAATTGGGGAAGAATATTGTTTGCCTTTCACCTTTGTGGAGAAATTTACATAGATTGATAGATAGATATATATATTTACTTGAGGGTTAACACTTGCTGGTAGCTTTCTGGGGTATATGTGAGGGCATTAAATTTTCAACGTCACTCAGAATTGTTGACCCCTTATTTGCAATTGTGGCTTTATTTTAATGGGATTATGAGCCTCTCTACTTTCCTCCTGCTGAAGCATCTTTAGCTTGAAAGGGAGCCTTTTTGGCAACTTGGATCCTCTGGGCACCAGCCGTCATCTTATCTTGAATCTATTAATGAGACGTTTGGTGATTTTAGAGTGCCTTTTTTTTCGGGGGGGGGGGGGGGGGGGGGGGGGGGGGGGACAGGTAAAGGTAAATTGTTTATAAATTGTATTGGTGGAACTTAATGGTATATGTCTGCTTGAGGTTCATGTACAAGTGCTTTGAGTATTCTTTTTTATTTTATAGTAATGACTAGTGATGTTAAAAAAAGGAGAGAGAGGACTAGTGATGTCTCATGTACTCAATGAAAATATATAAATAAGGCTATCTCTTTTTTTATGTTAGTTGGAAAAGTGTTCTCGTGTTACTTCTCTTTTCTTTGTACAGTCATTCAATATTGGGACATTGTTAAAGAAGCATTGACACAATTTAGCTATAAATAAAGGGGCTATTATAATAATGATAACAAGAATAATAAAATGCCTTATCGTAACTAGTTGTAATCGGCAACGTGAAGCCTGTTTCTCCACCCCAATTTGTCGGAAGTCATATCTTTATTAAAATTATTAGCATCCAATCCTTTCTAACTAGCTTCTCCAAGTTCTTTTTTGCCATCTTGATTATTTTTCACCTTTATTACTTATAACATGGTAAAATAATTTCTAGTAATATGTTTAATATGCTAATTTTGTATGTTGCTCCTGATGTTTAAAGTTGAACAATGAATAAGCCTCAAGGAGAAGCATCTGAGATGAAAGAGAAAAAGAATTTTAGTTGGACAACAGAAATTGACAAATGCAAGTTGGTCAAAAACCTGATAGGAGCTTCTCCAACACGGCGTATATGAAGGTTGCTACCACTTTGTCTAGAAGGTTTAATATTATTTGTAGTGTCCAGCACTTGAAGAATCGGCTGAAAACATTGAAAAAAAACTTTGGAATTGCTCATTACCTTCTTAATGCTAGTGGTTTCAGTTGTAATAGTGATGGAATGGTACAAGCCGAACCAGAAGTGTGGGTTGAGTATGTAAAGGTTTGTATTTATATTTCTTTTATATTTTCATATAATGCAAAACATGTGTTCATGGATCTCTAATATTCACATTGTGGTACTTGGGCAGGCACATCTAGATGCAAAACACTTCCAGACGAAGCCCATTTTGAACTATGAAAGTATGTATATGCTCTTTGGAAAAGATAGAGCAACTGGTCAACATGGTGAGACTGCAAAGGAAAGGAGTTTACAATATGAAAAGGAAGGAGCTGAAACAAGTGTGAACAATGTAGAGTATAATTTCGAGGAGAATGACGGTGGGCTACAAAATGTCATTGAGAGCATCATTAGCCAGCCATCTGCAAGTAAACGTAATCCGAAAAAAAAAAACTAAGAGCAATAGACTCATTGGGTGAAGAGTTGAGAGGACTTAAAAGTGCAACAGATGCAGTTGCAAAGGCACTTGAAAGGGGCAATGCCCAGTCATACATAGAGGAAGAATTGTTTGATGAAGTGATGAAGATAGAAGGCTTGGATGAAGACTATCAGATGAGAGCGTATGACTACATTGCTGGAGATATTATCAGGGCTAGATCTTTCATGGGAGTCCCACCAACACGACGCAAGCAATGGTTAGAGATGAAGATGGGAAACAATAATTCTACTTTACCATAATTAAACTTGTTATTAAGCTTCTTTGTTAAAACTTCTTGTTAAGACTCTTCCTAGACTTTAATTTATGGCTTAGTTGTGATGTAACTTGGATATAAGGGTTTTTGGATTGCTACTGATGCTATGATATATGCATTGTATTTAGTAATGCTTATCCAAGTTGCAAGTTTTAGTTTGGGGTTGGCAAAAAAAAAAAATTTTGAGAATAGAGTTGGGTAGAATTCTATTATTTAACTACTTAATGTTATATTTAATGCTATAAGTTTTGTATGAAATCAAAATATATAAAAATGATACTTTAATTTGTATGAAGGTCGGGTTTGGGATGGCTGGACAAAACCCGAACCTGTCCCTAATTCGATTTTAACCATAACAAACCTTGATCATTAGGGGTACATTGCTATCCCTAATTAGGTGGACTCAGTATTTATGTATTTTCCCCTTTTCATCAACTACAAAATCCAAAAATCAAAAGAACCATTTGATTTTCTTTATGATTTTCCATATAAACAACCAAACAAGAGAAAGAGATTTATTTAAAAATTTCTTCCTTGTTTTCCCTAGCAAACCAAACAAGAGAAAATATCTTCTTTTCATTTATTTTCTCTTCTTTTCTTTTCTTTTTGGGATTTCTTTTCTTTTCCTTCAAATTCCAAGGAACCAAACACAGCCTAAAAGATAATGTCTAGTGTTTTAGCAACGGTCATTAGCAACGGTCATTAATGACCGCTGCTAAAAGCGTTGGGAGCTCCGCCGCTATATGCAATCTTTTTTGTAGTGATAGTGAATTGGTTTCTTAGGTTGGTCTCCCTAAAAAGACTTGAGGTTTTACCTAGATGGAACTCTAGGGTTTCCTTGTATAATTCTTGTGTTGCTTTATTGTTTTTGTTTATTGATTGTTACTCAAGTTGCATAGAAAAAGGAACTAGGATTTAGAAATCTCAAAGATACTATGGAACTTGGGTGTCTTATCTGATATGGATCATCTCTTTGATGCACCATTTATGACTCTCAAATCTGAACCAATCAAGGACAAGAACTTTAGATTGTTTTAAAGAAATGTTTCATTACTACCTGTAGAATAGTATCAATTCAAGATTTAGTAACCTGCAAGCTTAGAACATGATTCTGCTTTATTTTCAAAAAGTAAAAATTTTCTCAACCCTTTTTGCTGCAAACTTTAGTGTAACACCCCGGAACCAGGTCGACCCATATCGGGTGTATATTGGCTCCTGGGCGCTAGCTTAGGGCCCAAAGTAATGAAAACTAACTTCAGAACTAACCAGACACACAAAAATAACATCCTAAAATTTTTTCGGAAAAACGGCTATATAACGCCTGTACATACGAGTATGGGCTAAGCCCTCAAACCACAAAAATCACCTGATAAACACAGTTTATATATCCATTCAAAAAAACTAAACTATTCGGATATACACCAAAATAAGCTTACTAAGATCACACCCTCTCACTCTCTCATTTACAACATATACAATACCCAAAATAAGATCTACAACTATAAAAAAATTTGCCTTCCATGGGTCTAGCCGGGGTAGAAATAGTCCTCTGGCCTATATTCGGAATAACCTTCAGCTTCTGCCTCGCTACGCGTCTCACTTGCCGGATCTGAAAACAAAACCGGTAAAAACAAAAATTCGCGTGAGACAATTGTCTCAGTAAGTAGCATCATGCATGCTAGAAGCAGTTTTATGCAATTTCAAATATAAATAACATGCTCGATTATAACACGATCAAATCTCATAAATTTCATGCTGAAAATAATTCAAACACAAAGAAGTTCATTTTCAATTAAATCAATATTTCACTATTCAAGATCATACTATTAAACAAATAAAAAGCAGATCAATCCAATTTACGAGATGATCACCCTTTACCCTCTAACCAAGATTCAAGGTCTAGCGGAGTGCTTGTCTACGCTTCCTGACAAATCAAAATAAGCGGAGTGCCCTCTACGCGACCTAACGAATCCAGGTTAACGGAGTGCCTCTCAACGCTGCCCAATGAAGCAAGGCTAAGAGGAGTGCCCCTCAACGCTGCCTATTCATACCGAGTGGAATTTCCTTCCACTTCCCAAATCATATGAAGAACAATTCTATACAAATAAAATAACTTATACAAATCAATTACTGATAAACCAATTTTTACAGTTCTGAGCTTCTGGGGTGAATTTAGGTTCACAATCCACAATGCCTCAAAGCACGTGGTGAACTTAATTCACGATCCCCATAACTCATATTTGTTGTGGATGGTTCACGATCCCCCTATTAGGGTGAACAACAATCCACGATCCACAAATATCCAGGGTTGTGGTGGATGCAAGTTCACGATCCCCCGCTAGGGTGAACACTAGTTCAAGATCCCCAGCCGAGGTGAACGGCAATCCCAGTCCATAGAACATTCAA
The DNA here is from genome assembly GCA_947561395.2 of Buxus sempervirens. NCBI lineage: Eukaryota > Viridiplantae > Streptophyta > Magnoliopsida > Buxales > Buxaceae > Buxus > Buxus sempervirens. The sequence continues at coordinate 2,462,192 of OX387195.1, forward strand.
CCATAGGCCCTTGGCCCTTTTTCGAACTAAAAGGAAGCCTCAGCTTCAATTTTTCCAATTACATAAATCACCATCGATCAAGACTAATGTTATAGAATTCACAGCACACATTTTCACTCTTGACATCACTGCCATCACACATTTTCTTTTAATTACCCAACATTTGTTGCCAAAACAATAGTGAACAGTAACAGCAATTACGAACCCTCCGACATTAACAATCCGACACTAACAGTAATTACGAACAGTAATTATCCGATTACTAATAGTAATTCCTAACAGTAATTTACCAACGGTGATTACTAACAGTGATTTACCAACAATGATTACCAACAGTAATTTAATAATTAATTAACCCAATACTAACAATAATTACTAACAATAAGTTCTAATTACTAACTTCCTAGTTACTAACAACAATTAATATAAGCGTCTTCTTGCAACCAATTACTAACAATTATTAACAGCAATTCATTTTCAAGTTACTAACAGCAATTAATCTAGGCATCATATTGCAACCAATTATTAACAATTACTAATAGTAATTCATTAAAAGTAATTACTAACAGTGAATTAACCAATTACTAACAGTCCTACCCCAACGGAGTTACCAATTCCTAACAGCAGTGGAGTTACTAATTCCTAATAGCAATTAACCAATGAAATTTCCAATTCCTAACAGCAATTTCCAACAGAAATTCCTAACAGCAATGGAGTTGCCAATTCCTAACAGCAATTCCTAACAGTTACCAATTCCTAACAGCAATGGAGTTACTAATTCCTAATAGCAATTAACCAATGAAATTACCAATTCCTAACAGTAATTCCCAACAGAAATTCCTAACAGCAATAGAGTTGCCAATTCCTAACAGTAATTTATAACAGAAATTTCCAACAGCAATGAATTTACCCATTACCAACAGTCCTACAATCAGTTACTAACAGTAAGTTTACCAACAGTACTTTACTAACAATAATTTACTCATTTTGCACAAGACCTTTTGCACCCAGAGACAGACATATGGCCATCACACATACTTCCCTTAGGCCATGATACCGCAAAGAAAACAATTTAAAAAAAAACAGACGGCAAGGACTACGGCTGTCTTTCATCCTATCATCATTCCTTCATCATGACAATCTTTCTAATAGAAAGAGGTGTTCCTTCAGTAACAGAATCTATATTTGATAACAGTACAATCTTCCACATACAATTTTGTTATAAAGAGTGCATAACACAATTTAATTCTGCCACCTAAAATGATAAACAACTCCCAACAATAAAATACATGAACCTCATATCATGATCAGGGAGAATGAAGAATGGAAAAAAAAATAAATAAATAACAACAATCACCAAATTCAAAGAAGCTTTACACGAAAGCCAACAACTAGGACTATTCAGTTCTACTAAAGATCCTAAAGTTCGAGATCTGTGATCAACAAAGAAGAAAACATGTAGAAAGAATAATATCCACCAAATCACGAATTTCTAATGATTATCCAACTATCCGCACATCACATGAGCTCAAACATAAATATGCGCAGATAAATAAACAAGTCCTGTTCAAATCTATGAAACCCCAAAATTTCGATCAAGCATCAATTGAACATACAAGCGACAAAAAGGCGACGCATACTAATTTAAATCAAACCTAACCATTTTCAACATTTTAAAATCCCATATCAAATTTCAAAACGAGGAAATAGCGAATGAAAACGAAAACGCTACTTACATGGAATCGCCGAATCCACCGCTCAGAACAGAAATAACCAAAATCGATTTTTCTACTAAGTTGGTCGAACCCTCATGCCTATTCGCAGGTTCAAATCATACTCACAAACCAAAACCAAAAACAAGGATTGGGAGTTTTTTTTTACACCAGAAATCAATCAAGAGCAATCAAACCCACAATAATAAATTAGGACAGAAATCGTTCGAACCCAACAGTAATTGCTCAAACAACAGAAATAATAAACATAGCAACAAATCGATTAAACAGCGAAACGAAAACATGCTACTTACTTGATTTCGCCAAAATCCATGCCCACTCTCTCTCTTTTCCTCTTCTTTTCTTCTTCCCCACGTTTTTCTTCTCCTCTTCTTGTCCTATCTTTTCTCCTCCTTCTTCCTTTCTTTTTCTTCTCTTTTCTCTTCCCTTCTCTTCTGCAGCCAAACCCCCAACAAACGCCCCCTTGCTTCCCTTCTTCTCCTTCTTCCTTTCCCTCTTTTCTTCTTCTTCTTCTTCCTTCGTCTCCTTTCCTCTTCTTCTTCGTCTTCTCTTTTTTTTTTCTCCTGCGTCTACTCCTCACGGACGAACCAAAACCCCCTTTCCTTCTTCCACGATTCCTCCCTTCTTTCTCAATCCTAACGCCCAAAGACATAAACCCCAAATAAAAAAACGTGAATTGCTTTGGGTTTTTTTTTTTTAAACCATTAAACAAATGAACCGGTTCACTTAAACTGAACCAACCATTAAACTTACCCAACCTAATAAATTTTATTGTTTAATTGATTATTCTTACTTAATTTATTTAATTAATTAACCTTAATTAAAGTTTTATTATTTTTTTTTTTCTAGATTCCGGGGTTTTACATTTAGTGCAACTAATTTATTATATTTTGTCTTTTATTGTTTCTATATTTCTTTGATTATATTTGTGAGTTCATCTTTCAGGAAAGCTATTGCATGAACATACATCATGGATTTGTTTGGCGCTACCCTCTTTCTTATGTATCGAATCTTCCTATGAACTAAATAAATTAGATAAAGTTGGTTCGCATTTTTGAGATTCTGGGTTATTTTTCCATTCTTCAAAGTAAGTTTACCAAATTCTTTGTTTTCTAAAAGTTACCATTTGCTTCTGCTTTTGGTTTGGCTTTTTGTTTTTTGTTCAATTTTTTAACCAGTTTTATTCCATTTTCTTTGAGTTAGTTGTTGCGATTACTACAGAACACAATAAAGATGTTGTCACCACTTAAGAAAACAGTACAGTAGGACAAATGTGTCTGGATGTTTGATTGAATATGGTTAATAAGAGCATCATGCACGATGAGTGAAGTTTTTGAAGGATATGTGCACCAATTTTGAGAGGTCTTAGTGAATTTATGAAAAAGTGAACTTTATCTTGTCTTCTTGATTGAAGTAAGCTAGGTTTCTCATTATTATTTTAGAACCTGTTCGTTTGAATTTAATTAACTTTATACATATTTCTTTGGTTTTCTTTGATTCATTCCAGCTGTTTGTTTTGTTAATTTTTTACCTTTGGTATGGAAAATTTGGAACTCAGAGTAGCAATATATCTACATATGTTCTTTCCAAAAAACCCTTACACACCATCGCGAAAGTTAATTAATAAAAGGATACAATGATCAAAACTGCCCTCAATTGTTTTAAAACTTAATAATCAGTTTTACAATTACCCTCCCACAACGTGCACATGCACCATGCTAGTAAAAATAATTCGGAACCACATCGTCTTTAATGATGTACTGCATTGCAGAGTGTTATTGCCGTAAGATGTTGCCATGTGGACCATCTCACAGTTACTGTTTTTTCAAGTGTGACCTACTTGACACATTTACTGAAAAAGAAAAAAAAACACTGATCGTGAGATACTCCACATAATAGAATCTCACGACCATAGTAGTACACAATGCAATAAAGAATTGTAGACAATTTCATTCCTAGTAACCAAAAGGATTGGATTGGATGGAAGCGAAAAATTTTCTACGCCAACCATCTTACAATTCAGGAAAAAGGGGAAAAAAATCAATGACAAACGTATGCAATCGTCTTCAACAAGGTCTATCAGCTTTCTTCAACCTAAGAATCACAATCCTTATTCTTCTTGTTTCAGCAGCAGCAGCCGTTTTGTTCAGAGAAAAAGCAGGAAAATGCTTTGTCTCCATCATCCCAATACCCTCTTTTGGCACTTCATTGAGATCAAGGATGCATAGTTCCAAACCAAACGAGTTCCAAGACTTGGTTGGACTCTTTGGATGTTGATCATTCTCCAAGATCAGAGACTTGGTTGGACTCTTTGGATTTTGACCATTCTCCAAGACTTTTGATATGTGCATCGTCTTATTGATAAATTACGGTGTGTGATGGACTATTTGGATGGGGCCTTGCTGCTCCTCATGGAAGCAAGACACATTCCTGCAAATTCGGTTACTTCCTTCACAAGAGTCGTACTTCTACTGAGATTCAAATTTGACTCTTCCCCTTTCAAGATTAGCTGTAAAATTAAGATTAAAAACATATATTAAACAAGGGGAGAAAAAAATGGAAATTAAAGAAACAGATTAATTAAGAGTTGGACATGATCAAGAGATATACTTCTCTTAACCTTTCTTTTCATTTAAAATTGAAAGCTTCGAGATTGTTGTAATGAAGCATCTTACTTTTGACTACCTGTCATAGATAGATTCATACATCCCCACTTGAGATGTAATGTTCAGAGATGATAACGCGTGAAGTAAAAACAATTAAATTATGTAAAAGGACGACAAAAAAAAAACTGCTGTAACTCACCTTTTTTATGATCTTATTCTCTACCATTAAATCCATCATGATTTCCATCAATATCTCGTATCTCTACAGGAAATCACACAAGAACTTAATTAGTAGCAATAATAGTCAATAGAATTGGGCAACCCCAAAAAACCAAACTAGAAGGTCGGTTTATTAATCAGTAGCAACAATACGAGTAACCTGGTAGATTTATGTATTTATTTTTGCTTTTTTAACAGATATAGATATAGATTTACCCTTTTTAGTTTTCTCTTCGAGTGGTTATGCTTCACATCAGATTCGTTGGCAGAGAACGGAAGAGGAGTTGCCGAACTAGAAGCCTTCACCTTGATAGTGGGTCTCTCGCCGACTGAACATACAGCAAGAGGATTCAAAGATGGAGGAGGGTGAGAAGACGAAGTGCAAGGAGGGGATGGGGATGGGGCAAATTCTACCGTGATTTGTGTAATGCCCCGAACCCGGGTCAGTGCAAATCGGCACCCAACCCGAACCCAGTTCGCTACTGTAACAACCCAAGTCCGGTTCAACAACCAAACTTGAGGTGTTACCATGAAGCTGAGGTTAGATACAAACTAAGATTCATAATATATTTTTAAACTAATTCATTACATCAGAGTTCTGGTGGGAAGTAATACAATTCTTTATTCAATAATATCAATTCAGTTTACAATAGGGTGGTCTAATCAAAATGTGAACAAAATTATCAATTACAAATCTACCCATCAAATAAACCCCATCTTCGCGATCTCTCCAAGCAACCTGAAAATAGGGGAAAACGGAGTGAGATTTACATCTCAGCAAGTAGCAGGTGCATGCAATTAGAAACAGTCCAATGTAAGCAAATAGTCATGGGGTATACGATTAAGCAACGATAAGACGAGAAATTCAAGTTATCCATGGCAATTCCAAATAAAGCGATAAAACAGATGATCATGTACAAATATCAGCAATTGGATGTTAATGGGGTAAAACCAACAAAAGTGATAAAACACGTGCCATTGTAGGACTCACAAAGATGATAAGTATTTGAGATGACACTCAACTAAATGCGATACCATCATATGGCTTAGAGGCAGTGCTACTTAATGATACTCAAGCCCCATGCAGCGCAGCTTAGACAAGAGCCATAGTCACCGACTTATTGCGCACGAACTCAATAGAGTTGGCATGTACCACCAGCATGCAGCACCAGAATCAATACATGGAGATGGTCGCTTATCCACATGTACAAGGAATCACCAGCGGCTCACCGGGTTGTCCCTCTAGACATAGGACCTTCCTAGAGCAAACTAACTTACAAGGGAAGCGCGCTCGCACATAGGAGTAACTCAACCCAAACTAAATACCACTTAGCTAACCAGCCAAAACTATGGATTCATATACAGCTAAGCTGTAACGCCCCGGATCCGAGTCACATGAAAACCCGTAACTCGTATCCAGAGGTTATTAAAATTAACAGGATCAAACTACCAGAGTAAAGAAAACATGAAACTAAATATTTTTATGCAATAGAGTGCGCTAAACAAATCCCAACATGAAAACTCACATGACCAAATTTTCACTACCCGCAATTATCGGCTCTCCATACGTATCTGAAAAACAACAGAAATAAAAGAGTGAGATACGAATATCTCAGCAAGTAGCACATGCATGCAAGAATACACATCTTCAAATTTAAAAATTCTATGATCGAATAATCAGACGAGAAAACAAGGAACAACCGGTGAAGCCTGCGTACTCTGCTGACAGGAATTGTTGACCCAAGAGTATAGGAAACCATTTAACTAATAGCAATTAACATCGGAAATCCCTTGGTCAACAAAACCCAGATCAGCTTCAGAGAACATTAATAATATAGTCCATGCCTCAATAAGACAATTTCCACTAAGTATCCCAAGGTATTATAACTGATAAGTAAACGACAAAACCACGTGGTCAATGTCATACAAATATTTAATTGGGTAATCAACATGCCAGAGCGACATCCACACCTCCATGTACACAGTTCCGGCCTACTCAGGGTTTCGGATACTCTGAAATGACGGCCTACTCAGGGTTTCGTCATCCAATGCCGGCCTACTCAGGGTTTCGGCATTGACAACCAGGCCTACTCAGGGTTTCTGGCTGCTCTACACCAGTCGTGGCAACACTCCATGGCCATGCCATTACACCAATAAAATAAAAGCATCACAATACTAAGCTTAAACATCTGGATCCAGGACAAGCTAGACCAAAACAGTAAACATCGTATAATCTCGATTTCAATATCAAAACAAACCATTCATTTCCACATCATGTAATTACTCATCACAATTCATCACCTGTCCCTCTGGACCAAGCAGTACCTCAAGTACATTCAGTAATTTCTCATTTCCCTAACACAAGTCATATGAAAGTAAAACTCAATCCATTCATACCAAGAAAACCTTTCAATACGTATAAAGTTTCCAACAAGTGAAACCAGAAATACAAGAACTTCTCAATCAAAACAGTGTATAGAACAAGGAAAAGTAACTGGTAACTCTTACTAGTTTGGTGTCCGGCACAATACTCATAAGTAACCTAAACCCAACTTAAAAACTCTTAAGAGGTTCACAAATTTTCCTCTATTAATTTCATAGGCAAAATGGTTTCCCAGGTTCCTAACCAAGTGAATAGTGAAGTGGTTTAACCCCTAAGAAGTGCAAATACTCTTGGTCAAATCAGAAATTCCATTTCGGTAAGCAAAATAGGTCTACCGCTCACCTATCGAGGTGGGCGCGAGGTGAGCGCCGGTCGGCGGTGAAGAAAACGGGCAAAATCGACCTGCCGCTCACCCGACGCTAAGTGAGCGCGAGATGAGCGCGAGATGGGCGTGAGGTGGGCGCGAGATTCGCGCGAGATGGGCGCCTTGTTTTCTACTTCGCGCGAGATGAGCGCGAGGTGGGCGCGGGATCGGCAGTAGGTCATTTTTAACGGGGCGCCTACCTCCGAGGTGAACGCCGGTGAGCGCGAGGTGAGCGGATACCCCCTGTGGTTTTCATTTCTCTGTTATTTTGAGATCTACATGACTGGCCGGTTTGTGAAGGTCTGTAATTACTCCAGTACACTCCTAATACTCCCAGAAGACTTCCCAACCATATTTGAACTTAATCTAAACACTTTCATTTTCAATTAAAACTTCAATCCGGAGACTCTGTTCACGTAACTTTCCGAAAAACCAGAAAAACCAGAAAACATCATACTATCACTTAATATACAAACCATGCATCAGAATAAGCTCGAGAAAACACAAAACACAAAACCCAGTTGTAAAACAGTGCTACTCACCTTACTAAGACTTTCTTCAAGCTTCCGGCCATCCTGGAGATTTTTTTTTTGACTTCGAGACAGACGGAAACCCTAACTCTCTCCAGAGCCGCGACTTTTTCCCCAAATCCCGAAAAGTTCTATGAGTTAGCTATTTATATAGACACTACCCGGATTTAACCTAATTCACCCTTGTTTCTAGAAATCTCCTTTTTACCCCTCACTAGTGCAGGGTTTTCCGGATTTACAATTATTAGCCCCCCCCCTTTTTCTATTTATTCCCGGGGCCGAATATTCCCACCATATTATATTTTTATTTATATATATTTTTGAACCCTGATGACCACAAGTTTTCCCAGAAATAATAAAGCTTGATTTAACCAGCACCAACATCTATATGTGCATATATATATTTCCATCTGCTGTTATTACTTGTTTATTCTCCTTACTGTAACTGTTAATTTATTTTATTATAACATTATTATTTTATTTTGTTTTCTACTCGAAACGGGGTTTTACATAAGCCCACTGACACAAACCACGATAAAACCACATATGGGAGGACACACTACTGTAGGAGGCATACACACTTTTACCCATAAAGGATTACACATCTCTACACAGAGGATTACCCATCTCTGCCGTAAAAGCTAGTATCAACTCAACCACAAAAGCCGTATCACCCAACCGTAAAAGAAAAGCTAATAACATCATACCACATACCAATCCATACCCAAATATTCAATTCCAAGAGGAAACCATGATTTAATCCTTAAAAATCCAAATAAAGCCTTTTCGGAATAACATATGCAATTTCCCAATTATATTCAAAATAAAACTCATGTATCATAATTTTGATAAAAATCAGAGTTTATGCAATTCCAGAAACCAATATTTATATTTAAAGTACAAACCAGAAGTAATTCAAGTTTTAGAGTTTTCCCTATCAATTCCTTTATTGTAATCCAAGTTCTCATCTTGTTACCTAAAATAGTACTTATTTCAAATTTTCTGTATTTACAATTTCCAGCATACTCTACAGATCTAAAATCAAGTTTAGAAGATGCTTTTAATCCATAAATACAAGCTGGTATCATTCCCATTGTTTACCTTCAAATTAGTCCCTTTCATATTCTATCCTACCCTTAGGACCTCCAATTACTTGGTTATTTTCAAAATATAATTTTATAAATTTTTATACTTTAATTAGGTCTTTATAAAGATGCTAGTATGCTTCACTTATTAGTAAAACTATTGGATATTTATTCGTGTTACAAAAATCACTAAAATCTACAAATTCTGCATAAAGCGCCTACCTCTACAGGGCTAGGCGGTCCTAGGCGATCCTAGGTGCTCGTGTAAATTTTAACAGTAATTTCCAGATTTATAAATTTTGGATTTTTAGGCTTTTGCTATATGTTTCTTTGGTCTAAATTAATCTACTAACATTCTAAAACATACCTAAAGCCCTCTAGATTAATTCTTATCAATTAAATACTATCCTATGATTATTTACATGATCAAACCAAGTTTTCTTCATTACTTTAACAAATCATTCAAGAATACCAAACTCTAAAATATAAATCCTTTGATTCCATGTAAATCCAATTCCGACAAATCCATTCAAACCATGTTAAATCACAGAAAATGAAATCATGCAGTTCCTCCAGTTTTCCAAGGGTTACTACTTGTCTTATACACTAAGAATCCTTCTTCCATTGAAGCTTTTAATTCTGGACCCAACTTCTGCTCCCAAACGCACCAAGCTAGAGTTCCCCAATTCACATCTCCACCGTTCACATTATAGTTCCATCAGTGAAGATCAAAACCTCTAAATTGTAAGGCGATCCACCATACGGATTTTCTCCGATCACGATTTGATGATGGCTGGTCAGGCAGCTCCATTAGCAACCTTCTTCCTTTCTCTCCCTCTTTTCTCTCAATATAAAACCCACGAAAATTCTCTCTCGTCTCACCTTAATCTCCTATTTCTACTTGGCTTTAGAAGTCCTAAACCAACCCTAATAGGCTCCTTTAATTTGGGCTAACCCAACCAAGGTCTAATTAAAGTCTAACTCATTCTAATTAATTCATACTTTTTCTCCACCTTCTATTTTTCTACTAAAACATTATTAATTAAATCTCTTATCATCTAAACTCCTACTTACAACCTATTTTCGTGCATAATAATTTATTAAACCTTAATATCACCTAAAACCTTATTTTCTCCAAATTAAGACTTGAAATCTCCTAATTACCCTTTTTCCACATTTGGGCTTTTGTTAATTCCTTTTAATTTCTAACTTGTCTAAACAAATTATTTTCTTCTATTTTCTAATCCTAGTTATTATTTAATGCTTTATTTATTAATTACCCTTTTCTGAAAATTACCAAAATACCCTTTTAGGCTACTTTTTCCTTAAGGTTCCTTCTTTATTTTCCACTTACTACTTATTTAAATTACTTGCCCTCTAAATCTTCACTTTTTATTTTATCTAGGACTTAAACTCGTATTTCCTTTATTTATTACTTATTTATTTATTAAGTGAAAATTCGGGGTTTTACAGTTTGCCTTCCTTTAGCACCCCAAACGGGCATTGGAGGTGACTGATGCTCTGACTTAGCGATAAGCATAGGAAGGTCAACAAGGATTCCAGCAACCTCCAGCTCCTTAATGCTGAATTGGTTGTTGGGGTCATTCTCCATTTTTTTTTCTTTTTAGTCCACTTGCTTTTTTGAAATGGGTGGAGTTGCTGAGGAGTTGTACGTATAAATAGAGAGGGATAGATTTAAATGCGGCAGATCAACTTAGTCTTCTTCAAGTTGGAGCTGGAGTTCCTGAAAGCAATTGTTAGCTTCTACCATGTGTGAATCAAAGGAGAGTCTTTTAGTTCGAGTTAAATTGGAGTTCCCTTTTGCCGAGAATGTTAGCCTTGAAAAGCATCAATTAAAGAAGGCAAAATAATGAAAATATTTGTAAAAACAATCCACTAATTGACAGGGGACTTTGGGTGGCATCTTCGGCAAGGCAACCACTCACACAGCCTTTGAGCATTAGGCTTTGCACGAAAACATCATCGACAGCGTAGTCCCATCCAACTTCAGATGACATGGACTCAGCTAACTCTTCTTGAAATCTCAAGCAAGCTGCTCCAACTGGAGGATAGACCTCATCTAATCCTGTCCTTGGTGAGTACTAGTGGGAGCTTGTGGGGACCTACTGCAAGCTTGGTCTCTAAGAGTGAGTTGGCTGAGTTGAGTTGTAGGTGAAGCTAATTCAGTTGGAGGTGACTGGCGGCTTGTCGGGCTTGGGAGGTATTGAGCTCATGTAAGAGGGAATTTGAATCCCAAAGGGGGAGGTGGTGAGTGTAGGGAAAAAGGTTCAGACTGAAGGAGGAGCCTACAAAGATGTAGATGATGAGAAGATTGGTGAGTATAACAAGCAGAAGGATCTTGATCTTGGACTTGCTCTGTGTCTGCTGATGTTGCTTTTTTTTGGGTAATCTTTAGTGCCACTTCCCATTTCTATTTGCTTTCTCTTTCTCTGAAGATATTTGGAGGTCTGAATGGCAAAGTTGGAAGTGTTGAAGGTGAATCAAACAAAACAGGAGAGAGGAATAGTGAAAGAACTAATGAGAGATGGAGAGACATACTAAGACTGTTTTGATCCATCCTTGATTCCTAATGCATGGGAAAAAAAAAACTAAACTCATCAATTTATAGAGGTGTAATACTCAAAGGATCTATAAAACACAAGTTGAATTTGATTATCGGACAGGCTTTTGGTATTATTGTAACTGGATTTTGACGGCAAGAAAATATAACACATGTCTTGGTAATATGTACAAAGGCTTTTGGTATAACTGTAACTAGGTTTTGAAGGCAAACATGTATAGTCAGGTCCTAGTAATATGTATGAATGTGATCCAATTCAAAAAGGAAGATCAATTATGATTCACAAGAAAAAATAAAAATAAAAAACATAACTTCATAACAATTGATATATGAATGACCATGTCTACCATATTCGATTTTTCTAAGATTGAGGGTTCTTTGATCCTTCTCCATCCAGCCTCCGGTAATCATCCTGCATATTAGATAATGCTCAACATTTACCCATATTAGCCTTTTTTTTTCTAGTTTGGCATGAGTTCTGGTAGTTTGCTGAAATATCCTTGGATCGCCTTTTGGTATGTTAGGAAACAATTAGAGATGTAAAATTCCGGCTAATAAAAAAATGAAAAAAAAAATTAGGGACATAAAGACACAAAAACATGTTTGAACTTACATAAAGAAGGAAAAAGAAGTAATTTATTTTATATAGAACTAAATAGAAATGGAATTTAGGAAAAACCTAAAGGATAGGTTAAAATAGGTATAATTCCTCCAATTAGTTCTATAATTAGAAATGACAAACAAAACAGTATTACCTAAACGCCTTTAATAGATGGTGTTGAGTTTTTTGACAATACTATAAAAAAAAATTACAAGATTAGCTAGACCTTCTAATTTATATGAATTGGATTTTCAAAAAGGCACATACTTTGCAATTTAAAGATAAGGATAATATGTATTAAAGAAATTCAGATTAAGTGAAATAATATAGATAGGCAAAAATAACATAAAGAAAGTAGGGAACAATGTTGACATTTGATATCCAAACCACATCAACTAATCAGTTGCAAAGTTTGCACATACATTTATAGACTTATCCTACAATTTTTTTCTAATGACTTTTATTAACTTGACATGGTACATTGGTGTTTTGATTCATCATAAATCTCCAACCATCTTTTTTATCTACCATGACAATAGTTGGGTTGTTATCTTCTAAGCCGTCAAGATGTACACCTCCTATTTAACATGTAAAATTTTCAAACACGTGCAAAAATCTTTCAGAAGATCTATACATTTTATATCAATATAGATGATGTGTAAAATTTGATAGTTTGACCATTTACAAAGACATCCACCAAAAATTAATGTCATTCAACATACAAGTTTTTGTTTCTTGTATTACTAGTAACGTTAACTGTAGCGCCTCAAAACAAGGTCTGCCCATTAAAAGTACCAACCCATCCCTGAGCACTCACTACTTATGGGCCCACAAGAACCTGATAAACAGAGATATGGCAATATAAAACAATTTATTAGAGTGCACTAGACAAGGAAAGGTGGTTGTGCAATTATAGGCTAACCAAACTAAAAGTCACCTACATTTTTTTTTTTTAGGAAAAAACCCACTAAGGTAGGAATAACCTTAGTGGCACTCCATCGGAGGGAGGAGGGTTGAGGCAGCCCCTGACCTGTAGATTAATTCTAAAAAACAAAGTGCATCAGTCCAGGGGGACATTAAAACCTTACCCCGACAAGAGACAAAAACACAAGCATTGGAACAAAATTCCCAAAAGAAAGGACTCAAAAAGAAAGGGGGGGACATATAACCTTACCCCAATCCAAAACCCAAAAAACCATCTAATATCTAATGGAGAATAAACCTGATCTATCATGAAACAAACAGTTTTTAACATTATGGGGCAGATCCTCAAAGGACTCATAAACCTGCTTAGAAAAGTGCAAGCAACTTTCATTGGCCAAACTATCTGCAACTGAATTAGCCTCTCTATAGACATGATGCACATCTCTGGTAAAAACTTGCAACCTGTATTTTATTTCTCTCCAACAAAGAAGAAACTTCCAAGGGATGGAAGCAAGACCCTCAATAGAATCCACTATAATTTTAGAATCCGATTCAATGTGAAGATTTTGAAAACCATAGTTATCAGCAAGACGGATACCATCTCTTAGAGCTAAAATCTCTGCCATAGTATTAGAGGTGTGACCATAATAGTTAGAGAATGCAGCAATGAATATATATATATAAGCTGGTCTACCTAAAATAAATACAAGGATCAAGTACAAAATGGCAACTAGCAACTCACAATTTCTCTCTCAAAGTACGAACAATCATATATAACATTGTCAATCCAAAATACATCATATCTGGACCAAAAAGTGATCATAAGTGTCTTAAATAGAGACCCTACATCGGATGGAAATAATCCTCCAACTTATGCTTCGGATCACCTTGTAAATCTGCCCCAATACGTAGCTCACTAGCAGGATCTAAAAATAAAACCAATAAAAACAAAACACATGTGTGACTAACGTTAGTTTATGCAACTTTCAAATAATAAAAGAAACATGTTCATATACCATGTGTCCAAACCATATCAAAACCATGTGAAGAAGCAGTTCATTATAACCATACATGTCACACCCCGGAACCAAGCCTGCCCCTCCAAGGCACAACCCGTTCCAGACCGTTTCAAGTGGGTCATTTCTCTTAAAAAAACACTGAGGAATTTAAAACTTTTTCATAATGAGTGCAGGTGCAACAGTTTATACATGTGCATATCAAAAGTGTGATCATATACATTTGAGATGAAATAGAACATGAGAGTTTAGTTACAAAAGACGGGTGACTATTCACTCCTCTCGAAGGTAAAGGTTTTACATTCCAAAACTATACAAGCATTATGAAATAAAAAAAATCCTAAGGCCTATAGAAGTCTTCCTCTTTATACCCGATGGCCTTTTCTTTTCCTTTATCCCTAGCCCGGTCCTTTATACAGGACGTTGATGGATCTGAAAAATAAGATAGATAATAACTATGAGACGAATGTCTCAGTAAGCAACACATGCATGATTCGATAAAACACAGTTCATGCAAATATATCTCGATGAAACTATGACAAGCGGGTGGTTTTTAATACGAGACAATCCACGGCATCTCATGTGTCATACAGTGGTTCATGCATGTGCTTCAGTGTACAGTTCATCAATTTATAACAATTGCAATCAATAAACATTATAATAAATGTAACGGATCTCAAGCTTGCGTGGAGGATACAAGTTCTTTATCTCCAGGCCAGGGTGAACACAAGTCCACTACCCTCAACCGAGATGAACCGATCCATCTACCCACCAAGTCTTACTGCTGTAGAAGAGCTTTTTCACTACCCCCAAATTGATGTGAACCCTGGTTCACTACCCCCAATTGAGGTGAACAGCACACGTTACCAATCAATATTCTCTGTCATGATGAAGCCAGTTCATTACCCCCAAATTGAGGTGAACACTCGTTCACTACCCCCAATTGAGGTGAACGGCATATATTGCTTACCAATATTCACTGTTGTGATGGGGCCAGTTCACTACCCCCAAATTGAGGTGAACACTAGTTCACTACCCCCAATTGAGGTGAACTGCACATATAAAATGCCACACAAATGGGCCAATGCCCTAAATACAACTCATGAACTTCTAGGTTATTGCCTCTCATATATTTCATGTTAAATGTGGGGCCGAAGCCCATCTGGTTAATAATACTCAATGTCCCTGGGGCCACTGCCCTTTTTGTCTCATGTTTCGAATAATGGGCCAAAGCCCTTGAGGTGGTACAAATGTTGTACGTGCCAATGCCCTTCACTCTAGATGTAAAATACCAGGCCGAAGCCTATTTGGTCATGGTAGTATACTTACATTGATGGTCAATGGTAAGGGTTGGGTTTTCAGAATTTCTACCCTTCAAGACTCATTTTTGGGCAACCTATGCCTCAACTCCTTTGATACTTGTATATCTCAGTCTTGGTTCTTAATTTCTACTTCTAATGGTTAATTGTAAAGTATTTGAGGTGGTGGAATCAAGTTATTCTATTTCTATAGTATTCTGGGACAGAAACTCTCGGTAAGACCCTCTTTGGGAAAACGTACCCAAAATCTTTGATATTTGGAATTTTGAGTTACTTCCAGTTGGAACACCTCCTAGACACTTAACTCTCACTTATACATAGGTTGGATTTGAACAAAATCAAATGGTAGTTCAATCTGGGTTGAAAGCTCAAAAATTGGAATTTCTAGTAAGGGCGCTCGATGGGTCGCTCGAACCGGCTTCGAGCGGCTAGAAATTTCACTCTCGGGTTCTCTGTTTTGACATCTCACTAGAATAGTCGCTCGAGCGATGCTCGAGCGGCCATGACTTAAAACTCTATCTAAGGCCACTTAAAACTACCGCCTGATGACCGCTCGAGCGACTGCTCGAGTGGCTGGGCTTTCTTAGCAGCTCGCAAAATCCGACTTTTGGGGATTTGGGGATTTTCTCAAATCTGACTTGTTCTAGGTGTTTTTGGGCTCGAAATCACTCCTAGCATGTGTAGAAACCTACTACCTATAAAACCCCTCAAAGAAAACTCTCCTATTGGCCCTAGAACTCGTTTTCACATCTCAACCCTAACATTCATCTAACATGCAATTTTGGCCGAAAATTTGAAACAAGGTTGGGGTGGTGTTGCTTACCTCTTGCAAACTCTCAAGCAAGTTGTATAACCTCTATTGAAACTCACAAACAGCTCCTTGCTCCTCTTTTGCTTGATTCCACAAATCTCCACACTCCAAACCTCAAACAAAAATGGGTTTTCTTGGGTTATTCTTTTCCTTTTGCTTGCCAACAACACCTCCAATGAGTTGGAAAGGGATAGAGGACAAAAATGGGGAAGGATGATGAGAGTGGGAGAAGAGGAAGAGAAGAAAAGGGTTTAGAATGGGGTTTGGTCGTGTATGAAACTCTTTGGATATTTTCCTCCACTTAAGTGATTTCCACAAGACACTAAATTTACAAGTTTGCCACTCACCTCCTTCATTGCACAATTCCAATCAACACTTAGCATATTTTATCTCACATGGAAATTTCATATAACCAAATAGAAATTGCTCACCTTCACAGGCTGCTGACAACCCAGGGCTTAGCCACTTTGGCTGGCTTTAGGCTTGAGCTGCTCCAACTTCACCTACACATCAAACTTACTAATTAGGGTATGCTAGGGATATTGGAACGGGGTTTCACAATACAGATCTCAGTATAAAGTGTTTGTGCAGGACTCGTGGATTAGTGTGTCTGTCAATTGAGATAACCACCCTCAACCAATTTGCCACTTCATGACTCGCAAATAGAATTCAGAACACGGACATCACCGCAAGTGGAGCCCCCACGCATGGGCTAGCAAGAGACATCCTAGTCAATTGCGACCAACTATCCATATAACCATTACACACACACACACACACAAGGAGACCTCGCGAATCCCACACGGCGGAACGGGTTGTCGTACCTCAACTATCTCACAGGAAGGCCTCACTAATCCCACACGGTGGAATGCAGACATGGCCCGGGTGTTAACTTGACAAACCATCACTAATACACTGACTAGGTTGACTATGGATCCACAACCATCTCTATGCCCACTAGACTCATACAAACTCATAAATAATCATTTAAAACATTTTGCTAAACAAAACTCATAAGGGCACCATCTGCCCCAAGCACAAAACCAAATCCAAGTGTATCTCGTATTCACTTCTTATTAAATTCCTAGGCCATACTGCCTTTAGGAATGCCATAGGCTTGTAGCCTTTTCAAATTAATAGGAAGCCTCAACTTCATTGTTCAATCACATAACTCAAACACATTTTTCCAAACCAAATTATTAACAAAAGGGTTAAAGAATAGTTTTATAAACAAAAAGACTAGTTGAGCTTCAAATATTAACCTTAAACACGAGCAAAAGCCGTTTTACAAGCCTGTAACTTCACTTTTTAAAGGACACAAGAATTTTCACCAAATTTTAAGGTCATTTCAATTCATGCCTAAACTTTAAATACTCACTAAAATATAACTGGTGTTTCATTAATATATGCATTATAACATTAAAAATTAAATATTTTTAGAAAAACAAAGTTCCGTTGAGTGCTTTCTTCCTGGTCAGTGACGGCTGCATTTTGATGATTTTTAATTTCTTAATTTAGGGTCCAAATGGCCTACCACCATCTCCATTTGTTCACGAACACCTAAACTAAATTTTAGACTATTAACATGAATTTTAATGCAAGGATTTTAAGTCCTCGCAAGCCACCGAATCTTATACAGTTTTAAGACAGTATAACAGAGTTATTTCTGTATTTAGACTTCAAATTGTTTCTGTCACAACCCGGAACCAGGTTTGCCCATCCAAGGCACTCACCTGCCCCTATTCGTCACAAGTAGGTCTTTTGACCTATTTAAAATGCGGATAATTTAAAACTTTTTCTTAGACAAGTGATAGTGAAAGAACAATTGATTCATGTGCATATCAAGAGTGTATAAGAAAGTGACAAGTTTTGTGGTGGACTACAAATTTATTTACATAACTACTTGGTAATTACAAAATGACAAGTAACTAATCACTCATCTCAGTCATAAGGTTTACAAGTGCAAAAAGATGCAACTACCATATAGGAAAATAACACCCTAGGTAGGTCGGTAGTAATCTTCCTCTCTATACCCTGGTGCTTTCTCCTTTCCTTTGTCCCCAATCCGATCCTTCGCACTGGACATCAACGGCTCTAAAAAAAACCGATAAAACAACTTATGAGACGAATGTTTCAATAAGCAATACATGCATGCTCGATAAAACACAATTTATGCTAATATGATTGGTATAAACCATGACATGCGGGTAGTTGAAATAATAGAGAAATCATCAAAGATTCAGTGTAATACAAGTAGTGTAATCCTGTGCTTACGTGTACAAATCAAACAATATAAATATCACACATAAAGTCATATGAAGTTATTATCTAGGTGGTTTAATACATAGTGCACATGATCCCATCTAACTCCACCGATTCCTCATAGTCGGTTAGACATCCAACACCGATTACCCTTGGTGTTAGGCATCCATACTCTGATTACCCTTGACATAGGGCATCCATGCCGATTCCCCATAGCAATGGGCATCGGCCACCGATGTTCCTTGGTGTCAGGATGATACAACATAACAACAGTAACTTGGTCATGACATTATATATAAACACACCTACTTAAGGTTTATGGATCCATAACTTAAGGTTGTTCATTATGCAAATTCCTTTAATCAATTTCGTATGTCAAACCATGCCATTCATACATGTACAATCTCAAGGGTAGCTCATCACCTTACCCGAGTCAACTTGGGCCAAACCCTTTTTCATTATCTCATGGAACCGGGCCACTACCCTTCATATAAATACAACAAAAAAGGGGCCAATGCCCTTCATATTATTCAATTCAATTTGGGCCAATGCCCTTCATAGTATATCACATGCTATAACAATAACCAATAGTAGTAAGACAAGTTCATGATATCAAAGCCTGCATTTTCATACATCACTTGGGCAACCTAGGCCCCAACTCTTTGGAAACATGTACAACCTTGATTGGGTTTTGGTTTTCTACTTCCAAAGATCATTTGAAAGGTGTTCTAAGTGGTGGAATTAAATTATTCCATTCCTATAAAAATCTGGAACATAAACTCTCTATGAAACCTATTTTAGTAGAACGTACCCAAAATCTTGGTTATTTGGAATTTTGAGATGATTCCAATGGGAACACTTCATAGACACCTAAATACTATTTGTACATGGGTTGGATTCAAATAAAAACAATTCGTACTTGGATTTGCTCTAAAATCCCAAAATACTCAAAAACTGCATCGGACGCCTGATTGCGCGCTCGAGTGTTGGCTTGGGCGCCCGGCTAAGCCAAAAATGTCAACTCTCGGGTTCTGAGTTTAAAAAAAAAAAACATAGGTGAGGCACTCGCGATCGTGCTCGAGTGCCAACGAGCGGCCTCGCTTATGACTAGAAATTAAAATGGGCGCTCGACATCGCGCTTGAGTGCTCTGTCAGGCGCCCTGGAGATTTCCCAGGTCACGAATTTTTGAAATTCGTGATTTTTTTAGGTTTTCTTCAATCTCACTTG
Source organism: Buxus sempervirens (assembly GCA_947561395.2). Lineage (NCBI taxonomy): Eukaryota > Viridiplantae > Streptophyta > Magnoliopsida > Buxales > Buxaceae > Buxus > Buxus sempervirens. The sequence goes on from OX387195.1 coordinate 2,481,854, forward strand.
TTTCTATGGTTTTTGTCTCTATAATTTCTCTAGAATGTGTAGTTACCTAGTACTCATCAAACCCCCAACATATACATCTCATATTTGTAAAGGAAACAAGATTTTTACAAAACCCCAAATTTCACATTTCTTCCAAAAACGAGAAAACAAAGAGTTTGGGTTGAGAGGGTGTTGCTTACCTCTAGCAAGCAAGCTAGCTCAACCTATAGCTCCTATAGCAAGCCACAAACAGCACTCCTTGTGCCTCTTTGGTTGATTCTCCACAATCCTCCAAGAAAAGCCCTAAACGAAAATCACCAAGTCTTGAGTTCTTCTTCTTCTTTGCAAGAATCTCTCCCCACTTTGCCCAACAAGATGGAGAGAATGGGGAGGAGAGAAGAGAGTGTGTAGAAGAGAAGAGTGTGAGAGAGTGGAGAGAAGAAGAGAGAGTGGAAGAAGGGTCTTGTGCTTGGGTTCATACATATGGGGCAAAAACCCCTCTTTTGGCACTTAGTAAAATTTACCCCAAATGCTCTAACGCAAGTTTCCAAGTTTGCCCTTCTCCTTATGAAACACACATGTATTACAACCATGCCACTCCCCTTCTACTGCACACACAAATTTACAGTTAAGCCATTCTCTCAACATGGAATAAATTTATTTAGTAATTTAGGGATTTCTCAAATGGAAGGAATGCATACCTTTTCACATTTTTGATAAACCTTGACTTAGCCACTTGATTGGCTTTAAATTTGGATCCCTCCAACTTCACCTTCACAACATAAACACAAAAGTTTAGAATTTACCAAATATCTCTTGCTTAGACACTTAATCAAGTCATCCAAGGATCTGGGGTTTCACAGTTTCTATACAAACGAATTCAGATTACAACCCATTTTTATAGAGCATTATAAATTAAGTGGAAGCACATAAAAATATTTAAACTAAACAAAATAGCAATCTCTCGGAACTAGGTTGTTGGTGCTTGAGCCTAAAATAGGCACTAGTCGAGCAATAGAAAATTTTGGGTTCTCAGATTCCATCTCTATTCTATCTTATTTTGCCACAAAACCATTAATTAAGAATTCACTAAAGAATCCTCACAACTTGCTGTATTCCATTATGAAACGACCAAGCCCCAAGCATTGACAAACCAACATCATTCTTTCAGGTTTAAACTTGCATGCAATGTTAAACCCCTCTCGATCTAGTTTGAATCAAGTAACCTCAAGAAAATAAATTATAACAGGGTCTTTAGAACTATAAAGGAATCTCTAGAATTTCATAGAAAATAGGAAAGCCATATAAACCATGAATATTCAAAGCAAGATAATTTCTAATATGTTCAAATCAAGCATGAATCTAGAACCGATTTCCCAGCATGCCAAACCAATACAAAATTTATTAAAATCCAAACAAAATCCCCACAATAATACAAAGATTTAGCGATTAATCCAAAAACAAAACATTGCATGTTTAGTTTTTAAGGGTTGCTACTTGGAAATTTTCAAAACCCAAGTGAAGGCTTTCCTTTCCTTCACTTTTTCTCCTTCTTCCACTTTTTCAAACCCTTGAGCTCCCTCTCTCCTTTGCTCTCTTCATATTAGCCAAGGATGAGTTTTGCCCTTTACCAATTTTTGGGGCTAAAACATTGGTTCATTTGGCCTTTTACCAAATTGCCCCTTTTGCTTGAGCCCCTTTCCAAATAAAAACCCAATAACTAACTTTCCCATTTTCTTGCAACTCTCACTTAAGAAATTAACCATAATATGAATAAAATATTATTCTAAATGAATCCTAGCAAACCTAACATGATCTCTCACTTGGGTTTGCTTACTTTTTCACTTAACTCTAACTTTTTCAAAATTTGATTCCCACTTCATGAAAACTACTTGGAGGACTTTTAAAACCTTCCTAAACTCTTTCTAAATTCATGATTTAGGAAAGGGATTGAAAACTTTGCTAAGGAGAAACATCCTATCAAATAAGAATCTAAACCTTGAAAACTATTCTACTTATCAAAATCTATGAATTGGGAACTCCCAACTTCTGGAGAATTTTAGTAACATTCAAATAAATTAGAAACAAGGGATTTCTTTCAAAAGACATGAAATTCAAATCAAAGCTTGTTCGAAGAGTGTTGCTTACCTTAGTAAAATACTTGATAGACTTTCAATTGCTTCTCCAATCATTAGATAGAGTCCACATCTGCTCCTCCTTCATAACGCAAGTTCTTAATTAGTTTAATAAGCCCAATTTAACAATAGATTAACTAATTTGGATTTAATAGAATTCAGGGTTATATATTAACCCCACCCATATAAGGCTGTCAAAGGATTGAATTCCTAAATATCTGAATCGACCATATTCAATCTAGACTCTCAAAAATGGTTGTACAATGTGATCTATTGAATCGACTACGATTAATAATTTTTAAAATTCAATTAATTTCAAATTTGAATATGGTTATTTCCAAGAATCCAAATCTAAATATATTCCCATTGATGGGCACGAATTGTAACATGTTGAACCACATGGTTCAACTAAATTTATAAATTAAAATTTAATATAAATAACAAATAAACTTAAGTCATTTTGAATTCAAACGCAAACTTTTATATTAGTAGATATCCATGGAATTCAAACATGAACGTTAAACTAAAACCAATATATCCTATATCCAATTCAATTTAAATGTGAACTTTTAATTCAAACCAATATTGGTATAATTCAAATATGACTGCTAATTTTGTAGATCGAATATGGGTTAAATGTCCATGGTAAATTCCTATTTAAACCATAGACATCCCTAGCACTAGTTACTACATTTTTAAGAAGGCCTGCTGCTATGGTAATAATGTCAACTTATTAGGTTGTCTAAGTATTACAAGTAGTCCCTTTATTCTCACAGGGAGAGGATGGCCCAAACTCCAATGAATCCAAAAACTTCTTAACTATTCTTTCCTTCTAGCTTTACATAAGTGGTCCTCTCCCTTTTTATGCTTTAACTTTATAAGCTAATCAGTTTTTCTCTTGTGTTGTTATTTGGTTAGAATAACTTATCAACAAAGAGAAACAAAGTGGAAAAAAAAGTAGTAACTAGTCATACTCAATAGAGTAGGTTGTGGTACAGTATTAGTGTTATTGAGTTGTGTGGAGCTTGATAGTACTGGGCACTCAGCCACAGTGAAAACATAGTGAAACAACCGGTGGCCGTTGACGTAGTACTATTTCTTTGGGTGAAATGTAAAATCTCTGTGTTTCTCATTCTTGTGTGATTATTCTCTTGTTTTTGCTTTTCACGATTTCTAGGAATCAGGTCGGATTCCTAATAACTGGTATCAAAGTGCAAGGTTTGAGTGGGAACAATGGCTCAAAAGATGGAAAGATCAAGATCAAGAAGTTCGATGGTTTAGACTTCAGGTTCTGGAAGATGCAAATTGAAGATTTCTTATATGGCAAGGATTTGTATCTACCTCTTACAGGAATGAAACCAAAGATACGAGTGATGTAGATTGGGAGTTTCTAGACAGAATAGCCCTAGGGTTATTCGTTTATCCTTGACTCATAAAGTTGCGTTCAAAATCGCGAAATAGACAAGCATAGCATCTCTCATGAAAACCCTATCAGAAATGTATAAGAAACCCTCTACTTGTAACAAGTTATATCTGAAGCAATTTCTATTCAATTTGAGAATGGAAGAAGGTGCCTTTGTGACAGAACATTTGAATGAATTAAGTTCTATAGACATTGATTTTGAAGATGAAATCAGGGCTTTAGTTCTCCTCTCATCTCTACAAGAAAACTAGAATGACACTATGACCGTAGTGAGCAATTCTACGGGGAAAGAGATTAAAATTTAATGATGTGCGAGATCTAATTGTGAGCAAGGATATTTGCAGAAGAGAATTGGATCAAATATCAGGATCAACATTGAACATTGAAACCAAAGGCAAGATGACATCCTAAAAAAGTTTTCATGTTTGATCAATAACCAAGCATAGAAGCAAGTCAAGATCTAGGATTTCATCACGGTGTTGGAATTGTTGAAAACAAGGGAATTTCAAGCATGAGTGTTGGGCGAAGTTTGACAAAGGTGAAGACAAGTAATCTATGAATGTTACTGAAGAGATCAGTGATGCTTTTATTCTTAGTGTGAATAGTCCTTTTGAATCATTGGTATTGAATTCAGGATTTTTTTTCCATTCTTGCCCACGTTAGGAAATCATGGAAAACTATGTTCGTGGTGATTTCGGAAAGGTTCATGTGTAGCGCCCCAGATCCGGGTCTGCCCTATCACGGCACCAACCCGTCCCAGAGACCTACATGTGGGCCCAATAGAACCTGATAAACATAGTGTCCTGGGCAATTACATTGTAATCATCAGAGTGCATGACTAAAGAAGCATGGAATTTAAAATTTTCCATCCAACAAAATAATCACATGTTTTATAATCTCCAAAACATGATATATGTAAATACAAAAGGCAACTAAGATCTCACCATCTCCCACATGAGCATTCTTGTACAAAAACAATAATCCAAAAATAACTTTCAAGCCTACAAGTCCAAAATATTATTTACATCCCATTTACAATCCCCAAGACAAAATAGAACATCACAAAAAAAATCCTACTACGGGTAGTAGCCCACTGGCCTGTACTGAAGCTCACTCTCAATAACTGCCCTAGTACGCGGCTCACCAAACGAATCTGAAAACAAATCGAGTAAAACAAAACACGCGTGAGACTTAAAGTCCCAGTAAGCAGCAAACATGCATGGATAGAAACAATTTATGCAATTTTATAATATCATGATAGTGTTCACAAATATATATAGTACCAAATGTAAACCAAACAATTCAATCAGATATGAAGAGAAATTCCAAATCAAATATCTCAATCTGGTAACTCATGAAATCAAATCAACAAATACGATCAAATACTGCAAACATGTCTTGTCAGGACTCGTGGTTAGAGTGTCTATAAATTAGGTTAATGTCCACTATCCATTTGCCACCTACACGATTTACAGAGAGAAGCCTAGCTAGGTGTGCGCACCTGATTTTGGTCGCACGCGAGATGCACGTGGCGTGTGCGTGCCTCGGGACTTTCGGAGTCGCCACTGCCTAAGAAGTGCAGGCAGACACAAGGATTACCTATCTGGGTCTAAGTCTGGTCTGCGGCTTATTAAAGATCTAGTTAAGTCCTCGGTTACGTCCGGTGAAGTCCGAAGACACCCCGGCCCGCCCCGTCGGTTTGACGGGTCCCTCAGGTCTCCCTGGTTTTTTGTCAACTTCTCACCCTTCCTAGTCCAGCATGTACTTTGGTTAAGTTTGGTGGGGTCCTCTGAAGGTGTGGGCCCCTTTAATTTGATTTTATCTTTTTTATTCCTTTTTGGTGAAGTGGGTCAAGTATGGGCCCCGTTGGAAGGCCCGTGGGAATGCCAAATTGGGCTTGAGCCCATGGCCCAGTAGGGTTATTGGGTAACTGTGAGACATGGAAAAATCACCGAGATGATTCCCTCCGTCATCACACGGGCTCAACAAAAATGGGAGAGTCACCACCATTCAACTTTTAGGGTGTGAATGGGCACCAAAAATCATCAAAATAAACAAAAAGGCAAAAACTAGAGTAAAAATAACCCTACTTGAAAATAAAATCCAGAGATGGGTAAGGGGATTAGATTATGAATGGGGGAAGGTGTTAGACACCCCCACTCACCCACACAAGGTGGTTGTCAAGTGTTGTCATGCTCAAGAATATTCCAAAAACCTTTGTTTGGTCACGAGAACCATTCAAAATCAAAAATTTGTGGGACATTTGGAAGCCCCAGAATATTCCAAAAACCTTTTTTTGGTCACGAGAACCAATCAAATCCAAAATTTGTGGAACGCTTGGAAGCCCTAGAATATTCCAAGCAAAATAAAAAATAATAATAAAGACAAATGAATCCAGACTTGTGTTCACCTAACCTACTTGTCTACATTTATAGGGGTGTGACTCAAGTTAAATGGAAGCTGACATGTTTCTTTGCTTTTCCTTCCCCAGGTACACTTACTTGCAATCATTGCTCCTGTGACCAGATCGAAAGCCCGCACCATGAATACTGAAGAGAATCAAGCTCAAGCCACCGTACCCGCTCAGGACTTTGCTCAGCTGCAAGAGCAAGTGGCCGGTCTAGCCAAAATGTTGGGGGACTTACTAGCGGCTCAGGCCCAAGCCCAAAATCAAGCATCAACTTCCCATCAAGCACCGCTCCTCAAGCCTACATTCCGCCTTCGGCTCAACCCATTCCCGAGCCCATCTCTGAACCTGTCCCTGAGCCTATTCTGATCAAGGAAAATACTGTGGAATACGAGAAAGAAGTGGAAAAAGAAAAAGCTAGAGAGGAAATGGAAAGAAAAATGCTACACAAAATAGAGAGGATCCAGGAGGAACTCAAGGAGGTGAAGGGGGGAAACAGCTACGGAGGCACCACCTTCGACGACCTGTGCATGTACCCAGATGTATGCCTACCGGCCAAGTTCAAGTGCCCGGACTTCGACAAATATGATAGCACAGGCTGCCCAATGAGCCACTTGAAACTATATTGCAGGGCTTTGTGCCAGTTTGGCCGGGATGACGGCATACTAATCCAACTCTTTCAGAGGAGTTTGATAGGGTCAGCCCTGAGGTTGTTTGCCACCGTGGACCATAGCAAGATTAGAAGGTGGAAGGACCTAGCCGACGCCTTCTTAGACCAGTACAAATTTAACTCTGAGATCGTGCCAGACCGGTACGACATGATGAGGATGAGCAAGGGGAAAGATGAGTCTGTACGGCAGTATGCCAAGAGGTGGGGAGAGGCTACCTCCCAGGTCAGGCCACCCATGCTAGAACCCGAGATGATCTCAACGTTTGTGGGCACACTGGGGCAGCCCTTCTACAACCATCTGGTGGGGCAGATCACCACTAATTTTACAGCCCTAGTACAGGTGGCAGACCGGATCGAGGAAGGGGTCAGGTCAGGAAGGCTTATAGACTACTCTACTTTGACTGGGCAATCTGATTCCACCGCTTCCCTGGCACGGAAGAAGGGAGCTGGGTTCAAGAAGAACGGAGCCAGGAAAGAAGGGGAAGTGAATCTAGTCCAAGCTCCTCCCGCCAAGAAACCGCTCCATGTCAACATCTTTGCACCCCAGCAGGCCCAACAGGCCCAACACTGGTATCAGACCCCGCACAACGTCAATTTCTCCCCCTCCGTGCTGGCAAATCAGAGGAGGGCTTTTACTAAGGAGGAGAGTGAAGCCTGGATGGCAGCAAGAAGGAGCCAAGTCTTTACTCCCCTTTCTGTGTCTCTTTCCCAACTGTTACCAACCCTGCTGAAAGGGGAGTATGTGACCCTGAAGGAGCCCAACCCAAATGCCTCGAAGGGAAGGAATTTTGATCCAGCCGTCACTTGTGACTATCACATGGGTGCACCGGGGCACTCTACTGACACTTGCTGGATGCTGAAGCATGCGGTCCAGGACCTGTTGGACCAGAAGGCCCTGGTTTTTAATAATGCTACTCCCGCCTCGTCAGGAAATGATATCGGGCAAAACCCTCTGTCTTACCACAATGGGGCAGGCCCGTCCAACTCCATCACTGCCATATCCACCATGAGAAGGGCCTTTGACCCATCTCAGCTTATAGCTCCCGTGGGGACCTCGGTCAAGGTCCATTTTTTTCAAGAGACAGAAGAAGAGGAGGTCAATGTGGAATCCCAGAAAAATGATAATGCTGCTGAGGACATTAGCTCCTCTCTGAACCGGGTCTCCTCTCTTATGGCCCAAATAAACATTGCAAGGCCTCCCTTGGTCTTCAATTGCGGTCCACTCGCCTATACTCCAGCCAAGCCATCAAAGGCTCCATTGGTCGTCAACCTCGACCCCACTACCGCATCCATCACCTCTTCAGCTCCATCAGCCACATCTGGGTCCAAACTCCAACCCATGGTTGTAAACATTCCTGCTTCCTACAGTATCCCTAGACAGGCCCATACATCCCGGTCCAAACTCCAGCCATTAGTGGTTAATGTCCCTAAACTAGCCTATTCTGAGGCAGCTGTACCATGGAATTACAGCGAGGGGGTCACGGCGACGGTTCCAGTGGTTAGTAACCAGAACCTCATGACGAGATCGGGAAAATGTGTGGAAGGAGTAGAGAAAGAAAAAGAGACAAAGGTGGAGAGAGAGAGAGAAAAGAAAAGAAAAGGAAGTAAAAAGAAAGTTGAAGGGAAAAACAAAAGTAGGAGAAAACACCCCCCCCCCCAGGGTGCAGAAAATGAGGCATCATACCTCATAAAAATAATAAAAAAGAGTGAATTCAATCTTGTTGATCAACTGAACAAAGTCCCGGCCCAGATTTCAATACTGGGTCTTTTGCTGAATTCTGAAAAGCATAGGGACGCATTGTTAAGGGTGCTACATAGTGCACATGTATCCCAGACCATCGATCCAGACCAACTAGGCAAAATGGTTGGTCAAATCTTGTCACATAATGTGATAAGTTTCTCCGAATGTGAGATGAGCCCAGGTGGGTGTTATCATGTTGACCCTTTGCACATCACAGTGCTTTATAAGGGCAGTATGATCGCACGGGTTTTAATTGACAACGGGTCGGCGTTAAACGTCTGCCCGTTAATCACTTTTGTCAAGCTTGGTCTGGATCAGTCGAAGATCAAGCAGAATGGGAGGATAGTGAGGGCTTTTGACAGCTCTAAGACACACTCCCTAGAGGAGATTGAACTGCAGGTCACAATTGGACCGAATATTTTCAACATCACATTTGAAGTGATGGATATTCTAGCAGCCTTCAATCTGCTCCTAGGGAGGCCGTGGATACACTCGGCTAGGGCAATACCATCCACGCTCCACCAAAGGGTGAAATACATAAGAAGGCAAAGGGTGATAACAGTCCTAGCTGAAAACTTGGTGCCTCCTATTGTGTCACCTGATGTACCCTTAATATATGTGGATTTGACTGTTGACAAGATTGCGTTCCATTCGTTTCAGTTTGAGACGGTTAATTTCATACCCAGGGGGTGTGAGAAAAGAGAAAATAAGGGGACAACTGCAGAGAAAATTGTGAAGAAGGTGATGGAGAAATACCACTTTCACCCAGGAAAAGGCCTGGGAATAAATTTGCAGGGAATGGTGAAGCCAATCAGGGCCAAGAAACTGATTCCTAAAGTTGGGTTGGGATTTAAACCCAGAGGCTGGAGGAGGATGAAGCATGAAGAAGGAGAGAAAAGAAGTAAAGGAAAATTCCCTCATTTAAGGGAAAGTTTTCCAAAACCCTCTTGCATCATCCAACTGTCTCCTCCTATGGACTAATCCAAACCACCCTACCGCAACATCAACCCATTTCAAAAGCCTTCTGTTTCAACCCTGCAAGCCTATAACCCATCTCCTATGCTTGAAACAGTGGACGGGCCTGGGCCACAGCCAGAGCAGCAGGTGGATTTCTTCGAAGATGTCGGTGCATTCTTCGCCATGACTGAAGGCGAAAAGACGGTTGGTGACAAGGAGCTGCCATTCATTGACTGGGCGGCAGTGAAGATTCCAGATGAGATTATATCTGGACTAGGCCCCGTAGCAGAAAAGGGCAGTACCCACCCGGTGATGATGGCATCGGATTCTGGGTTTGAGGAGAAGGCTTGCACAATTTCCCTTGCTCCCAAAAATTTTGTATTGAACAATTGGGAGGAAACTCCCCTTACCTTTGAAGCAGCGTTTGCTTGGCAAACTGACGCGGCTTCCAAAAAAAAACTCCAATAGTGGAATGCCATTTCCCTAAAGGTCCTAATGAGCCTTCGTCTTCAGGGGAAATATGTTTAGAAGGCTCACAAAAAAACCAAAAAGATTTTTCTACTTTTTCTAGAAAATTTAATTTTTTCAAAAACGTCCGAACCACTTATGAACCATATAATCTAACCGAATTGGACCAGGTTGAATATGACTTCGACCTTGAGCTCGACTTTGATCTCATGGGGATCGAAGAAGAGACTGAGGTCGAAGAAGAAGACGTTCCAAAAGAAATTGAATATCAATTGGAACGTCATGAAAAGGGGGTCCAACCTAATATTGAGGAGACCATTTCAATAAATCTTGGAACCGAAGATGACCCAAAAATAGTGAAAATCAGGGCATGTCTGTCTAATGTGCAGCGTATTGAAATGACACAGTTCTTGGCAGACTATAAGGATGTGTTTGCTTGGTCATATCGGGACATGCCAGGGTTGGACACTGACATGGCGGTGCACAAGTTGCCAATTTTGCCAGGGGTTAAGCCAATTAAGCAAAAGCTGAGAAGATTGAAACCTGAATGGACCTTGAAGGTCAAGGACGAAGTGGTCAAGCAATTCCAAGCTGGATTTTTGGCAGTCTCTATGTACCCTGAGTGGCTTGCAAACATAGTGCCGGTACTAAAGAAGGACGTGAAAGTCAGAATGTGCGTAGACTATAGAGATCTGAACAAAGCAAGCCCAAAGGATGATTTTCCGCTTCCACACATCGACATTCTGGTTGATAATACTGCGGTACATAACCTATTTTCGTTCATGGATGGTTTCTCGGGATACAATCAGATCAAAATGGCTAAAGAAGATCAAGAGAAAACAGCATTCATCACACCTTGGGGTACCTTCCACTATATAGTCATGCCATTTGGGCTTAAGAACACTGGAGCAACATACCAGCGGGCCATGACAGCATTATTCCATGATATGATCCATAAGGAGATGGAGGTCTACGTGGACGATATGATTGCCAAATCGTGCAAAGAAGAGGACCACTTGATCAATCTGAAGAAGGTGTTTGATTGTCTCAGGAAGTACAGTCTACGGCTTAACCCGGCTAAATGCGTCTTTGGGGCTACATCAGGGAAGTTGCTGGGATTTATTGTGAGCCGAAGAGGAATTGAAATCGACCCGGCTAAAGCCAAGGCCATAATTGAAATGCCATCACCCAGAACAAAGAAGGAGGTTAGGGGCTTTCTTGGAAGGATTCAATATATAAGCCGGTTCATAGCACAGCTCACAGCTATCTGTGAACCAATTTTCAAACTTCTGAGGAAGGATAACCCGACGGTCTGGAATGAGGATTGCCAATAGGCATTTGACACAATAAAGAAATATTTGCTGAATCCACCTGTGCTAGTGCCACCAACTCCAGGAAGACCGCTGATCCTGTACTTGTCAGTGTTGGAAACATCAATGGGATGTGTCTTGAGGCAGCATGATGAGACGGGTAGAAAGGAAAGGGCAATTTACTATCTGAGTAAGAAATTCACAGAATATGAAGCCAAATACTCACCATTGGAAAAGACCTGTTGTGCTTTAGTGTGGGCAACTTAGAGGCTAAGGCATTACTTCCTTAGTCACTCCACATTATTGATATCCCGGATGGACCCTCTGAAGTATTTATTTGAGAAACCGGCACTAACTGGCAGAACAGCGAAGTGGCAGTTGTTACTTTCCAAGTTTGACCTCACATACATCACTCAGAAGGCGATTAAGGGTCAAACCATAGCTAATCACCTGGCTGCACATCCTTTGCTAGAATACCAACCGTTGAAGACCAACTTTCCTGACGAGGCAATTCTGTTTACTGAAGAAGAGGAAAGTAAAAGTTCTTGGCAAATGTTCTTCGATGGGGCCACTAACATGAATGGATGTCATCGGCATGATTTCCCCAAGTGAGTTGCACAACATGACATCCCCATGGCCCTTTTCCATGTGGGGCATAGATGTCATCGGCATGATTTCACCTAAGGCATCAAACAGACACAGATTCATCTTGGTGGCAATTGATTATTTCACTAAGTGGGTAGAAGCAGCCTCATATGCGAATATCACAAGCAACCATGTTATTAAATTTTTTAAGCACAATATTATTTGTCGCTATGGACTGCTCAGTGCCATAGTATCAGACAACGCTTCAAATATTAAGAACAAGGACATGAAGAAGATGTGTGAGTAGTTTCAGATCACCCACCATAAGTTAGCTCCATACAGGGCAAAGATGAAGGGGCAGTGGAAGCAGCAAATAAGAATATAAAGAAATTCATTCAGAAAATGGTAGTGAGTTACAAGGATTGACATGAAATGCTTCCACTTGCTCTACATGCCTATAGAACCTCAATCCGGACTTCAACTGGGGCAACCCCGTATTCCCTGGTCTATGGGATGGAAGCAGTTCTGCCAGTGGAAGTAGAAATCCCATCACTCAGAGTGCTCATGGAGGCTGAATTAGAAGAAGCTGAATGGATACAGTCAAGAAGTGATCAACTCAACCTGATAGAAGAGAAGCGATTGAAAGCACTATGTCATGGCCAATTGTACCAAAGGAGAATGGCCCGGGCCTACAATAAAAAGGTGAAGCCCAGAACTTTCCAAGAAGGAAACTTGGTGCTAAGGAAAATCTTACCATTTTTTGAAGATCCTCGTGGTAAGTTCAAGCCGAAATGGGAGGGGCCGTATGTCGTCAAAAAGGTCCTGTCAGGGGGAGCACTCATCTTGACAGAAATGGACGGGATAGACTTTCCTGAGCCAATTAACTCTGATGCGGTAAAAAGGTATTTTCCTTGATTGAATATTACTAGGAAATGATCCAAGGCCATTTTTCTTTATTTCCCTGCAAATTTTAATCCCTAGTCTAACCAAGTTGAGCCGGTTCGTTTCTTTGATAAACCTAAACCAGACTTACAGTCTTACATTGGGACAAAACAAATTGGGGCAAGGCCAATTGGGGCAAAAATAAAGAGAAAAAGAAAAAAAAGCAAAGAAAAATGGCAAATGAAAGCCAAGTGTGAAAAGAGATGCAAAGAATGCAATTTGGGGAAAAGGGGTTAAATTCATCATGACTGTAAGTCCGGTTGACCTATTTCCACATGTGAAAAAATTTGAGCCTTTAATACCTTTTCTTTCATAAACCGAGCCTAGCCTGTGTTTCGTCCTATTTCTAAGCCTAAGATGGTCATCATATCCACTTAGGATTATAATCCCCTGGGTTGCTCTGAACTAACGAAGAACCCGCAAAGGAAGGTAAAGCACAGCATGTCCCAAGCCAGCTAGGACCAAAAAGTTGCAGTCTCAAAAGCTAATCACTTTCTCTGCATTGGGCTGATAAGTACCAGGCCACCTCACCTGGTCATCCTGGAGTGTAGCCAAGAAAGTAAACCAGCCTTGTTTACCTCCTGGAATGTCAAGACACCCCCGGTTGCTCATCAAAATAGGAACCTTCAAGCTGGGGAAGAAGTGTCGATTGATCTCCTCAATCTGACTCAGATGGTCAAGTAACCAAAGCTGCAAAGGAGGAGGGATATTTCAGTATATTGTAAAAAAAAAAAAAAAAAAGAGCACGCAAAAGAAAAAAAAAATTTTTACCTGCAGGATGGGGGCACATGATAGGAAGCCCTTCTTCTTCCTGTAATAACAGTCAGTCAAAGCCTGGTACATCCCTGCCAAAATCATAGAAGCCAATCTCTCCCGCTCCCTAACCTGGCATACAACTAAGATAAGGCCCAAGTCGACCTCATCGTCATCCAGTGGGAAAAGCAGCTGGTTAACCACTATCAATGTTAGAGCATTGAACCTAGTTTCCTTGTTCTCCCCCCTCAAAAGCTTCTCAGTCAAAAAAGACTTAGACAAAGTCAAAAGGGTGTCAGAATCCCCTAAATCCTTCTTCCCTATACCCAAGAAAGTAGAAGCCTCTTTCTTGTAACTAGGCTTGAGGGGTGGGTTCACTACCTTCTCTGCAAACCTCAAGCCCAAGATGGTCTCAACCTCTTCAATGGTGGGGGTCATCTCATGGTTTCCAAAATGAAAGAGGTTTAGGTCAGGTACCCAATGGCCAATCATGGCTTCAATAATTTCCCACTTGAATGGGATAGAAAGGATGAGCAAAGTGTGGCCTAAATGAATAGAATCCCATCTGATCTCTTCATCAAGGGTCATGGAGTTGACCCACCTAGTGTAGAATGAATCTACAGGGTTGTACCTAGTGAGATTAGGGGGTTTTGCTCTAAAAGGTTGTTTTGCAGGGGAGGCTGCGTGGACAGACAATGGTAGGGCAAAAGATGATCCGGAATCCATTGGAGATGATGGAAGCAAGCTAAGAATCAATGGGAGGAAGAAAAAGGTGAAAAAGGGGTTTTCTAAACTCAAAAACTCGTAAAAAAATACGCAAATCCCGAGGCTGGTTGCATTTATAGCAGGTTTTAATGTATCCGATATATTAGACCGGATACAAAGGCCTCTCTTCATATCCGATGAACAATGCCGGATACAAAAGAAGTCATGTGTATCCGACATAACATGCCAGATACAAGGGAGGTTCAATGTATCCGATCTGATATGTCGGATACATAGAAAAAAGGCAAAAAAAAGAGAAAATGGAGAAAAATCCGAACGTTTTACCTGTTTCACCTGTATACAAGTATGAATTGCATGAAATTGAAAAAAAAAAAGAGCCAGACAAGAGGGAATAAATAAAAAAGTTTCTTTCATATATAAACAAATCTCTTTGTACAATGATGATGTAAAAAATGAAGATCCTAATCTACTGCACCTGTGCAGGATCACCCCCGCGTCCTCAGCCACGTCCTCCTCTGCGGCCTCTACTTCGAGATGGTCGACGACTAAAGATGTGGGAAATGATACGTGCGGCGTCATGGCGAGCCATCCGACCCACAACGGACTGAATCTAATACTCCAAGCAGTAGTCCAAGAGGTCTGAAGGCGGGTCAGGAGCAGAATCTGGGGAGGAAGCCCCGGGCTCAGCAGGAACAGGCTCAACTGGACCCCCACCCATAGCAGTCTCCGCTCCCACAGCTCCAAAAGGCCTAGCAGTAGCAGAAGAAGGGCCAGGAACAGAAATATCTTGGTCCATGGGAATAAAGTCAGAAATGGAAGCATCAAAATAAACCGAGAGGAAACTAAAGAAAACTTACCAGGGACCTCAGGAGCAGGATCAGGAGCCGCTACAGGAGATGAGGTGCCGGCAGGGTCCGCAGGAGCCCTAGGATCCACAGGAATGGCTAGTATAGGAGATGCAACTGGATCAGGGTCAGCAATAGGGATGTCCTCTGTCTCAGGAACCACCACTGGAGAGGAGGGGCCCACGGGATCAGCTACAACAGCAGCTACAACCGGGTCAGCAGCTAGGGTGTCCTCAGGATTAGCAGCATGAACCGGAGATGGATCAGGAACAGGAATATCTGGCTCAAAGGCAGCATCCTGATCTGGGACTGGGCCCTGCAAAAAGCCAAAACATTTCATATCAGAACAACAGAAACATGGAAATGAAAGAGATAAAATTATAAAGAATCAGATACCTGTCTAGCCTGAAGCTCGGCAACCAGAGCTTCCAGCTCTCTGATCCGAGCATCCCTCTGGGCCACGACCGCGTCATGCTCTGTGATCATATCATTGATCGCGGCCCACTGGCTCTGGAACCGGTCCCGCAAAGCATTCAGCTCATGTATCTGCCAATAAGAACAGAATTAGAGTCAGAAATACAAATTGAAGGAAATGGGATGAAAAATGAAGATCACAAAACTCACAGTATCATCATGGACCCGGATATAGATCCCGCCGATCTCTGTCACCCCGGCACGAGTGGGTCGATCCATCAAGCACCCAATGGATACTCTCTGGATCCACTCGTCATAATCCCCAGCTATTGTGAGCCCCTCCGCATCCTGATACTGGTCAAACTGGCCAATATCAAAACCAGGCAGGAGTGTATCGGGACCTACAAGAGGAGGGGGAATTGGGATATGAAGTGTGCCTATGTGCTGATAGTACAGGCGCTCTCCTAAATACATCACCCTACCAAGCCTCCCAAGGAAGCACTGGTAGGGCTGACTTCGGAGATCTCTATCAAAAGCATCTTGTACTATCATCTCACGGGCCACCCCGATATCCACATCATCAAAGCGTGCCAGGATGAGCTGCAAAAAAAATGGTCAGATACAGTCAATGTACAGGAAAAGAAATAAAAGAGAAAGGGGCGAAGAATTTACATCAGATCGTCAGGCACGGTCCAAGTGAACCCGAGCAGTGCGGGGCTGACTCCTATCTGCGTCTCGGACTTGGGCCGACCACCGCAGGGCAACAGGAAAATCCGCTACGCCAGGCACTGGGGACGGGCGGAAGTAGGTCATGTAGGTGTACATGAACACCTGGCCAAAAGAGAAATCAGTCAAAGATAAAAGAAGATAAAGCCCAGGGAGTAAGACAGGACAGATGAATTTAGTACCTGCAGGATCTGCCAGAAGAACCGGCAGCTGACTCCATCACCTCTCGAAGCTGCTAGGCCTTGAACTACTCGGCACAATCCAGCCAAGATAGTCCCGTATATGAGCCGACCCCAGGCTAACTGTCGGGTCTGGTGGAGATCTCTCAAAGCATCCAGGAAAAGAGGACTAACACTGGTCGTGTCCTCCTGGAAGAGTTAGCTCCCGAGCATCAGCAGAAACACGTGCCGGAAGATAGGTGCGAAGGCTGCATCCTCCACGGTGATGGTTGCATGTCTCCCCTCATAATGTCGAGTCAGGCTCTCCCGCAGCCAGCTAATGGAGATACGACCACTCGCCCGTCCCAAGTAGCATGAGGCTGGTCCTGATATCCCAAGAGAAGGCCGATATCCGCCTCTGAAGGCCGATCCAAAACGATAGTCCCCCCCATCAGAGGAATGCCGGTGATCATCACAAAATCGAAGGGGCGGATCCCCAGCTCCACGTTCGGCAGATGGAATGACTGCGTCTCCGGAAAATATCGCTCCATCATGGCAAAAATAAGAGGACGGTCGGCTCGAAACGAAGGGATGCTGAGAAAATAATCCAGGCGGCACCTGCCAAACTCACACCTGAGTGCTGGGGAAAGCGTTTGCGCCAACTCACTAAATCTCCCCCAACTGCCTCGTAGATGAGAAGGAGGATATGGAAGAGGCACATCGGCCTGAATGCACATGGAGGGGTGGCTATCCAAACCACTAAGGAGCTCTGTATCATGAACAGACGCTCTCAGCTCCGCAGAGATCCCTAGGCGTAAAGCTGCAACAACACCCTCCTGGCCTAAAGCTTCGGCCCAGCCTCGGCCTCTCTCTCTAGCTCGGCCCCTCTCTCCAACTCGGCCTCCGCCTCTCTCTCGACCTCTACCGTGACCTCGAACAGGAGCCTCAACAGGCTAAAAACAGAAATGAATAAGCGAAGTCGGTTTCAAGGGAAGCAAGAAAAGAAAAGAAAGAATTGGGAAGCCTATCTCAGCAGAGCCCTCAGCCGAGCTCTCTCTGAAATCATTTAGCAGCTCTGACAGGGTGGCGCTAGAACTCGCCTCTGTCCGAGCCCGCGAAGTGGAGGGCTAATCAGCAGGGTCAGCCTCCTCTCGAACACGGGAACGAGTCCTAGCCATCTACAAGCCACAGGGAAATGTTTCATCAATTTATCAGGGATTTTATTTGGCTTTTGATCTAGGTTTCGGTTCTAGTTCATCAGGAATCTTGCATGAGGAAATTTTATTTTGTTATCTGTTTCAGCTCAAAGTTCTTAAGTAATTGGTATTCCTATTTTTGTGAAATCCTGATTCTAAAGCTTTTTGTTCTAAGGATATCTACAAGGCTTAATGTTTGCTAATTTGCTGCAGGACTCCTACGTGAAAGCCGAACAGTGATGCAGAGGCAAAAGGTCTTGGCTAATCAAAGATCAAGAGGAACTGTAGAACCCAAGGGTCAATTAAGGAAAATTCTTGTCAGTCGAAGACATGCTAAAATCAAATCAAGGAAAAATAAATCATAGCATTTGGAAAGTTTTCACCACCGGTGGTTCAAAAAGCAATAGAAAATTATGCAAGTCAGCGGGAAATGTCGCCGGCAGGCAATCCAAGGTTCTCAGATACTATCAAGGCAATCAGCCTCAAAGGAATTGTAGGTCAGGGATTAGCAAGACAGAATGGATGGCAGAGAAAAATCCTAGCAAGACATCAGCAATTCAGATACCCAAAGCATGAGAAACATACAATCAAGCATGCAATCAGCAATGCTATACCACCGACAGGCAATCCACAGTTCCTGGACGCTGTCAATTCAAGGGTATCACCAACCAAACAAACCATTGTTATCAGGAATTATAGCAGGAATCGGCAGGTCAAAGCAAATGGCAAGAAAAAAAAGAAGAAGGGAACAGTATGGTATTCAATACAAGCAGAAATTCCTCACCGGCAGAAATTCCAATCAATACAAGCAGAACATTGCAATTGAAAAAAATGTGCTACTCACTTTCGGCAAGAACAGTGGAGGAATAGGCAATTGTTTACAAAGACCAAATCCAATCAACAATCATGGCATGATATACAGTTAGAATTGCTCGAACATGGCAATTCGGTGGGTAAGCTATGAAAGAAAATTTATTTTTGATTGGGCCGAGTAGCACTTACTTGTTGAATGGAGAAACGAGCACCTGATTGCAAGCAGGTAAGTCGGATTGGTGAAGAACAAGTCGCCGAGGAAATCACCGGAGCAAAGGCGATGGCGATGAGCTGAGAAAATCACCGAAAAGCAGAGGAGATCGAGCTAGGGCTCAACCACTGCCGTAAATGGGCTATCACTGGAGTGTTGCCGGAGTTAAGGACTGTCGCCGGCAACAATGGAAGCCGTCATAGAGAAAGTAAGTCACCGGAGAAGAATGAGAAGCTGTCGGGTACGGAGAAGAGAAAAGGGGTATCCGGTCTGAGTATTCAGAGAAGAAAAGAAGAAAGGAAAAGTTGTGGTCGCGCGCGACTTAATAAAAACAGGTGTATCCGACAAAGCATGTCGGATATAAATAGAGGTCTCCTTATCCGACGAACTACGCCGGATACAAAAAAAACAGAAAAAAAAAAAGAAAAAAAGGAGAAAAAGAAAAGAAAAAAAGAAAAAAAAGGGAGAAAAAGAAAAGAAAAAAGGAAAAAGGAGAAAAAAAAAAGAAAACAAAAAAAAAGAGGGAAAAGAAAAAAAAGAAAAGAAGAAAAAGAAAAAGAAAAAAAATGAGCTACAAAGTTAGCTATTTTCACAAAAAACCCTATTTTGCCTTAAAATCCACTTCACAGCCACGAGAGCTCAGTGGAATTTAGGATGACTTGGGGGAAATGTGCTGGTCAAAAGGAAAATATTCACTCAATTTTTAACTTGGTCTGATAAAAAAGCAGTTTTCAAAAATCACATTTTGGGCTTAAAATCCACTTCACAGCCACGAGAGCTCGGTGGAATTTAAGACCTCTTGGAGAGATGCCCCCCTTAAAGTTAGGGCTTTTTGGCAAATCTTCACCCAAAAATTATTTTAAAAAATTGAATTGAACCAAGCAAATCATGGTTAAGGGAGTGCAATTTGGGCTTGTCTAATCTTTGCAGCTCATTGCTTCACAACTCCCGCAAAGAGGGGCAGTTGTAGACACCCCAAATTGCACAGTAAAAATGAAGAATAATTGGCAAAAATCATTATCTCCTTTGAAACCAGCACAAAATTTAAGAAAATAAGCATTTTTCCTTGTATTCGACAACTCAGGTCGGATACAAGCATATCCCTTTGTATCCGACATAAGTTGTCAGATACAAGCAAACCTTAATTTATCCAACATCATATGTCAGATACATGTAGGCACTCGTGTATCCGACCTGATATGTCGGATACATGATTTTTGCTCAAAATTAGGGTTTCCGAGGGTTTTCACCTTTTACCATCATATCCTTCATTAAAGGAGTGGAAATCTCGGAAATAGCCTTAGGGTTAAGGTTGGTGGGCTCTAGACATTAGTTTGTGTCTACCATCCCACCAACCCTAACCCTAGCCTTTGCCTATAAATAGGAGGCTCCTCCTTAAGCAAATGGCCATTAACTCTTACCAATAACTTTTGCCAAGACGTTGGAGATCAAAGAGCTCCGAGTGAAGAGGGGAACCGCTGCAATCTTGCTTCCAGAAGCCCAGGTAAGCCTCAAACCTCTCTTTATTTTCTATTTTTACATTCTAGATCTAGATCTCTTCTACCTTTCTGTAGAATAAGGCATCTTCTATGTGCGTGAAAACCCTTCCCCTACTCAAAGTACCTCGAGACTCCCCCTAGCCATAAAACATGAAGGCGAGATCTAGGGGAAACGAGACTGGGGATTTATCCTAGTGCTAGAACCTTGATTGGAATAAGCCTTTTGATTCTATGAAAACCGTTCCATATTCAAAGTATCCTAAGATTATCTTGAAGAACCGTGTTTAACGGAGAGAGAGAACTAAGGGAAACGATAATGGAACGGAACCCTAGGTTGTTTTAGAACCCCATTTGATTGATCTAAATGCATGCTATATGTTATTATATTGTTAAAGAATGGATTTTTACACTTACACACATAGCACTTGTTTTGTTGAATTTGGCTTGTATTTTGGATCTATTGCCGTCATTGTGGTAGATCTAAAATAAATAGCCCCAAGCAATTCTGGAATGTTCGTTATCGATTTCAATCAAGTTTATTTCAAATCTTGAAGACCTCTAGGTCTAACCTCTCGGTTTTGGGCACTTTTGCTCAATTTTGGGGTTTTTGGCATATCCTTTCCAATCGGGGAGGATGGTGAGCCGAACTTGTGCCCCATTTCTTCCTAGAGGTTCTTCAATATATTTTCAAAATGGTTTTGACTTATCTTGCACAGATTCCACACACTTTATCACTGTTTGAGTTGATTTTCTTCAAAAAAAATGCTTAACTTGACAGCAACTGTACCCCAACTTAGGACACTCATAACTTCATCGTCCGGATGAATTCTGGAGTGATTCCAGAGCCATAGGAAAGGTGAGGCTGTATAGTTTATGCCTGTAAAATTTCATTAATTTCTATCAAGCGGATTGTTGACACCTCTCTGTCAAAGTTGATAGGTCAGTTCAAGTCTGAATACAGAACCTGTCACTTCGACTGAGCGCCATGTGTTCGTTTTAAGTCTGATTCAAGTGATTCTTATTTTTGTGTTTTCCTTTGGAAGTCTAGTTTCAAATCCAATTGGTTTTATAATTGTTTGACTCCATTTGTGTCATTGGTAACAGATTTACCCAGAACTGCTCAACAGCACTTTTCTGGGCAAATCTGTAATCCTCGGGGCCTGTTCGGGAAATCACCCAAGGCCCCTCCGAATGAATTTTTGTATGAGGCTAGTTTCATTTGAAAGATGGCCATATATACTTCATTCACACTAAATTTCATGAATTTATATGGAACCGATATTTCTAGATAATTTTCCAAAGTTGCCCACTTGCCAATTTTTACTATCTCCAACAGCACTTTTAAAAGAAGCATAACTCCTAAGATTTCAACCGGATTTAATTGGAATTTTGCATGAGTCTCTTATTTACCATAATCTTTCAAATGGATTTGGTTTGATTCAATTTAAAACTGGATTCGAATGATTTCAAGACAAATGGCATTATCTTTTACCGAATTTTCCAGATTTGACTCAACTTGTGTTTATGCAATTTTTGCTTTGATTTCCATCTATTGGTGATATTCCAGAAGTGATATTGACATAAAAGAGGATCTGGAATTCATTTGGATTTCTCATACAAAAATATCATATATTTGTTTAATCTTTTTTTCAAGGTTTTCAATGATTTTAGCAAGCTTTCTTATTCTTTAGCATGAACAACACTTGGCAACCACCTTGTGTGGGTGAATGGGGGTGCCTAACACCTTCCCCCGTTCATAATCTAATCCCCTTACCCATCTCTGGATTTGATTTTCAAGTATAGTTATTTTCATTCTAGTATTTGCCTTTTAGCTCTTTTTGATGATTTTTAGTGCCCATTCACACCCAAAAATTGAATGGTGGCAACTCTCCCATTTCCGTTGAACCCGTATGTTGACGGAGGGGGAATCATCTCGGTGATTTTTCCATGTCTCACACCTGGGTGCCTAAGTTTGTCAAATTTGTTGGTTTGCGGTTTTTCGAGATCCTGGGTAAGCTCTCAGTTACAGTCCAGGGAAGTCCGAAGACACCCCGGTCCACCCCATTGGTTGACGGGTCCCTCGGGTATTCCTAGTTATCGAGTCAATTCTAACTCACCCTTATTCCTAAGCCAGCATACACACCCCGGTCCGCCCCATTGGTTGACGGGTCCATCTAGAGTTATTTTAACTCTAGAATTTGCCTTTTAGCTCTTTTTGCTTATTTTGAATCTTTTGGTGTCCATTCACACCCCAAAAATCTGAATGGTGGCGACTCTCCCATTTTACATTGAGCCCGTGTGTTGACGGAGGGGAATCATCCCGGTGATTTTTCCATGTCTCACACCTGGTGATACCTCCTGCGGATCCTATTGGTATCTCCTTTCCAGTGATAGTTCCTGATCCTATTCCTGATGTCCCTGGTAAGTTTTCTTCAGTTCCACCTCTTGGATTCATTTTGGCATTTCAATTTCTGACTTTATTTCATTTAATCCAGCCGTTTCTATTCCTGATCCTCCTCCTGCTGTGGCCAAGACTTCTTGAGCTGTGGGAGCGGAGACCGCTGTGGTTGAGGATCAAGTTGAGCCCGAGGTGGCTATCCTACCATCCGAGCCTGTTCCTGCTGGGCCTGAGGCTTCCTCATCAGATTCAGTTCCTGACCCGCCTCCTGATACCTCAGCCTACTGCCTTGAGTATCAGCTTCAGTCCTTTGTGGGCCGGAGACCACGCTATATGGCTGAGCGCCTTCTGGCACATTTCTATATGTGCCGACCATCTAGAGGTAGAGGTCGCAGAGGAGCACAGGGTAGAGGACGCAGGGATGATCCTGCACAGGAGTAGGAGATTAGGATTTACATTGTTTACATTATCATTGTATAAACGAGGCTTGTATATATATGAAAAAACTTTTTTTTCTCATTCTCTCTTGTTCCGCTCTCTTTTCCTTCTCATTTTTATGCAATTATAACTTGTACACAGGTAAAACAGGTAAAAAATTCGGATTTTTCTTCCTTCTTTCTTTTTTTTGCTTTTTTCTTTGTATCCGACATATCAGATCAAATACATTAAAATCTTTTGTATCCGACGTAATACGTCAGATATATTAACATTTTAATGTATCCGACATTTTTCGTCGGATAAGAACAGGACTTTTTTTATCCAACCTGATATGTCAGATACATTAAAACATGCTATAAAAGCAATGGGCCTCAGGATTTGAGTCATTTTAACGAGTTTTTGAGTTTAGAAAACCCCCTTTTCGCCTCTTTCTTCCTCCCATTGATTCTTAGCAAGCTCCAATCATCCTTAATGGCTTCCGGATCATCTTCTGCCCCATTATTGTTTATCCACGCAGCCTCCCCATTGAAACAACCTTTTAGAGCAAAACCCCCCTAATCTCACTAGGTACAACCCTATAGATTCATTTTACACTAGGTGGGTAAACTCCATGACCCTTGATGAAGAGATTAGATGGGATTCTATTCACCTAGGTCATACCTTGCTCATCCCTTCCATCCCATTCAAGTGGGAAATTATTGAGGCCATGATTGGGCATTGGGTTCCTAATTTGAACCTTTTTCGTTTTGGAGACAAAGCGATGACCCCAACCATTAAAGAGGTTGAAACCATCCTGGGTTTGAGGTTTGCAAAGAAAGTAGTGAACCCACCCCTTAAGCCTAACTACAAGAAAGAGGCTTCCACCTTTTTGGGCATAGGGAAGAAGGATTTAGGGGATTCTGACACCCTTTTAACCTTATCCAAGTCTTTTCTGACTGAGAAGCTCTTGAGGGGGAAAAACAAGGAAGCTAGGTTCAATGCCCTAACTCTGATAGTGGTTAACCAACTGCTTTTTTCCTCGGGATGACGATGAGGTCAACTTGGCCCTTATCTCAGTTGTATGCCAAGTTAGGGAGCGGGAGAGATTGGCCCCTATGATTTTGGGAGGGATGTATCAGGCTTTGACTGACTGTTATCACAGGAAGAAGAAGCGCTTCCTATCATGTGCCCCTATCCTGCAGGTAAAATTCCCCCTTTTTCTTTTTTTTTCTTTCTTTTTTTTTCTCTTTTGCTTGCCTTTTTTTTCTTTTTGCTTTTTTATTTACAATATATTGAAATATCTCTACTCTTCTACAGCTTTGGTTACTTGACCACTTGAGTCAAATTGAGGAGATCAATCGACACTTCTTTCCAAACCTAAAAGTTCCAGTCTTGATGAGCAACCGAGGGTGTCCTGACATTCCAGGAGGCAAACAAGGTTGGTTCTCTTTCTTGGATACACTCCAGGATGACCAGGTGAGGTGGCCTAGTACTTATTAGCCCAATGCCGAGACCGTGATCAGCTTTCGAGACAGCAAATTTTTGGTTCTGGCTGGCTTGAGTCATGCAGTGCTTTACCTCCCCTTACGGGTTCTTCGGCGGTTCAGAGCGACCTAGGGGATCATAATCCCAAGTGGATACGAGGACCACCTTGGGCCACTTTCACTCACCACCATGAAGCTAAATGCTTGGTTGATGAGGGAATTGTCCTATGTTCGCTTTATGCAGGGTCCAGTTTTCTCAGAGTCCCATGTGAAGGACTACCTTTTCTGGATCAAGGAGCAGATTCAGAGTCAGGCCCCAGTACCCGAGGATCCTCCTGTAGTTTTGACTCCTACTTATGAAGACATCTTGGAGTCTGACAGAGCATCTCACCGGTGACTTCAGCAGATATGGGTACGAGAGGTCCAGGAGCTTAGGATACGAGGTCTTGATCTGGAGAGGCAACTTGAAGAGCAGGTATCCCGCCGTCTTGCTATGGAGAAGCAACTTGAGGAGCATAGGCAGGCTCGCTGTTTTGAAGTCCGAGTGCTACGGCAGAAGCACCAGGATGCTTTAGCCAACCTTCGAGGCATGAGGATCAGGCAGACCCTTTCAGATAAGGTCATATCCTTTTTTAGCGATCTGGATGCAGAGGGGGCTTCTGGAGTTATTGCAGCTCAAGTAGCTCGGATTCAGGAGCTTGAGGAGCGGCTAGGGGATAGAGACTAGCCTTTCTTTTCTTCTCTTTTTCTGCACTTTTAGTTTTTTTTTTCTTCATACCTTTGTATCAAAGCAAACTCCAATAGTGGAAAGACAAAGAATTTTATTCCAAAATAAGTTTTTTATATTATTGTCCTCAGAATGCTCAGATGCTTGTAAAAACCAAGGTTTTATGAAAAGTATTTGATTAATCATCACTGGCCAAAGTATAGTTTTTCTTTTTATTATTTTTTTTATTTTTTTGAAATTTGGTCCATATACTTAATCACCCATAATTAAAGGAATTAAAACCAGGTTAAATAATGAAAAGGGTAATCCAAACAATAAGGAGGGATCAAATCTGTCTATCTTAAGACCTTTAGAGTCATCCCCGAATGCTTTTTCTTCCAAAACTGACCCCATTGTTCTCATTCTGCTCAGTCTTAATATTCATGCTGATTTTACTTTAAGCTTAGATCTCCATGATCAACTCAACCTCTAATTTTTTCTTTCTTTTTTTTTTTCTTTTCTTTCTTTTGCCAATGTTGCCCCTAGCGCCAGTTACGGTTTTCACTAGGGCCGGCTTTTGCATTCCGTCATCACCAATCTTAGTCTGACATTTGAATGAACACTCTAAGATCACTAAGGGCTTAAAAATAGGACGAAACAAAGGCTAGGCTCGGTTTATGAAAGAAAAGGTATTGAAGGCTCAAAATTTTCTAAAATGTGAAAATAGGTCAACCGGACTTATAGTCATAATGAATTTGCCCCATTTCCCCAAAATGTATCCTTTTCCTCCCTTTTTTTTGCCTTTGGCTTTCATTTGCCAATATTCCTTGCCTTTTTGCTTCTTTTTTTTCTTTTTGCCCCAATTTGTTTTGCCCTAGTATAAGACTGTAAGTCCAGTTTAGGTTTATCAAAGAAACGAACCGGCTCGACTTGGCTAGACTAGGGATTAAAATTTTTGAGGGAAATAAAGAAAAAATGGCCTTAGATAATTTCCTAGTAATATTCATTCAAGGAAAATACCTTTTTATTGCATCAGAGTTAATTGGCTCAGGAAAATCTGTCCCATCCATTTCTATCAAGATGAGTGCACCCCCTAACAAGACCTTTTTGACGACATAAGGCCCTTCCCAATTTGGCTTGAACTTCCCGCGAGGATCTTCCAAAAATGGTAAGATTTTCTTTAGCACCAGGTTTCCTTCTTGGAAAGTTCTGGGCTTCACCTTCTTATTGTAGGCCCAGGCCATTCTCCTCTGGTACAATTGACCATGACAAAGCACCTTCAAACGCTTCTCTTCTATCAGGTTGAATTGATCATGTATTGACTGTATCAATTCGGCTTCTTCCAATTCAGCTTCCATGAACACTCTAAGTGATGGGATTTCTACTTCCACTGGCAAAACTGCTTCCATCCCATAGACTAGGGAATACAGAGTTGCCCCAGTTGAAGTCCAGAATGAGGTTCTGTAGGCATATAGAGCAAGTGGTAGCATTTCATGCCAATCTCTATAACTTACCACCATCTTCTGAATGATTTTCTTTATATTCTTGTTTGCTGCTTCTACTGCCCCATTCATCTTTAGCATGTACGGAGCGGACTTGTGATGGGTAATCTGAAACTGCTCACACATCTTCTTCATATCCTTGTTCTTAATATTCGAAGTGTTGTCTGATACTATGGCATTTGGCAAACCATAGCGACAAATGATATTGTGCTTTAAAAATTTAAGAACATGGCTACTTGTGATATTCGCATATGAAGCCACTTCTACCCACTTAGTGAAATAATCGATTGCTACCAGGATAAATCTGTGCCCGTTCGATGCCTTTGGGGAAATCATGCCGATGACATCTATGCCCCACATAGAGAAGGGCCATGATGAGGTCATGTTATGCAATTCACTTGGTGGTGCATGCTTGTTATCCGCATATATTTGACATTGATGACACCTCCTAACATGTATACAACAATCATGCTCCATCATTGACCAATAGTATCCCAATCTCAGAATCTTCTTTGCAAGCATATGTCCATTCATATGGGGTCCACAAACCCCTCCATGTACAGTTTCAATCAACCTTTCCGACTCAGCCTTAGCAACACACCTGAGCAGAATGTCATTATGTGATCTCTTGTACAAATGTCCACCACTTAGTAGGAATTGACTGGCTAATCTCTATATTGTCCTTTTCTCAGTAGAAGTGGCATTTTCTGACAAATTCCGATTGTTCAAGAAATTTTTGATGTCTTGAAACCATGGTGCTTCCTCTTCTGGTGCTCCCTCTAGAACAAAACAATAAGCCGGTTCATCTTTGACCTCAATTTCCAGTGGTTTGATGTCTACCCCTTTTGGCATGCTGACCATTGAAGCCAATGTTGCTAAAGCATCAGCGAACTGATTCTTAGCCCTTGGCATATAGTTGAAGGAAATTCGAGTAAAGTTTGTGCTTATTTCTTCTAAATACTGGTGATAGGGGATCAATTTGTGATCCTTGGTTTTCCATTCACCAGTTGTTTGGAAGATGATAAGACTCGAATCTCCGTATACGTCAAGTTCCTCCACTTCATGATCTATGGCGGCTTGCAACCCAATTATGCATGCTTCATACTCTGCGATATTATTGGTGCACTGGAATCTCAATTTCACTGCGATCGGGATGTGTGAACCATCTGGTTTGACCAAGACTACCCCTATTCCATTTCCATTTATGTTGGCGGCCCCATCGAAGAACATCTGCCAAGAGCTTTCACTTTCCTCCACTTTAGTAAACAAAATTGCCTCATCAAGAAAGTTGGTCTTCAAAGGTTGGTATTCTGGCAAAGGATGTGCAGCCAGGTGATCAACTATGGCTTGACCCTTAATCGCCTTCTGAGTAATGCACGCGAGGTCAAACTCGGATAGTAACAGCTGCCACTTTGCCGTTCTACCAATTAGTGCTGGTTTCTCAAATAAGTACTTCAGAGGGTCCATCCGAGATATCAACAATGTGGAATGACTAAGGAAGTAATGTCTCAGTCTTTGAGTAGCCCACACTAAAGCGCAACATGTCTTTTCCAACGGTGAGTACTTAGCTTCATATTCCGTGAATTTTTTACTCAGATAGTAAATTGCCCTTTCCTTTCTACCAGTCTCATCATGCTGCCCCAAGACACATCCCATCGATGTTTCTAACACTGACAAGTACAGGATTAGTGGTCTTCCTAGAGTTGTGGCACTAGCACAGGTGGATTCAGCAAATATTTCTTTATTGTATCAAAGGCCTGCTGGCAATCCTCATTCCAGACCATCGGGTTATCCTTTCTCAGAAGCTTGAAAATTGGTTCACAAATTGCAGTGAGTTGTGCTATGAACCGGCTTATGTACTGAATCCTTCCAAGAAAACCACGAACCTCCTTCTCTGTTCTGGGTGATGGCATTTCAATTATGGCCTTGGCTTTAGCCGGTTCAATCTCAATTCCTCTTCTACTCACTATAAATCTCAATTCCTCTTCTACTCACTATTAAATTAACTAGAAAAAATAGAAAAATCTTTTTGGGTTTTTTGTGAGCCTCCTACAAAAACTTTCCCTGAAGACGAAGGCTCATTAAAACCTTCAGGGAAATGGCAATCCACTAATGGAGTTTTTTTTTAAGCCGCGTCAGTTTGCCAAACAAACGCTGCTTCAAAGGTAAGGGGAGTTTCCTCCCAATTAGTTAAAAAGAGTTTTTCAGGAGCAGGGGAAATTGTGCAAGCCCGCTCCTCAAGCTTAGAATCCGATGCCATCATCACCGAGTGAGTTGTACTGCCTTTTTCTGCTACGGGGCCCAATCCATATACGACCTCATTTGGAATCTTTACCACTGCCCAATCAATGAATGGTAACTCCTCATCATCACCAGTCCTTTCGCCCTCAGTCATGGCGAAGAAAGCCCCGACATTTTCGGAGAAGTCCACCTGCTGCTCTGGCTGTGGCCCAGGCCCGCCCACTGTTTCAAGTATAGGAAATGGATTGTAGGGTTGCAGGGTTGGAACGAAAGGCTTTTGGTAGGGATTGACATTTCGGTAAGGGGGTTTGGACTAGTCCATGGGAGGAGATAGTTGGATCGTATAGGAGGGTTTAGGAAAATTTTCCCTTAAGTGAGGGAAAATTCCTCTGCTTCTCTTCTCTCCCTCTTCGTGCTTCATCCTTCTCCATCCTCTGGGTTTAAATCCCAACCCTACTTTAGGCACCAACTTCTTTGCCCTGATTGGCTCCAACATCCCCTGCAAATTTATTCCCAGGCCTTTCCCGGGGTGGAAGTGATATTTTTCCATTACTCTCTTCACCATGCTCTCAGCAGTAGTCCCTTTCTTTTCTTTTTTCTCACACCCCCAGGTATGAAATTGACCGTCTCAAACTAAAACGAGTGGAACGCAATCTTGTCGATAGTCAAATCCACATTTATAGAGGGTACGTCAGGTGACACAATGGAAGGTACCAAATTCTCAGCTATGACAGTTATCACCCTTTACCCTCTTATGTACTTCACCCTTTGGTGGAGCGTGGATGGTATTGCCCTAGCAGAATGTATCCACGGCTTCCCTAGGAGCAGATTGAAGGCTACGGGGATATCCATCACTTCAAATGTGATGTTGAAGATATTCGGTCTAATTGTGACCGGTAGTTCAATCTCCCTAGGGAGTGTCTTAGAGTTATCAAAAGCCCTCACAATCCTCCCATTCTGCTTGATCTTTGACTAATCCAGACCAAGTTTGGCAAAAGTGATTAATGGGCAGACATTTAATGCCGACCCATTGTCAATTAGAACCCGTGCCACCATACTGCCCTTACAAAGCACAGTGATGAGCAAAGAGTCAACATGGTAGAACCCACCTGGGCTTATCTCACCTTCGGAGAAACTTATCACATTATGCGACAAGATTTGACTAAGCATTTTGCCTAGTTGGTTCGGATCTATAGTCTGGAATACATGTGCACTCTGGAGCACCCTTAATAATGCGTCATTGTGCTTTTCTGAATTTAGCAAGAGGCCCAGTATTGAAATCTGGGCTGGGACTTTATTCAGCTGATTGACAAGATTAAATTCACTCTTTTTTATTATTTTTATGAGGTCTGATGCCTCATTTCCTGCATCCTGGGGGATGTCTTCTCCTACTTATGTTTTTCCTTTTATTTTTCTTGTTTCTTCTGTTTCTTTTTTCTCTCTCTCCACTTCTGTTTCTTTTTCTTTTTCTACTCCTTCCACACATTTCCCCAACCTTGTCATAAGGTTCACCTCCTCCTGGTTCTAGTTCTTGACCACCGAAATCGTAGCCGTGACCCCCTCGCTGTAATTCCATGGTACAGCTGCCTCAGAATAGGCTAGTTTCGAGACATTGATCACTAAGGGCTGGAGTTTAGACCGGGATGTATAAGCTGGTTTAGGGACATTGTAGGATTGAGGAATATTTACAACCAAGGGTTGGAGCTTGGATCCGGATGTGGCTGATGGAACTGAAGAGGAAATGGATGCAGTGGTGGGGTCAAGGTTGATGACCACAGGAGTTTTTGATGGCTTGGTTAGAGAGTAGGTGGGTGAACCGCAATTAAAGACCAATGGAGGCCTTGCAGTGTTTATCTGGGCCATGAGAGAGGAGACCCGGTTCAAGGAGGAGCTAATATCCTCTGCAGCATGATCATTTTTCCTAGAGATAACATTGACCTCCTCTTCTTTCTCTTGGAAGAAATGGACCTTGACCGAGGTCCCCACGGGAGCTATCAGTTGAGATGGGTCAAAGGCCCTTCTCCTGGCAGATATGGCAGTGATGGAGTTGGACGGGCCTACCCCATTGTGGCAAGGCAGAGGGTTTTACCAGATATCATTTCCTAACGAAGCGGGTGCAACAATATTAAAGACCAAGGCCTTCTGATCCAATAGATCCTAGACCGCATGCTTCAGGACCCAACAAGTGTCTGTAGAGTGCCCTGGTGCACCCATGTGGAAGTCACAAGTGACTGCCAGATCAAAATTCCTTCCCTTTGTGGCATTCAGGCTAGGCTCCTTCAAGGTTATATACTCCCCTTTCAGCAGGGTTAGCAACAGTTGGGAAAGAGATACAGGGAGAGGAGTAAAAACTCTGCTCCTCCTGGCTACTATCCGGGCATCCCTCTCTTCCTTAGTAAAAGTCCTCCTTGGGTTTGCAGGCACGGAGGGGGAGAAATTGACATTGAGCGGGGTCTGGTATGACTGCTGGGCCTGTTGGGGTGCAGAAATATTGACATGGAGCGGTTTCTTGGAGGGAGGAGCCTGTACCAAGTTTACTTCTCCTTCTTTTCTGGTCCCGTTCTTCTTGAACCCAGTCCCCTTCTTCTGTGCTAGGGAAGCGGAGGAATTTGATGGCCCGGCCAAAGCAGAGTAATCAATAAGTTTTCCCGACCTAACCCCTTCCTCGATCCTATCGGCCACCTGTACCAGGGCTGCAAAATTGGTGGTGATCTGACCCACCAAATGATTATAGAAGGGTTGCCCCAGCATGCTTATGAATGTTGAGATCATCTCAGGCTCCAGCATAGGTGGACTGACTTGGGAGGTAGCCTCTCTCCACCTCTTGGCATATTACCGCGCAGTCTCCTCTCTTCCTTTACTCATCCTCATCATGTCGTACCAGTCTGGCACGATCTCCAAGTTGAACTTGTACTGGTCCAGAAAAGCATCGGCCAAGTCCTTCCACCTTCTGATCCTTCCATGGTCCACCGTGGCAAACCACCTCAGAGCTGAGCCTATCAAACTCCTCTTGAAGAGTTGGATTAGTATGCCGTCATCCCAGCCAAACTGGCACAAAGCCCCACAGCAAAGTTTTAAGTGGCTCATTGGGCAGCCCGTGCCATCGTATTTATCAAATACTGTGGCACTTGAACTTGGCTGGTAGGCATGCATCCGGGTATATGCACAGGTCATCAAAGGTGGTACCTCCATAGCTGTTTCCCCCCTTTACCTCCTTGAGTTCTTCCTGAATCCTCTCTATCTTATGTAAGAGTTTCCTTTCCATCTCCTCCCTGGCTTTTTCTTTTTCCATCTCCTTCTCATACTCCACAGTGTTTTCCCTTATCAGAATAGGTTCAGGGACAGGTTCAGAAATGGGCTCAGGTATGGGTTGAGCCGGAGGTGGAATGTAGGCTTGAGGTGACGGTGTTTGATAGGAAGTAGAGGCTTGGTTTTGGGCTTGAGCCACCAGTAAGTCTCCCAACATCTTGGCCAGCCCGGCCACTTACTCTTGCAGCTGAGCAAAGTCCTGAGCGGAGACAGTAGCTTGGGCTTGGTTCTCTTCAATATTCATTGCTCGAGCTTTGGATCTGGTCACGGGAGCAATGATTGCAAGTAAGTGTACCTGGGGAAGGAAAAGCAAAGAAACATGTCAGCTTCCATTTAATCCGAGTCACACCTATAAATGTAGATAAGTGGGTTAGGTGAACACAAGTCTAGATTTATTTATTTTTTTGTATTTTTTATTTTATTTTATTTTTTGGATTGTTGGAATATTCTAGGGCTTCCAAGTGTCCCACAAATTTTTGATTTGATTGGATAAAATGACCAACCAAAGGTTTTTTGGAATATTCTAGGGCTTCCAAGTGTCCCACAAATTTTTGATTTGATTGGATAAAATGACCAACCAAAGGTTTTTTTTGGAAGATTCTAGGACTTCCAAGTGTCCTACAAATTTTGATTTGATTGGATAAAATGACCAACCAAAGTTTTTTTGGAATATTCTAGGGCTTCCAAGTGTTCCACAAAGTTTTGATTTGATTGGATAAAATGACCAACCAAAGGGTTTTTTTTTTTTTTTGGAATATTCTAGGGCTTCCAAGTGTCCCACAAATTTTTGATTTGATTGGAGAAAATGACAACCAAAGGTTTTTTTGGAATATTCTAGGGCTTCCAAGTGTCCCACAAATTTTTGATTTGATTGGAAAAAATGACCAACCAAATTTTTTTCTTGCTGAATTTCCACAGTTTTCAAGTTCAAAAGTTTGATTGAAACATATTTGAAGCGAATTGGTATCAAGAAATATGATACCTCAGTTTCCCTTAATGAATCTTGAGGGTAAAATGTAGATTTGTGCTTCAAAATTAGGTTAAATCCTTAGTGAGATTTTTTTTTAACACTTGAATTATCTTTTCATATCCTCTTTGGGTGCCCACAGATTATTTACAGTGCTTTAGGCATTTTATTCTCAAAAGAATTGGGCTGAAAAATCAATTTGCCAATTTTAGGGCTGTATCCGACATGATATGTCGACTAAGGCAATATCTTATTGTATCCGATATAAATGATTGGATACATGCATTTATCCTTTTTGCCGATGAGTTATGTCGGATAAGAATAAAATGCTGTTTAACCAACCTGAGTTGTCGGTTAATGCCGAAATGGCCCTTTTGACTCATTTTTTCACTAGATCATGTTATTTTCATCCCCACTTAATGTTCACCTTGACTTGGCCTCTAAATTTAGTCCCAAATTGGGCTTTGACACCATACTTGCAAAAAATGCACAAGTTCATGAGGGTACTTATACCCTCCAAAGTTATACACCCATTCATGGATTTTGGTACTCTTGGTTGCCTCCTACATGAACTTTGGGTAGGATGACTTCTAAATTGAGTTGAAAACTCCTTCTATAGGTTACACCAACCTTAGGCTACAAACACTTTTGGGAAAAATTTCATCCCAAGCATATGGACACTATGGCTTTTAATTTACATGAAGATAATAAAAAAAGAAACATGGCTTTACCTTACCACCTTGTGTTACCTTCAATATGGTATTCATATTATACCTTGGCCTGTGAAACATGCAAACGGCCTTCCCACATTTACACCCAATTCCCTAAACGTAATTGTTTACTTTTAGCTGAAAACGTGTTTTTCCACCTTCAAGCGTATGGTTTTTGGGTTTTGGTTTATTGGCAACTTAGAACTCAAGTCTAGTGATGCCCGGAATCGAATCACAGATTCCATTGTCATCACATCATTGACTCAAATTCTAAGGTAAATGTTTTCACTTTCGCTTTCCGAAGTATCGACCTCGGTGCGCCAAGCTACACACATTCGGGTTCAACTTCCTATAGGTAAAGGAGTAGGTTGTGCAAAAAGTTTAAAGTGCTCAAGTGCATTTAAAATTGAGGTGCATTCATAACGTCCCAGCCCCTTGCCACTCTTTTTCGCAGCCATGCATACAATTTCAAGCCAAGGCATATGACATTATATTGAAAGCAAAACACAATCAAGCAAGATAG
Organism: Buxus sempervirens; assembly: GCA_947561395.2. Classification (NCBI taxonomy): domain Eukaryota; kingdom Viridiplantae; phylum Streptophyta; class Magnoliopsida; order Buxales; family Buxaceae; genus Buxus; species Buxus sempervirens. The sequence continues at coordinate 2,516,069 of OX387195.1, forward strand.
CCAAAGCAACTAGATATGCACACAATTATTTCATACCCAAAAGGTATCATACAAGCATTTTATCAAACAACAATCAAAACATGAAAAGCATGCTTGAAACCCCAAAAGCATTACCTAAATTTCTAGATTTCATGCTCTTTTTTCATGCTCAAAGTGACTTATTCATGCCCGAATGGAAGCCTAAAAATACACCTAGACATTTTGTACAAAGAGCATTTAACCGGAGAAAACATGCTTGAAAACCTTTCATAATCATCTACTGAATTCTGGGTTTCATGGTTCTTGTTTTCATGCTCAAAGCATCATTCATACCTCAAATTGAAACCTAAAATACAACAACTAACAATTTGGTACAATAGGTATTTTAACTAAGGGAAACATGCTTGAAAATCTCCAAAATAGCTACTGAATTTTCAGATTTCTTGCTCTTAATTCTTTATGTTCAACATGCATTATTCACATCCACATTAAAGCCTAAAAAATCCAGCAACTAAAACAGGGTACAAGAAGTGTTTTAATTGGGGAAAACATGCTTGAAAACCCCCAAAAATGCCCACTGAGTTTGCTGAATTTATGCTTTTCATTTTCATGCTCAAAACATGGCACTAAAACCCCCAAAGCAAGGTATAAAAATACAACAAGTATGCATGTACACCGAGATAAGACCATAAACATGATTCTAGGCATAATCAAACAATACACACATGCCATTCTTCTCATGAATTTTCTATTCATACAAAACAGATTTGAAACATATCAACATGTACCAATAAAATAGGAAAACAGCAAGCTTTCAAACATAAAGAGAAACATGAACAAATACACCAATCATGGCTTAAATCCACAAGTCCCCAGCAAAGTCGCCAGTTGTGAGACATGGAAAAATCACCGAGATGATTCCCTCCGTCATCACACGGGCTCAACAAAAATGGGAGAGTCACCACCATTCAACTTTTAGGGTGTGAATGGGCACCAAAAATCATCAAAATCAACAAAAAGGCAAAAACTAGAGTAAAAATAACCCTACTTGAAAATAAAATCCAGAGATGGGTAAGGGGATTAGATTATGAATGGGGGAAGGTGTTAGGCACCCCCACTCACCCATACAAGGTGGTTGCCAAGTGTTGTTCATGCTCAAAAAAAAGGGAAAGCTTGCTAAAATCATCAAAAACCTTGAAATAGGATTAAACAAATGTATGATACTTTCACATGAGAAATCCAATGAATTCTAGATCCTCTTTTATGTCAGTACCACTTCTGGGATATCACCATTAAATGGAAATCAAAGCAAAACTTGAACAAAACCAAGTTGAGACAAATCCGGAAAATTTGGGAAAAGATAGAGCCATTTGTCTTGAAATCATTCAAATCAAATTTAAATTGAATCAAACCAAATCCATTTGAAATATTATGATAAATAAAAGACTCATGCAAGTTTTCAATTAAATCCGGTTAAAATCCTAAGAGTTAGGCTCCCTTGAAATCTGCTGTTGGAAATCAGTTAAAAGTAACAAGTGGGCAACTTTGGAAATTCATTTGGAAAAATTGGCTCTATATAAATCCATGAAATTTGGTGTGAATGAGGTGTGTAGGGCCATATTTCAGATGAAACTAGCCTCATACAAAACTTCATCCGGATGTACCTTGGGTGACCTCCCGAACAGGCCCCAAGGATCACAGATTAGCCCAGGAATATGCTGTTGAGCAGTTCTGAGTAAATCTGTTACCCAAGACACAAATGGAATCAAAAAATTATGAAACCAACTGGATTTGAAAAGAGACTTCTGAAGGAAAACACAGAAACAAAAATCACTCAAAGCGGACTTAAAACGAACACATGGTGCTCATTCGAAGTGGCAGGTTCAACAATCAGACCTAAACTGTCCTGTCAACTTCGACTAAATGGTATCAAAACCTCCTCCATAAAAATTGATGAAATTTTATAGACATAAACTAGACAGCCTCACCTTTCCCATGGCTTCAGAATCACTCCAAAGTTCATCCGGATGATGAAGTTATGAGTGTCCGAAGTTAGGGTACATCTGCTGTCCAGTTTAGACCTTTTTAAATAAAATCAATCCAAAATGGTGATCAAGTGTGTGTGATCCGTGCAATATAAATCAAAATCATTTAAAAAAGTGTTGAAAAACCTCCAGGAGGAAATAGGGCACAAGTTTGGCTCACCATTCTCTCCGATTGGAGAGAATATGCCAAAAACCCTAAAGTGGAGCAAAAATGCCCAAAACCGAGATGATAGACCTAGAGATCTTCAATACTCGAGATAAACTTGTTTGAAATCAATAAGAAACATCCCAGAAATGCTTGGGGCTATTTATTTCAGATCTATTACAATGAATGCAATAGATCCCAAATACAAGCCGATTCCGACAAAACACAAGCGCAATATGTGTGTATGTGTAAAAATCATTTCTTCAAATATAACAACATATAGCATTCATATCAATCAAATGGGTTTCTAAACAACCTAAGGTTCCGTTCCATTCTCGTTTCCCTTAGTTCTCTCTCCCCGTTTTACTGTTCTTCAAGATAATCTTGGGGTACTTTGAGTATGAAACGGTTTTCATAGAACAAAAGGCTTTTCAAAAAGGGTTCTAACTCTAAGGATCAATCCTCAATCTCATTTCCCCTAGATCCCTCTTCACATTTTACGGCTAGAGGGAGTCTCGAGGTACTTTGAATAGAGGAAGGGGTTGCATACACAAAGATTAGGCCATTATTGTACAGAAAGGTAGAAGAAAAGAGCTAACCCTAGAATGTAAAGACAGAAAAATAAAGAGGGTTTTAGGCTTACCTGGGGGTGCTGGAAGCAATGGGTCAGAGGTTTCCCTTCTTCACTCGGAGCTCTTCAATCTCTAACTTATGGCAAAAATTCTTGGCAAAAGTTATTGGCCATTTGCTTGAGGAGGAACCTCCTATTTATAGGCAAAGGCTAGGGTTAGGGTTTGCATGATGCTAGACACAAAATGATGTCTAGAATCCACCAACTTAAACCCTAAGGCTATTTCCGGGATTTCCACTCCTTAAACAAAGGATATGATGGTAAAAAGTGAAAACTCTCGGAAAACCCTAATTTTGAGCAAAAACCTTGTATCCAACAATTCAGGTCGGCTACAAGGACACCTATATGTATCCAACATATGTCATCGAATACAATAATACCTGCTTGTATCCGACGACTTGTGTCGGATATAAAAAGGTCTTCTTGTATCCGATGACTTGTGTCGGATACAATAAAGAATGCTTAAATTTGAATTTTTGTGCTGGTTACAAAGGAAAGAATGATTTTTGCCATTTATTCATCATTTTCACTGTGCAATTTGGGGTGTCTAAAGTAACCCTTATTGGATTTGGTGATTTTTGGTTTAAAAGTTAATTAAAGCATGCAAGTTAGGTTGGTTAAGGCTATTAAGGGCCCAATGGGCTTGGTCTTGGCCCTCGAGCAATTAAACAAGTGGCCTCTGGCCCAATTATTGAAAACGGACTTGGCTTAGGCCGGATTGGATGTGGGCCCCGTTGGAGGGCCCACGAAGCCTTGGTGGGCCCGGACAGGCCCACAGTCTAAAAATGGGCTTGGGATTACCCAAGAAGCCCAATGGGTTCGGGTCATGTCAATTCGGGTCAGATTGGGTCCAACCAGGTTTGAAAAATCAAAATTTTAACTTATTTTGGATTTGACCGTATTTATAATGTGGTTCAGCCTGAACCGCAGACTCAATGCGGTTCAGGTCTGACCGCACTGAGAGTGCGGTTCCAACCCGATTTTCGATTTTTGCCGCGAAATCAACGGGGAACATCTTGGCTAATCTCAAGGGGTGTTCGCCCGCTTCTGTCGAGGTTACAGCTCTTCACAAGATTGTTAAGGTGCCCATTCGACCTCAAGTAGCATCATCTCTCGAGGCTTTTCAAAACAAAATCAACTTTAGTCTCTGTATGGTAAACCAAGCATCCAACCAATGGCCTAGACATTCCTGCTCAGCGACAATCTCGACCCTCCTTCTTTGTTCTCAAAAGGACTCAATAAAAAACAAAGAAACATAACTCTCTTCCCTTTTCTTTATTTGGCAAAGACCTATCTTTGTGTTTATGCTCACTCTTTATGAACAAACACACGTATTGGGCAACACCAACAAAGAAAGTATGCATGACAGCAACTCCATGAACCAGAGATCTAAAAGGTGGATGAACCTAAGAAATACACCACATCTTAAAGTCAAATTAGACATTTCTAAACAACTTAAAAGATTGACTCATGTGGACTAGAAGCATGACACCATTTGCCAACCCCATAAAACGAGACCAAGACAGACCTCTAACTCCTTTTGTATGCATGCATGAGATTCTTGCCTCTACAAAAGTGTCCTAAACAGCAGGTGAAGTTGGATGCGTGAGATGAGATGTGATTCTTAACCATGGATGTGATTAAGGGAGGAAAATGAGTGCGGTTCCTACATATGATTAACCATGCATAGACAAACTAGATCACCCCACAAAAATAAACCCCATCCTGTAGGAGCGTTAACCAACTGCTCGAAATGAAAGGAAGGAGGGAATGATATTAGGGGTACAAGAGACTTTTAAAGGAGGACAAAGCCCCTCCCAAAATAAGATGACAAAGATAACATAAAAAGGGTTAGTGCAAAAAATATTAAAATGAGTCCCTTTACAGTGTGTGAAGACTCACTCCCCCCATTAGTTCGGATACAAGACCTCCCCTCCAAGGGAGTTTCACTTGCACGCACGAAGAGAGCAAACAGGGTTAGAAAATGTATAGCCAAACAAGATTAAAAAAAGTATTAAAAGGAAACATGTTAAAATAGCTTGATTTCTATATATGTTGAATAAAAGACACCAAGAAGGCTTACCATACTATTACCTTTTTCATTGGAGGTGTAGTGGTTCTCCGGTTAACACGGACAACGCTTCCGCTCCTTGGTTCGAAAATTTCCTTTGTTGGCTCTTTTTGTGAGTGAAAACAGGAAAAAGGAGAGGAAGGAGAAGGCCTAGAGGAATTTTAGGTATAGAAGAAGTGTTTGGGTGAGTGGGCAAAGTTTCAGAAGGGTGGTAGATTGCTGAAGAGGCAGGGGGTCGACAGGGTCAAAAGGCCTTGCAAACAATGGGGGGTGGAGGCCTATTTATAGGCATTTTTTCCATACCCGCATTTGATATGCGGTCATGCCTTGACTGTATTTCAAATGCGGTCATGCCCTAACCGCATTTGAAATGCGGTCGGCCCGCCCATGTGCGCGAAATCACACCGAATCTGCCAGCTGTCGCCCGTACAGGACGCATGTCTCATTTCTAGAAGGTTTGACCACATTTTAAGTGCTGTCATGCCTTGACCGCACTTAAAATGCGGTCAAGCATGTTTTTTAAATGTCAGATTTGAAATTTTTTATTAAATTTGATTTAATCAAAGATTCTCATCCGATTTTATTATTATTATATTATAAAAATCTTAGATTTTTTATGAAAATATTAAGATATTTTATTAAATGATTATTTTATTTATTTTATTGATTTATTTTGCTTTTTTGCTGCTATTTTGTCAAACTGGCAGTTTTCTTGAAACTTCAACCGCCCATAACTTCTTTGTCTGGTGTCCGATTTTAGCAAACTTAGTGTCGTTGGAATCAGCTCAGAACCACCTTTTCATTGGGATCAAATTAGGCAACTGAATTGGAGTTGAGCAAAAAGTCAACTTTTCGCTCCCCAAAAGTTTGATCGGTGTGCGCATGGGAAATCGCATGGCGGGGCACACAGATTCTTGTGCGTGCCTCCGGGAGGGTAAAACAGGAAATTGGAGTCTCCACCGCCTGATTACGTGCAGGCGGACACCTGGGTGCCTAAGCTTGTTTATTGGGCTGGTCTGGGGCTTGAGATTCTAGGTAGGTTTTCAGTTACGGTCCGGGGAAGTCCGTGGACACCCCGGTCCGCCCCGTCGGTTGATGGGTCCCATAGGTTTCTCCTGGTTTGAATCAACTCACTGATTTCTCACCCGATTCCTAATCCACCATGCAATTTGGTAAAGTCTAGCAGGACCACCTGAGTGGTGTGGGTCCCTTAATTTGCTTTTATCTTGATTGATTAAATGGTCTGAGTCTGATTGGGTGGGCTCCATTGGAAGGCCCACGGTGTCCTTGGTGGGCTTGGTCAAGCCCACATGTCCCTTATTGGGCCTCTGTCTAGCCTAGGAGGCCCTTTGGGCTTGGTTCAAATGAATTTATTTTATCTTAAGGCTCAATTTAGAGATTTAAATGTCTTTCATGCAAAAAGAGGGTCAGCATTGGTTTGCGGGCCCCTGGGTGGGCCCCCATGGTTATTGCCGTAGTGTTTTTAGATTATCTTGTTTAAATTTCGCCAAAGTGAGTTGGTCCTTGGGCTTGGGACCCGTAGTCCAATTTTGAGCTTGGAAACCCAAGTTCTTTGAGGTTTAGGGTTTACACCCTTCCTTGGTTTAGTTGGTGGGCTTTGTCGAGCCCAATAGGCCCTAGCCCTAGGTCTCGGCCAAACCATGCAATTTAAACACATCATTCCATACATCAAGTTCAGGTGGGCCGCATTGGGTTTGGCCCGCCCGGCTTGGTTGGTTAATTGGTTTATCTCATTTGCTTACATGCAAGAGAAGTTTATTGGGCTTGGTGGGCCCCGTTGGAAGGCCCACTAATGTTCCGAGTTGGACCGGTGGTCCAAGTCCCATGTTCGGTTTCCGGGTCACCCGGAAACCCTATTGGTTCACCTGGTTCGATTTGAAAATGTCACCCACATCCAGCAAGAATCAAAGAATATGCAAAAATGGCATTTTTTGGGGATTTCGCAAGTTGTGTGGGCCCATGAGAGGGCCCACATTGGTTCAGACATGGGGGTGCAGTCATACTAAAGATCAGCAGGTATTCAAGGGTAGGGGATCATGCTTATATACGTATCAAAAAAAAGAGCAGCAAGTGACAAGGCAAAGTTAGTGCACACAAATCAGCAGCATGAAATAATTCTAATCTCCTAATCTAGTCTTGAGCTAAGAGGTTCAAGCCTCAGAGCACCAAAATCGGGGCTGGATTGCATCAAAATCGGGGTTGGATTGGTCAGCCGCAATCCACTTAACATTTTAGTGGGTGCGCTGACCTCAAACACTCGACGTGAGGTCAGCGCCAACTCGGCGGACGCGAAAATCGCTCGGCGCAAGGTCAGCGCCAACCCGGCGGACACAAAAACCTGCTTACGCCGAGCTGCCGCTGAGTGAAAACAGGTCGGCGGCAGCTCAGCGGATACCCTTTACGAAAAATGACTCTCTGTTTTTTTTCGAAACTCCATGACTGTCTCAATTTCCAACCTCTGTAACACTTTCCCTGTGTTTCTACCACTCCCAAAAGACATTTAAACATGACTCAAAATTAATCTAATCCTACTTCATATCACGACTCTAAAACTCATCAAAAATCCTCCTTTTGAAAACAACACCCTTCCAAAACATGCTCAAGATCGACGATCAACCTAATAGGAGCTCAAACCAAGAAGAAAGGTAGAGAAGGGGGGTTTTATAAGGGGTACATTAGATGAAGAAGAGAGGAACATTATCCTCTTTCAAAAGGGAAGAAAACACTGCAGAGAACTTCAAAAAGAAACAAAAACACCGCAGTATCACCATAACCTTTATACTCATTTTAGACTGACCAAGAGATCCCCTCTTCCATATTTTAACCTACCTAGAGCTTACCTTGTGTACCTTGGGAGAGCCACCACTCGTAAGAGGCATGAAGAGGTAATAAACTTAGGGCGAAAACACATGCTCCATGCACAACACAAAACCACCACGACATGGAGAGTTTACATGCTTCAAACAAACCAACATTTATATATGTCAAATAGAACTTTACTAGGAAGCTTACCTTGTGTCTACAAGCTGTTTCTGAAATGTGCTTCAACCTCCCTTGGGCGTGGATGGAGCTGGAGCTCTCCTTGGTGGAAACGACAGCAACCACACTCCTTCGGTTTGATTAAGAAAGTGAAGAAGAAGACGAAGGGAAGAGTGAATGAGAAGGCACAGTGGGGTGGAATGGGGGGTGGGGAGGCTGAGAAGGCTGAGAAGAGAGAAATTCAAAGGGGTGAGGGAGGAGGAGAAGGATGCAAAGCCAGCAAGAAAATGAGCCAACCCTGGGCAAGAGGGGAGGCTACTGTATTTATAGAAGAACTAATTGCATCCGGCCTTCACTAAGGCTTTATTTGTATCCGCTGAGTTGGCGCTGACCTGGCACCAATGAGCCGAAGCTCAGCGCGAGTGACATGTCGGATAAAACATCATAATTTCAAAAAATTAATTCCGCCACGAATTTGTCGAGGAATCGGATATTTACATATTTAGTCCCTAGATATTCGCAGATTCACCCAATACTCTTGGATATTCACATATTTGGTCCCTGGATATTTTTGATTTAATCCTTGGGATATTTTGTATGTTTGGATATTCACGGATTTGATTCCTGAGATATTTTCCTACGTTTCTTGCCACGTGTGCAGTTTTCCAGTTTCTGCTGCTTGGAAACTTCGACAGCTCATATCTTCTTCACCCGGACTCCGATTTGAGCAAACTCAGTTGCGTTAGAACCATATCGGAGCCCTTTATCCATTGGCACTAATCTAAGCACTTGGTTCGGGGTTTAGCAGAAGGTCAACTTTCGGCTCCCCATCAAGTTTGACCGGCCTGCAGAACCTTCGTCCGGACTCCGATTTCTGCAAACTTAGTTGCACTAGAACCGTGTCGGGATTCTCTATCCATTGAGATAAAGCAAGGTGGCCAATTATCACTTGATCAAAAAGTCAATTTTTTACCCCTTAGGGTTTGACTTTTTAGCAGGGTTTTGCATTTCTGGCGCTTCCGAGGGCGCAAAAATGAGGTGCTTACAACTGGTTCATAACTTCCTCATCCGGACTCCAATTCCAGCAAACTCAGTTGCGTTAGAACCATGTCGAAGTGCTCTTTTCAATGAGATGAAGTTTGATGGTCAATTCTACTTGAATTAAGAAGTCAATTTTTGGCCCCTTAGGGTTTGACTTTTTAGTTTGACTTTTCATTTTTCTTCATTTTAGGGGTGCAAAAATCAGGTGCTAACACTAGGGACATCTCAGCAAGCGGAGCACCCACGTATGGGCTGGCAAGTGACAACCAAATCAATAATCGAGGCCAAGTGGAATACCCCATCCATTGCCAAATCAAACCAGATGAATCACAAGAACATCCCATCAATGCCCCACGGTGGGTGGTTGCCGCAGCACCTCCATACCCTCAGAGGGCCTCACTGATACCCCACAGTGGAAAGCTATATAGACAAGGAAATTAACGCTAACAAGCCAACACTAACACACAAATTAGACTCACTGTGGATCCACACTAAGAACAACGTCCAATTAGACGACTCACAATTCAAAACAAACTAATCAAATCAATGAGTAAAACCAGTGCTTAAACCAAAGCCAAGTGGAATTCCCCATCTACTATCAAATCAACCGAGGCCAAATGGAATTCCCCATCCATTGCCAATAAAACCATAGGCCAAAGCCTTGTCAAATCATATAAGAGTCTTTCAACATCACTTTCATAAATCCAAGCCAATCAAAATGAAGGTCATAAAATCCTCAAAACACATTTTCGATGAGTGTGTAAGCACCCAAATTTTAACCAAACCAAATAAAAGAGAAAAAATGTGATAAAAGACAGCAGAAAAGTCAAACCCTGAGGGGTCAAAAATTTGACCTTTTGATCAAGCGATAACTGGCCACCTTGCTTTATCCCAATGGGTAGATAATACCAACACGAGTCCAACGCAACTGAGTTTGCTAGAATCGGAGTCCAGATGAGGGTTCGGTGGGCCGGTCAAACTTGAGGATGAGCCGCAAGTTGACTTTTCCTCGAGCCCCGTGCCAAGTGCTTAGCTCGATGTCATTGGATAGAGGGCCCCGATACGAGTCTAACGCAATTGAGTTTGCTCAAATCGAAGTTCGGATGAAGGAGATATGAGCTGTCGAAGTTTCCAAGCAGCAAAACCAGAAACTGCACACGTGGCGTAGGAACTGCCCACGTGGCAGCCAACGTAGCAAAATATCTCAGGGACTAAATCTTAATATCCAAAATTCGTACGGGGCAATCCGTAGATATCCAAAAGTGTCAAATCGGTCAAATCGGTCGAATTGGTCAAATCGAGGGGCATATCTGTAATTTTTTGATTTGTATCCGGTCACATATACCGGATACACATAGATTTGTGTATATCCGGACCCCGAGGCCGGATACAAGAAGATTTTCGCGCGAGATTCGCGCCGATCGCCCGACAAATTCGCGGCGGCATTTAATTTTCAAATGATTATTTTTTGTATCCGGCATTGAAGACCGGATACAAAGGAGTACCTATGTATCCGGCCTTCAAGGCCAGATAAGGAGGAGCCTTAGTGTATCCGGCCTGAGTTGCCGGATACATTAAATTGTCTATAAATAGAGAACAGCAGCTCATTTCCGGGGGTTGGCTTTATTTTTGCTGTTTCCACCTCTTCTCCTCCACCCTTCCTGGTACGAAATCAACCACTCTCACCACTCTTTGCTCCCTAAGCCCTCCAAGCACCACCTAGCACCCATCCAACCCCTTCCTAGTCTCTTCTTCCTCCCTTAAACTTGGAAAGAGAACCAAGGTTGGTGTTTTGGTGTCCAAGAGAAGGAGCTCCAGCTGCTTCCACCACTCGAAGGAGGCTCAACACATCTCCCATAAGGGTTTAGACCCCAAGGTAAACCCTTCCCATGTGTTAGGTTCAACATATATTGAAATGAGCATCTTTTGAGCATGATGTAGTATTTTCTGTCTAAGCATGTTTTACATGGCCTGTCTTTGTTACTTTGTTTGCATGGGGGAGCATGTTCCCCATTTTGATCATCCATCTAATGTACCCCATGTTAAACCCCCCTTCTCATCCTTTCTTTGCTGTTTTGTTGGTTAGTTAGTATGCTCACGATCTTGACTCACTACCATGAGACATGTCTAGATGGTATGATAGGTTCTCGCATGCTTGAAGGGCCATGAGCCTTTCTCCTGTTTTTTTATTAACTTGCTGACTCGATGGTTTCAACATGCATGCTCCCCTACCCCATGATTCATTGCCTTAAAAACCCCAAAGGAGATCGGGAGATGAGGTGATTCCTCATCTCCAGAACCAACGTGGGCTCACACAGGAGCCCACATGATCACTGGAACATCCCAAGAGGCATAAAAACCCAACCCCACTGCCAAAATCCAAAAAAACAGCTTCTGTGTGCTGATCCGGCAACTCAGGCCGGATCAACATAAGCCCATGTATAGCCGGCAATAGATGCCGGATACACAGAAGCCCATGTGTAGCCGGCAATAGATGCCGGATACACAGGGACCTGTGTGTAACCGGCATCTCAAACCGGCTACACTGTCAGAAGTCATTTTGAGCCATTTTCTGATCTTGTGCTATGTTTTGGCTTGTTTGACCAAATCCGGGCAAACCAGTAGGGTTTCCGGGTCACCCGGAAACCCAAGATGGGCCATGGACCGACCCGGTTCAAATTAATTTCCTGTGGGCCTTCCAACGGGGCCCACCAAGCCCGACCAACCTATTTGTGCTTAAATAAGACAATTAAAAGAGTTGAGTGGGCCAGACCCTTAGAGGCCCACCAAAGCCCAACTTGGGGCATGCATGCGTAGTTAAGTTGTGGTTTGGCCGAGACCACGGGCAGGGCCTGTCGGGCCCATTAAGCCCATTGAACCCCACCAAGGTTAGGGTCTCAAAACCCTAACTCCGGAAGACTTGGGCTTTCAAGCCCAAGCCCAGGTAAAGGGCCCCAAGCCCGAGGCCTGGCCCGCTTTGGCATAACTAAATCAAGGTAATCCAAATCACTTGGCAGACAACTGTGGGGTCCACTCAAGAGCCCCCAAAGCAATCCCGGACCACTTTTGGCATGAAATCCACTTAAATAATCCAACTTAAACCCTAAAGTAAAATCAATTCATTTGAACCAAAGCCCAAAGGGCCTCTCAGGCTAGACTGAGGCCCACAAGGGACACGTGGGCTCAACCAAGCCCACCAAGGAATCCGCGGGCCTTCCAACAGGGCCTGCCCAATCAGACCCACATCACTTTAATTAAGAAGATAAAATCAAGTAAAGGGACCCACACCACTTTGGCGGTCCCGCCAGACTTAATCAAATTACATGCTGGAATAGGAATCGGGTGAGTAAGAGACCAGAGCTGACTCAAACCAGGGAAACTTATGGGACCCGTCACTTGACGGGGTGGACTGGGGTGTCTACGGACTTCCCCAGACCACAACCGAGAACCTACTTAGAATCTCAAGCCGCAGACCAAGCCTAATAGAGAACTTAGGCACCCAGGTGTCTACCTGCACCCCATCAGGCAGTGGCGACTCCAAACAAATCCCGAGGCACGCATCGTTTTGCGTGCGCCTCGTCGTGCGACCGGAAACAGGTGCGCACAGAGTGGGTTGATCTTAAAAATCCCAAATAAGTCACCATACCATAAATCAATGGATTCCAAGACAAAAAGTATTGGACCTCAAAAATATTCAAAGTCTGGTTAAAAATGTTGACTTTTCGGTGTATAATTTTTCTAGACCAATCTACAAGGAATTTCAAGCTCAAATTCTGGTTGTGGTCTATTGGAGAGTAAGCAATTCTTCTAGAATTTTTTGGGCTTCTGAATCACTCGTTTGGGTGTCAAACTCAAAAAGTGGCATTTTATGAAAATCGGGAAAACTGGAAATTTAGGCATGAACTAGAAAGTTGACTTTTTATTGGTTGGGAATTGGGCCTTGGGAGTATTTTTATTGGTTCCAAATGGGGGGAAAAACCTTATTTACATGTAAAGACTTAAGTAAATTGAGCAATAAATACATAGGACATGTAAAGACTTGAGGTTAGACGTTCGCGCGTTGAGGTTAAGGCATGCTTGATGTGCGCGCATCCCCTTTGGATGTTCGCGCGTTGAAGCTCGCAATTAATTGCGAGACTAATCCTGCCTTAACAGAAACTCATTTTTGGGGGGTTTTGGCTCAAGATTAATCGCCAGGTCGGGTTTTTGAAATATTTTGACCATTTTCAAACCAAAGCTCCTACAAATCATCCCTAACCTTTCCAACACCAAATCTGATGACCATACATCATCCCAACACACTTAAAACACCTTCCAAAACATGAATTCAACCCAAATCCTCATGAACACAAATCCAACACATAAATCACCATTCAAAATACCAAATCTCAAACCCTAATCTGAAATATAATCAATAGAGTTGGAAATCCATGGTAAATCAATAGAAAACTAAACAAGATTATCATTCAATCAAAACCCTACGAATTTTAGAAGTAAAAACCATCATGCAAGATCATTTCATCAAATAAACCAAACCCTAGAAAGAGAATACGAATTTTTGTAATACATTTTGTTTGAAGGGTTTGCTACTTACTTGCTAATGGAGAAGCAAACTTCTCTTCAAGCTCTCCTCTCTTTCTCCTTCTTCTTCTTCCTCTTGAAGCTTTCCAGCAAACTTCCACAACTTCCTCTCTTGTTCTATACGTCCAAGACAAGAGAAAGTGGGTTCAAAACTCTTAAAATTTCAGCTAGGGCATCCTTTTATATGCCCAACTTTGGTCTTTCAAATCTGCCCCTAAACAAGGCTTTTATTCAACTAAAACCCTAGGGAGGTACCTAAGGCATACTGGGGGTACCTTAGTGTTATTTGAGGGGGTACCTTGGTATTAGGTGGGGGTATCTTAGTGTTAAGTGGGGGTACCTTGGTGTTTCAAGGGGGTTTGCCTTAGCCACTTCAAAAGGTATGTTTTAGGGATGCTTGGGAGGTGTACCTCAATTAACACAAGGGGTACCTTAGTTATATGAGGGGTACTTTAGTTATTTGAGGAGATACCTTGATGTTTCAAGGGATTTACCTTAGTTATTCTAAAGGGTAAACTTTATATGAGCTTAAAGGGTGTACCTTAGTTATATTGAGGAGCGGTATTTAGCTATAGAAGGGGTGTACCTTAGTTATATGAGGGGGTACCTTTAAGTAATACAAAGAGGGTATACCATAGGTAATATAAGGGGTACTTTAAGTGAAACAGTAGGGTACCTTAATTAAAATAAAGGGGTACCTTAGGCAATACAAGTGAGGTATCTTAGGTATAATTAGGGTGTACTTTAGGCATTCAAATGGGGTACCTTAGGCAAAACAGTGGGGTACCTTAGGTATTCAAGTGGGGTACCTTAGGCAATATGAGTGAGGTACCTTAGGTAATATAAAGGGATACCTTAGGTATTCAAGTGGGATACCTTAAGTAATATAAGTAAGGTACCTTAGGTAATATAAGGGGGTACCTTAGGTATTCAAATGGAGTACCTTAGGTAAAACAAAGGGGTACCTTTAGGTAAATAAGAGAGGTACCTTAGGCATACACATAGGGTACCTTAGGTAAATCAGAGGGGTACCTTAGGCAAACACATAAGGTATCTTAGGTAAATCGGTGGGGTACCTTAGGTATCCAAATAAGGTACCTTAAGTATACTTGAGGGGCACCTTGGGTAACACTTGGGTGTACTTTGGGTGTACTTTGGTGGTACCTTAAGTAATACTTGGGTGGTCTTTTAGATACTCTTAGGAATTACTTGAGGTACATTTGGGAAGTACCTTAGGTATACTTAGGAGTTACTCTAGATATTCTTTGAAGTATTTTGGGGTATACATGGGTATACCCTAGTGTTATTCGAGAGGGTACCTAGGGTAACTTTGGGGTACCCTGGGTACACTTGGGAATTACTTTAGGTACACTCAACTCTAATCTTTTTAGAATTTGATTTCCAATTCACTAAAGCTAATTCGAAAGTGTCTTAGATAATTGAAATTGAGAAATGACATTAACTAAGCTTACCTTAATAACCTTCATAAAGTTCAATTGATTTCCCTAAATCCTCAAGTATAATCTACATTTACCTCATCTTCATAACACAAGTACTTAATTAGTGTAATAATCACACTTTAGATAATTAAACTAAATAATTAAGATATAGTCCGGGTCGGGGTTTTACATCATGTGGCTGATGATGAACCTTTGAATTTTGTGGGAAAGGGAGAGGTTTGGATCAAGATCCCTTGCGGAGGTATATGGCTACCGAAATATGTGAGACATATTCTGCGTTTGAAAAGAAACTTAATATCTGTTGAGCAACTTGATGTTGAAGGGTATGCAGTATCCTTCTTGGGTGAATTGTGGAAAATCACCAAATGAGCTATGATAGTGGTTTGTAGGAGAAAGACAGGCACACTCTACATGACTATAGTATCCGAGATACCATTGCAGTTGCAAATGAAGAAATAGAGCCAGGTCTGTGACATTGCAGACTTGATCATATGAGGGAAAAATGAGATGAAGGTATTATGTTCAAAAAGGAACCAAGGCTTAAATCAGTCAACATCAGTCTTTGTGAAGACTACGTTTATGGAAAATAGAAATAGGTGAGATTCTTAAAGATTGGCAATACACCAAAGACATAAAAATTAGAACTGGTTCATACTAATTGATGAGGGCTTGCTCCAGTTTTATCCCTTGGTGGCTCATCCTATTATATTACGTTCATCAATGATTCGACAAAGAAGGTATGAGTTCACAATGTATTTCATGTATAGATGTTGAGGCGGTATGTGCATGATCCTAGTTACACCATACAGTATGAGCCAATAGTAGTGCGTAAGGATTTGACTTTCGATGAGCATCAAGTTTAGATTTTGGATAGACATGAGCAAGTCCTTCGTACTAAGGTAATCCCACTAGTGAAGGTGCTGTAACATAATCATATAGTAAAAGAGGTTACCAACTGGGATATTCATATCTAAACCATGTTTTTTTTTCTTCAACTAATCAACGTAAGGACGCTGTTGGGGTTTATCCACAGGGGGAGTTCTCGGATTACAGAGCTGAGGACTACTATAGTCAGGATTAGCTGTAAAATCCAAGATTTTAGTACATAGACTAATTGGTAAATAATATGCAAAAGATTAGATCTTGGTTCAACCCAGAGTTCAAGATGAACTGGATATGATAGGAGAGCCTATATAAGGTGAGCTCCTAATTATTGATCAAATATAATTTTAATATATTAATTATTGTGCAATTATATTATATTAGTAAGAATTAATTGTATTATAAACAAAACGAATAAAAGGGGTTGGTCGAACCCAATGGTAGTGGGTTGACCCGAGGGTTAACTTGGTTTAAGATGGTTTGATTTAAGTTGGTTTTATGAAGGATGGGCAAATTAGTAAAAGCCATTAAATAAATAATAAAACCTAGTTGTGCATGGAGATGGTGTTACACGTTGAGCACAAAAACACCAAAATAGAAGGAGCCATGAGTTTTGCTTGTTTCCTATTTTTCTTCTCCTAGTTGCCTTGTGATCAAACCTAAACCTAAACCCTAAACAACTGTTGGAGCCGTCTTAGAGAAGAGGAGGAGTATTTTCGAGCTCAAAGAACTCAGGTAAGAGCAAGTTAATAACAAGTTCTGTTCTAAAGAGATAGATATGTTGCTAGAGGCTTAAAAGTGTGCTTTTGAACCCAGACGTGATCGAGGCTTGTCGGAATCGTTTGGCAAACTTAGGAGTGATATTTCGTTACTCTTAAAGAAGATTTAAGTTTATAAAACCAGGTAAGTAGCCCCTTGACACTTGCATAAAATCTAAATTCGTGTTTAGACGATATTCATGGTTATTCGATATTTGATGCGTTGATTTCGTTATTTATGATGTTTTATGTGTTGGGAATTGTTCTAGCATGTGTATAAAGTATTTTAGAATGATTTAGAATGGTTTTGATGCATTGAATATTGAGTTGTGTAATTTTTATTGAATTTCGCAAAGTTACAGATTTTTCACGTATCGGACCGCCTGAGTAGTCGCTCGAGCGATCTATGTATATAGTTGAAAACCCGAGAGCAAATTTACCCAGATTGAACTACCGCTAGAACAGTCGCTCGAGCGACCTATCCTAAAATAACCTGTTTTGTAAGGCCGATTGAGCGCCCTCGGCCGCTCGAGCGACCAGTCTGTCAGATTCTGAAAAACTTTACTTTTCAACCTAGTTTTCACTAAGGAAGTGGTTCTATTCAATTTTAGCCTATGTACCATCAAGATTGGGGTATTTGGGAAGTGTTTGCATTGGCAGATATTCTAAATTCAATTTTATAAAGATTTTGGGTAGATGTTTCTAAAGAAACACTTATACTTCATTTTATTGTTCCAAAAGATTTTACTTTTAACCAAGGTTGGTTTTGTGAGTTCATACACCTGTATTTAGGTGATATGAAGGTATTGTGTGCATCGATGGAGTCGATACACATTCGGGACATATTGAGCTGTTGAAACCTGGAGTTTTGGACATATGACTTGGTACATTCTGTTTTGGTTTTGGGTCACTGGTGTGACAAGGTTGGTGCCTGATTTATTGTATCCCACATGGGCAGATTTGGTTACAGATATGGTTATTTATTTTGGTGGATGCTATTGAGAAGTATGTCCATTACCCTAGTTGGTTTTCTCACTGTTGAGTGGGCTTAACAATTATATGGATCCATAGAATAGCTAGTAAGTGAAATGTGTATTAGAGGGGTTTGAATTCTGTATCTGAGGCATTCCATCATCTTGAGGATGATACCGCTCCTGGATTGGTCGATCGCTACGTTACCCACTCCTGGATTGGTTGGACCGTACATGCTAACTCATGGTTGGGTTCTTCCGTTGGTATTGAATAACTAGACTACAGGACAGCTGGTCCATCGTAATTCGGTTAGATAGCATATTGGCACATGTCTACTCTCTTTATCTGGTATACTATTTCATGAGTCCCATGAGGTGGACAAATTGTATTTCTTTGTTGTCTTGAATTCTTATTGAGATTATTCAGATTAAGCGTTGCATATTTCATTGTGGTCAACTATTTGCATGACTGCTTACTGAGATGTTGTTTCTCACATTATTGTTTTATCTTTTTTGTTTTCAGATATTCATGGAGAGGATGTTGCCGGGGTAGAGACACCGGGGGAATATTGTGATTACCAGGAAGAAGACTATTTCATTCCTGTGTAAGACATGGAGAGACACTTAGATTTATTTTCTTAGGGATTATTTTCAGTATTTTGATTAAGGAGTTTAATGTCACTGAAAAGATGATTGGTATTTTTAATCCACACCTTGGTGGATGTTATTTGTGTTATTTAGTTGAACCCTTTCCAAACTTCATAGATGAAATATAAATGGATTATTTTGGTAGTTTAATTCCGCGCTTTCTGAAAGATGTTCTTATTTCCGCACTATGATATAATAAATGAAGTTGTTTAAGTCTGGAATAGTGTTTTGGGCCATATTCCCTAACGAACCAGATTTGGGTTTATGTGGTTAAGTAAACCTGGATTCGGGGCGTTACAAAGATGGTATCAGAGAAATAGGATCCTAACCTAGGTAGACGACATTTAGGCAAGGTATTGGGGGATGTGTGATACATTAGATAGTACCTTAATTGATTTTCTAGGATGAGAGATCCTTTTTGCTTAATTAAGTGTTGGTGTTTTTGTAGTTGATCCTCATCATGAACACCAAATCAAGAGGCAAAGGTAGAGCAGCATCCGTTCTTAGGATGATGCCAGCTAGGGAACAAGAGCCATTTATAGCCCCACAGGCAAACTTGTATGTGGATCCTCTAACTGTGGAGCAGCCCATTCCACCTCCACCACTTGCTTTTGTCCCCACCCCACATGAGGATATCTGGAGAGCTATTGGGGCAGTGACTGATTTGATTGGCAGATTGGAAAGAAACGGAGGGGATGAGAGAGTCCCATAGAGAGATCGTGTGGATGACTACGGTGCACGAGAACTAGAGAGGTTCCGTAAGATGGGACCCCCGTATTTTGGAGGTCAAGCGGACCCTATGGAAGCCAAAAGATGGATGCTAAGGATTGAGTGGATACTTGATGGCATGGAGTGCCCGAAGGACCATCGTGTTCATCTGGCTACTTTCACTTTTGAAGGGGAAGCCGTCCATTGGTGGCGTTCCGTGAAGAGGAGGAATGAGCAGGAGGCGCAGACTTCCTAGGGAAGATTTAGGGAGATCTTCTTCGAGCGTTACTTTACTGCTAAGTTCCACCGTCAGAAGGCAAGGGAGTTCATGTACATCACTCAGGGAGGGATGTCAGTACTGCAATATGAGGCCCGTTTTGATGAGCTGGCCCGTTTTGCCCAGCAGATGGTTACCTGTGAGACAGACAGGCGGGAGCACTTTGAGAGGGGACTGAGGATTGAGATTAAGGATCGAGTATCAGTGGTTGAGTGCCCCAGTTATTCAGAGTTAGTTCACCGAGCTGAGAGAGCAGAGCGTCTAATTGATGAGAAGAAACCGGATTAGGGTAGACTCAGGTTTCCACAGAGGCAATTGGCTCAAGCAGTCAAGAAGCCAAAGATTGAGGGTCAAAGCAGCAGACCTGGTGGTGAGCAAATTTACAGACCTGGACCTCCCCGATGCTAGCAATGTGAGAGGTTCCATATCCCAGGACCATGCTTTGCACCATATGGAGCGTGTTTCAGATGTGGGAAGTTTGGACACCGCATCTCGGAGTGTACTTACCCTACCACCTACCAGAGCCTACAGATGGCCCGTGCTCCTATGGGATCACAGTAGTTGGGTGCGCCAACTTAGACGCAGACTTATTCGGCTCCTAAAGCAGCTGTGGAACAAAAACCACAAGGCAAGTTAGGACCTTATGGCCGTGGTGCAGCACCCAAGGTAGTTAGAGTAAATGCAGTAGAGGCTCATGAGGAGGAGTATGGAGCACCTGAGCTTGTTGGAGGTATATTGTTTATTTGTGGTAGATCTACTATATGTTTATTTGATTCTAGAGCATCTAGATCCTTTATCACACCTGCATGTGCACATCAAATTGTATTGATACATGTTGCTTTGGATTCTTCTTTATCTGTGCACACACCTTTGGGAGAGACCACTAGGGTACAAATTGTATATAGAGATTGTATGATCAGAATGGGTCGAGTAGAGTTACCTGGGGATTTGATTGAGCTGGAATTTAGAGGATATGATGTGATATTGGCGATAGACTGGTTATTTAGACACTATGTCACTATTGACTATCATAAGGGAACAGTTATAGTTAGTAAGCTCAAGTAGCCCACTTATTGCTTTATTTGTGAAGGATTGAATAGTCGGATTGGGTTAGTGGCTTCGGTGGCAATAGAAGAGACCAGAAGTGACACAGTTGACATTTATAATGTGCCAGTAGTGTAAGCACCTCGTTTTTTGCACTCCTAAAAATAAATAATAATAATAAAAAAAGGGGGGATCCAAGAGCAAAAACCTAAAAGAGTAGAAGGTGACTTTCTACTTGAGCCAGAATTGGTTACCATACCACATTCCAATGGAAAGATAATTTTGACACGATTCCAATGTCACTGACTGTCCATGAATCGGGGTCCAAATAAAAAAGTTATGGCTAAAGTTATTTCAAGTTTCATGTATAAACTTTTGTAAATTGATGTGCCACATGGCAAAATTAGAGAGTCCACCAAAGAAAAAAAGGGGTTTCAAAAAATAGATAAGACAAAAAAAAAGCATCAAAAAGAAAAAAAAAGGGGATTAAAAGAAAATACAAAAAAAAATCCTTAAAAAAGAAAAAAAGAAATTGTCCTTTACTTATATGGAAAGCCTTTAAAGTAAAAAATAATAATAATAATAAATAATAATAATAATAATAAATTAAAAATTAAATTAACCTTTTAACATATATTGGGTGATGAAGACCTTTCATTTAAGAAGTTGGGAGATAAAGAGAGAGACCCACATGGGTCCCTCTCTCTTGGTCTCTCCCTTCTTCATGGTGGCAGGGACATTCTCTCCCTGTTGGAGGATTTCCCGCTTCCCCTTGGTGGAGAGGGACGGTGGGTTCAATCAGCTGAGGTCCGCTCCTTGCTAGAGACTCTCCTCTTGGTGGAGAGGGACAGTGGGAGGTGGTATGGCAGGGGAGATGTCAAGTCAGGCAGGATTGGTCTGAATGGGAGGAGATATACAAGGAGGTGGGGCTGGGTCGTAAGAGGGAGGCTTTTTGGCAGATCATAAAACAGACGGAAGAAAAAAAGAGAAAGGAGAAAGAAGGAGAAAACAGAGAGTATCAGCTGAGAATTGGGGGAAGGGTTGTCAGTAACAACAACAAAAAAACCTATAGTATCAAGATTCCCAGATTTCGAAGGAGCTAAACACTGATTCATGTGATCCTTTTGGTGGGTTCAGCAACCTGCAGAGACTGTCTATTGATATAAGATCAGGTGAATAAGTTACTATTCTGTATCCCCTCTCCCCACTAATTGAATCATTCACTTAAAAAAGTAAGGAATCGACTTGAATTCGGAGTTTTTTTTTTGGTTTAAAGAAACAATTTGAATATGGAATTGGAACGCGGGATATACTCCTTTGGATGATATTATGTATGGACAAGGGGACTAGTTTGCTATAAGTGGGACTATTCTTTAAAGAAGGGTCTGAACAAGAGAGGATGGTCGTCCCTATTGGTTATTGTTACCGATTTGGGTTTATTCTTATTAAACAAAAAGCATGGCTCTGCATTCATAAAAAAAAAGGGACTGATCATCCCTACCATTTATTCATATTGGTTGGCTTTATTTTATGAGCAAATAGCATGGGTCCGGTTCTGTCGCAAGTTTATTATTTTCAAAATGGACAAAGCATGGGTCTGCATACATGAACAAAAGGGGCATGGTCGTCCCTACTGTTCAGTCTTATTAGTTTGGCTTTATTTTATTAGTAAGCAAACAGCATGGGTCTGGTTCTGTTGTGATTTTATTCTTTTAAAAAGGGACAAAAATAGGGTCTGAATTCATGAAAAAAGGAGCTGGTCGTCCCTACTCTTTCTCATTGTTGGTTTGTCTTTATTCTCATTAGTGAGCAGAAAAGTGGGACTGGTTTTGATATCTTTTGGTTTGAGTGTATTCTTATTTAAGTATCCTGAACCTGCTATGCTCATTCTTCCCACATCATGAGAAGTGAGCACCCACGTTGGGTGCAGCCCCAGCTAAAGTGGGTCAACATCCATACCCAATCCATCATCAAATTTTGATCATGAGAACTATGAAGTAACAAAGAGGGCAGGAGCTTTGGCTCAAATTCTTGATTGAGATAGTGAGATTTTCCAAAAATTTTCAGACCTCTTAAGACCTCAAAAGATGATGGAAACCCTCCCCATTTCAAAACAGTTGTTATTTAAGGAGACAAAGGATCAATTTTATTATTTTTTTTTTTTTGATTTTTTGGTGGCTAAAACAGTGATCAAAACCCAAGTAGGATGCTTGCTACAATCATATATGGCATGGGGCATTGAGTTTGTGAATATGATGAATAGTAGTGCCATTTTTGTTATTTCGAAACATTCAAAGTTAAAACAAAGTTTCAGGTCTTAATTTAACCCATGCCTTTCAAACTTTTATTTCAAAATTACCCCACGTTTATATTTTTACACCATTTCCTCATTTTAATTGCTTTTTGAATGCAACTTTTTGTGGTATTTATCATTTTGAGTCCTCTATAATGTACATTAGTGGCTTTTATCAAATCTCTGCTACAAATTTACCATTTTGCCCCTGAAAAGGAAATCGGGTGTTTAGATGGGCCTTTTATAAAAATAAAAAAAAACCTCATGGGAATCCGCTATCTAGCGGGGTAATTCAAGGTTTCTATGGACTTCCCTGAGTTACAACTGAACCCCTTATCCAAAGTCTCTAGGCAGACCATGCACATCAATTTAAGTCAAAAATTGGGTGACTGTTCACATCCTCAACAAGGAACAGTGGCGACTCCCCAAAACCAACGAAAAACCCAAGGGAAGCTGGGCACGACATCATGCACCCGACGTGCGCACAAGTAGCATTAGAGTTTGCAAATGTATTTCCGGATGATCTGCCGGGATTACCACCCGCAAGAGCCGTTGATTTTAGAATCCAGCTTCAGCCTGGTACGGCTCCTGTGTCCAAGCCACCTTACAGGTTGGCAAAACCTGAGCAAGATGAATTAAAGAAGCAAATAGATAAGCTTCTGGAGAAGGGTTTTATCCGACCAAGAGTGTCACCATGGGGTGCACCAGTTCTTTTTGTGCCTAAGAAGGATGGTAGTATGCGCATGTGCATTGATTATAGGCAACTTAACCAAGTCACGGTTAAGAACAAGTTCCCTTTGCCTAAGATCGATGACTTGTTTGATCAGTTGAGAGGCGCATCTTGGTTTTCTAAGATTGATTTGAGATCAGGCTATCATCAATTAAGAGTGGCTGAAGAAAATATAGAGAAGACAACATTTCGGACTCGGTATAGGCACTTTGAGTTTCTAGTCATGCCTTTTGGGTTGACAAATGCCCCAGCAGTGTTCATGGATATCATGAATCGAGTCTTTCACCAGTATCTGGATAACTTTGTGTTGGTTTTCATTGATGACATTTTGGTATATTCCAAGACTCAGGAGGCGCATGTTGGTCATTTGAGTATAATACTCCATACGTTGAGAGACCATCAATTATATGCCAAGTTTAGTAAATGCTAGTTTTGGCTAAGGCAAATCTCTTTTCTTGGTCACATCATCTTAAGTGAGGGTATCTCAGTAGATCCCGCCAAAGTCCAGGCAGTTTCAGATTGGCCTAGACCAACCACAGTGACAAAGATCAGCAGTTTCCTTGGCATGGCTGGTTACTACCGCCGATTCATCGAGGGTTTTTCTAAGATTGCATCACCGTTGTCTAATTTAACCAAGAAAGCAGTTCCATTTAAGTGGGATGACAAGTGTGAGCAAAGTTTTCAGCAGTTGAAGCAGAGGCTTACCACGACCCCAGTGTTGATTGTACCATCCATGGATGAGCCTTTTGCTGTCTATTGTGATGCATCCAGGATTGGTTTGGTTTGTGTGTTGATGCAGCAAGGTCGAGTTATGACATATTCTTCCCGGTTATTAAAACCTCATGAGAAGAATTACCTCACCCACGACTTGGAGTTGGCAGCCATTGTCTTCGCATTAAAGATATGGAGGCATTACCTATACGGGGTTGAGTTTGAGATTTTCTCAGATCATAAAAGTTTGAGATACGTGTTTTCCCAGAGAGATCTCAACATGAGGCAGAGAAGATGGATGGATTTATTGAAGGATTTCAAATCTACATTACAATACCATCCAGGTAAGGCAAATGTAGTTGCAGATGCCTTGAGTTGTAAAGGCGCTACTGAGGAGACTTCCATTGCTACTTTAGCTACTTTTATGGTTAGTCAGTGCAACTTTGTAGATGTTATTCGAGATTGGCAGGGAGAGTTCTGTTTACCTCAGGATGGAGTTATCCGAGTAGCCAGAGTTCAGGTAGAGTCAGACTTGATTCAAAGGATTAGAGTGAGTCAGTTGACAGATCCAGAGTTGATCACTACCAGGAGATTTTTGAGTGAAGGATCTGAGACCGTCAGAGACTTTACTAACAGGGATGGATTATTGAGATATTAGGGTCGTATTTGTATACCAACTAATAAAGATATCAAGGCAGTGATCATGGCAGAGGCTCACAGATCAAAGTATGTAATGCATCCTGGAAGCACAAAGATGTATAGAAACTTGAGGGTAGTGTATTGGTGGTCAGGAATGAAGAAGGATATAGTAGAATATGTGGCTAAGTGCCTAGTGTGTCAGCAGGTTAAGGCAAAGCACATGAGACCAGCAGGGTTGCTTCAACCTCTTCCCATTCCAGAATGGAAATGGGAGCACATCACCATGGATTTTGTGAGTGGATTACCTCTTTCTCCAAAAATGCATGATGCTATATGGGTGATTGTGGACCGTTTGACTAAATCAGCTCACTTTTTGCCTATCAGGATGACTCAACTGCTTAATGCATTGGTAGAGCTGTATGTAAAGGAGATAGTGAGATTGCATGGGGTGCCAGTATCCATTGTTTCAGATCATGATCCTAGGTTCACATCTCAATTCTGGGAGTCTTTCCAAAAAGCTATGGGTACAGAGTTGAAGTTTAGCACTAGTTACCACCCATAGACCGATGGGCAGTCAGAGAGGACCGTTCAAACACTTGAGGATATGTTGCGATGTTGTGTCCTTGATTGGAGAGGTAATTGGAGTAAGCACCTTCCTTTGGTGGAGTTTGCTTACAATAACAGTTATCAGGCAAACATTCAGATGGCACCGCATGAGGCATTGTATGGAAGAGCATGTAGATCACTAGTTTGTTGGGAAGAAGTTGGTGAGAGGCAGCTATTAGGACCTCAGTATGTGCAGGACAGTGTAGACTTGGTGAAGTTGATCAAGCAGAGATTATTGGCAGCTCAAAGTCGCCAAAAGAGTTACGCGGATGCTAAGCGACGAGATCTGAAATTTGAGATTGGGGATAAGGTATTTATCAAGATATTTCCTTTCTGTGGTATAAGAAGCTTCAGCAAGAAAGGAAAGCTTTCCCCCAGATTTGTAGGACCTTTTGAGATTGTTGGTGCAGTAGGACCAGTGACATACCGCTTAGAATTACCATCATCAATTGGAGCAATTCATGACGTGTTCCATGTTTCGATGCTAAGGCGATATGTGCATGACCCTAGTCATATCATTAACCACGAGCCTTTGGTTATACGTGAGGATTTGTCTTATGAAGAGCATCCGATGCAGATATTAGACAGATGTGAGCAAATCCTTTGTACAAAGGTGATTCCACTTGTTAAAGTGCTGTGGCAGAGTCATACAGTGGAAGATGCCACTTGGGAGTTGGAATCTGAAATGAAGAAGAAGTACCCGTCCTTATTTGAGGAATCTCGAGGTAAAAATTTCGAGGACGAAATTTAATTGTAGGGGGGGGGGGGAGAATGTAAAATCCCAAATTTTAGTACATAGATTAATTGGTAAATAATATGCAAGAGATGAGATCTTGGTTCAAACCGGAGGAGTTCAAGATGAACTAGATATGATAGGAGAGCCTAGATAAGGTGAGCTCCTAATTATTGATCAAATATAATTTTAATATATTAATTATTGTGCAACTATATTATATTAGTAAGAATTAATTGTATTATAAACAAAACGAATAAAAGAGGTTGGTCGAACCCAAAGGTAGTGGGTTGACCCGAGGGTTAAGTTGATTTAAGTTGGTTTAATGAAGGAGGGCCAAATTAGTAAAAGCCATTAAATAAATAATAAAACCTAGTTGTGCATGGAGATGGTGTTACACGTTGAGCACAAAAACATCAAAATAGAAGGAGCCGTGAGTTTTGCTTGTTTCCTATTTTTCTTCTCCTAGTTGCCTTGTGATCAAACCTAAACCCTAAACAATTGTTGGAGCCGTCTTAGAGAAGAGGAGGAGTATTTTCGAGCTCAAAGAACTCAGGTAAGAGCAAGTTAATAACAAGTTCTGTTCCTGAGAGATAGATATGTTGCTAAAGGCTTAAAAGTGTGATTTTGAAACCAGATGTGATTGAGGCTTGTCGGAATCGTTTGGCAAACTTAGGAGTGATATTTCGTTGCTCTTAGAGAAGATTTAAGTTTATAAAACCAGGTAAGTAGCCCCTTAACGCTTGCATAAAATCTAAATTTGTGTTTAGACGATATTCATGGTTATTCGATGTTTGATGCGTTGATTTCGTTATTTATGATGTTTTATGTGTTGGGAATTGTTCTAACATGTGTATAAAGTATTTTAGAATGATTTAGAATGGTTTTGATGCATTGAATATTGAGTTGTGTAATTTTTATTGAATTTCGCAAAGTTACGCATTTTTCACGTATCGGACCGCCTGAGTAGTCGCTCGAGCGATCTATGTATATAGTTGAAAACCCGAGAGCAATTTTACCCAGATTGAACTACCGCTAGAACAGTCGTTCGAGCGACCTATCCTAAAATAACCTGTTTTGTAAGGCCAATTGAGCGCCCTTGGCCACTCGAGCAACCAGTCTGTCAGATTTTGAAAAACTTTACTTTTCAACCTAGTTTTCACTAAGGAAGTGGTTCTATTCAATTTTATCCTATGTACCATCAAGATTGGGGTATTTGGAAGGTGTTTGTATTAGCGGATGTTTTAAATTCAATTTTATAAAGATTTTGGATAGATGTTTCTAAAGAAGCACTTTTACTTGATTCTATTGTTCCAAAAGATTTTACTTTTAACCAAGGTTGGTTTTGTGAGTTCATACACTTATATTTAGGAGATATGAAGGTATTGTGTGCATCGATGGAGTCGATACACATTCGAGACATATTGGCCCGTTGAAACCAAGAGTTTTGGACATATGACTTGGTACATTCTGTTTTGGTTTTGGGTCACTGGTGTGACAAGGCTGGTGCCTGATTTATTGTATCTCGCATGGGCGGATTTGGTTACAGATATGGTTCTATATTTTGGTGGGTGTTATTGAGAAGTATGTCAATTACCCTGGTTGGTTTTCTCACTGTTGAGTGGGCTTAGCAGTTATATGGATCCATAGAATAGCTAGTAAGTTAAATGTGTATTAGAGGGGTTTGAATTCTGTGTCTAAGGTATTCCATCATCTTGAGAATGGTACCGCTCTTGGATTGGTCGGTCGCTACGTTACCCACTCCTGGATTGGTTGGGAGTACATGTTAACTCATGGTTGGGTTCTTCCGTTGGTGTTGAATAGCCAGACTGCAGGGCAGCTGGTCCATCGTAATTCGGGTAGATAGCATATTGGCACATATCTACTCTCTTTATCTGGTATACTATTTCATGAGTCCCATGAGGTGGACAAATTGTATTTCTTTGTTGTCTTGAATTCTTATTGAGATTATTCGGATTAAGCGTTGCATATTTTATTGTGGTCAACTATTTGCATGACTGCTTACTGAGATGTTGTTTCTCACATTATTGTTTTATCGGTTTTGTTTTCAAATATTCCTGGAGAGGACGTTGCCGGGGTAGAGACACCGGGGGAATATTGTGATTACCAGGAAGAAGACTATTTCATTCCTGTGTAGGACATAGAGAGACACTTAGGGGGCGTTTGGTGGGCATTATAGAATCTGGATTCTAGTAAAATCCGATTCCATAATCCAAAAGGTGTGTTTGGTTGGGATTTTAAGGCCGGATTCTACTATCCGGTTGTATAATCAAGCCCATAATCAGTATCTCCTTTTTTGGTGATTATAGGGATTATGGGCATTGGTGCTTATATTTCCAAAACCTGTGATTCTAGAGATTATGTATGACATATTATATAAAAAATATTATAATAAATAATAACATTATAAGTATTATAATATAATATATTCTATTATATGATATATAATTATAATAAAATATTAAATTATATTACATGTAATATAAATATTATTAATATAAATATCATTATTATAATAATATTATACATTATTATATTATATATAGTAATATATAATAAATTATAAATTTCAATATAATGTACATTATAAATAATAATAATTATTATAATATATTATTTTAATAACAACAAATTATAATATAACTTATATTACATTATAATAATATTATATTATTATTATAATAATATTATATTATTATTATAATAATATTATATTATTATTATAATAATATTATATTATTATATCATAAAATATAATAATATTATAATATAATAAATTTATTATGATATTATAAACATAATATCATAATAAATTTAATATATTATAATATATTGTAATAAATTTAATATTATAATAAATATATTATATTTAATATAATAATATTTTATAAATTATAATATAACTTATATTAGAATTTATTGTATAATAAACATTAATTATACTATAGTATTATTATAATAATATTATAATATTATAATATTATATTATTATTTAAAATATTATATTGTTACAATAAACATATTTTATATATATATATATATATATATTTAATATAATAATATTCAAATTTAATATTATATTAATATTAACATATTAATATATATTAATATATTTAACAAATTTAATATTATAATATATTATATTTTATTAAATTTAGTATTACAATAAATTTATTATAATATTATATATAATATACATAAAGTTTGAGTTATAATAAACATAAATTATATTATTATAAAATTATATATTATAATAAGTTATAATATAAATTATAATATAGTTTATATTATAATATACATAATATTATTATAATATTATATTCTAAATTATAATACTATTATAACTATTATATATATTATATAATTTTTATAATATCATATAATATATAATAATAATATATAATATTATAATATAATATATATTATTATAATATTATTAAAATAATAGTAGTGTTATTGTAGTACATAATATAAATAATATTATTATCATATTATTATATAATATTATTATATTATTATATTATTATAATATTGTTATTATATTATTATAATATTATTATTATAATGTTATATATAAATTTATATATTATATAAAAATATACATGTCACGTAATAATATATATGTAAATACGACTTTAATTTTTCTATATATATATTATATTATTTTTATGTAATTTTTAATAATAAAAAAACTCCAAATTTAATATCAATAATCGGTGGCAACCAAACAAGATTCCAAATTCTAATTTAAAAATCTGAGTTCACAATCCAACTCATCCAAATAGGATTTTGGTTTTCTAAAATCGAGGAAATATAATCTGGGTTATAGAATCTGAGATTAGAATCCTAATCCAGATTCTATAATGCCCACCAAACGCCACCTTAGATTTATTTTCTTAGGGATTATTTTCAGTATTTTGATTAAGAAGTTTGATGTCACTTAAAAGATGATTGGTATCTTTAATCCACACCTTGGTGGATGCTATTTGTGTTATTTAGTTGAACCCTTTCCAGACTTCATAGATGAAATATAAATGGATTATTTTGGTAGTTTAATTCCACGCTTTCTGAAAGATGTTCTTATTTCCGCACTCTGATATAATAAATGAAGTTGTTTAAGTCTGGAATAGTGTTTTGGGTCATTTTCCCTAACGAACCAGATTTGGGTTTATGTGGTTAAGTAAACCTGGATCCGAGGCGTTACATTAGCTATTGAGGTGGTTATTTGATTTTAATGTTATTGTACTAATTTAGACATTTGACTTATTCGTGACTTTGAGATAGTATTTAGGAAACCCTTTTACCAAACTTGTGATGTTACTAATTGATATGGTTTGATGTTTCATTCAACTACACTTATTTGATGATTTAGTTTCATTAATTTTGCACTTTGAGATTATAATCTAGTATTTAGTTGCTTTGGGCCCATTGTAGCACTATGGGTTTGGTGCATTGGGGCAAGTACCTGGATTCGGGGCGTTACAGGATGAACAGGCCATTTTGAAGACCATATGAGGTACTTTGAGATAAAATTAATTAATTTTTTTACATAAGAATGTTTGTGTATATACCTTATGTATATAACTTCATTTATCAATCAACGGTTGATGTTGTTTCGGACTTTGCAAGCATTAGATACAACCTATGAAAAGCATTATTTGACTGCAGTGAGTTATGTAAGGTATTTTCATAAAAAAAAATTTAATTTTCTAATAAAAACATTTAATTTTCTCGCTCCTCAATGTATTTCTATCTATATAATAGCTAGTGTCTTTTGGTTTCTTTCTTTCTTTTTTCCTTTGCAGTTATGTTGTGATCATGATTTAAAAATATCATTACCAAATGGGCACAAGTTTTTTTAATTTTATTTTAGGCAAAGCCATAATTTATATCTCTATATTCGTTAATTGCCCTATGTCATTTTTCATACTTATCAAACTCAATTTATGTATAATAGATATATTGTAAACCTTTAACAAATGCAGCTACCGAATGAGGTTTGTGATTTATTTTGTACTTCCATATTTATTAATCAAAATATTCGTCCCAAACATCTATAACTAATATTCTTTTTTTTGGGTCTTAAAGCAACAAAAAAGCATTCCACTGCTAATCCCGAACTGGGGGAATATTCCTCCAAGATTTTGGACCTTTTCCTTTTTTTTTCAAATATTGCCCTCTTCAACCAAAAAATCCCGAACTATAACCACCCTATTGCTGTTCTTCTCATGTTCGAATTTAATTTTCTTTTTGGTTAAAGCCTTTGATTTTTCTTTCAAAATAAAACCCCCTACTTCTATGCTACAATTATGGGTGGATGACATGTAGTATGCAGGTGCCACCCACTTGCATTTTTTTTTTTTTATAAATTTCAACCCTCTTTTTAGTTTACTTTTTGGTTAAGGCCTTTGATTTTTCTTTCAAAAGATTTTTATTAAGTTTTTTCGTTGTCAAATTTCTTTTGAATGATATTTTTTATTTGAAAATCCGATTAACTATTTTTTTCAGCATCCTAGTTGGATTTTAAACCGTGGGGTTTTAGAGATTTAGCAAATACTTAAGTTTCTTAACATTTTCTTTTTCATTTTTCTTAATTTCGTCTTCTGTAACCAAAGAGAGCGTTATAGGATTTGTTTCATCAGGGTTAATCTCAAATAAGTTTTTAGCTTTGTGATGGCATTTATAGGTGTTTCTTGTCTAGATGCCCGCGCAACGCACCGGGCACATTGCTAGCTACTCACTAGAAAAAAAGAAAAAGAAAAAACCTAATTGTAACTTAGTAGAGGGGACATAAATTTTAAATCAACGACATGTAAAGGAGGTCAGTGTTATTCCAAAGAGCAAAGAGCTCATCCTTTTATCCCCGTCGCATAACATCCCTTCTCCGAGAAATCAAGAGTACCTTTATTAACCTACAGCAGCGAAAACAGCAAGCCTTGGCGCGAAGAACAACAGTCATTTGGGGTCTCTGTTTCAAGTTCGTTGGAAAATTCCGATTCGGACAGATCATCGGGTCAAGAGATTTAAGGAATCCCATTTGCTGTTTCATTTTATTTTTGTTGCTTTTTATTACTTTCGGATGCAACGATCAGTCAGCGAGTGAAATTTCCGGAGCATTTAACAAGCAAAAACAATGGAGGATCATCGACCCAGAAGGCTTTCTGTGAAAACCCGTTTTCTCAATTGGAAAGAGAAGGTTTCCACTTTCTATTTTCTCTAGCTTATCGCTTTTCTGTTTCATGCCTTTTGGTGATTGTATGTGTCGGCGATTTTATTTTCTTCTTTGTTTTTTTCTCTTCTGTACTGTCAGGTATGTGAATTCGAATCCCAATTAGTTTGGTTTCGTCTTTTCAAATGGATTCTGTCAATTCATTCTTCTCATTTGGGAAGCCTTGGTAAGGAGCAAATTGAGTTATAGGGGAGGTTGGGTGGAGAGAGTCTTTGATGGAAGTCAGAAAGGCAGTGCGGATGATACTTAAGGATGAAGCTCCAAGCCCTGATGGCTTTATTTTAAAATCTTTTTTTTCAGGATTGCTTCGACACCATAAAAGAAGATTTAATGATGGTTTTTCGATAATCCTGTATCATGAATTTAACTTTTTTGTGTTGGTTCCCAAGAAAATGGGGGTAGCATATTGGCCTGACCACAAGATTGTGCTAAATCTTGGCTAGGGTCCTATTTAACAGATTGAAGTTGATCTTGAATTTGATAGTCTTAGAAAACCAGAATGCATTTATTCAGGGAAGGCTGATATTGGACAGTGTGTTGGTTGCATCAATATATGGATGATAAAATGATGAATCTTCTATAGGATTGAATGGGGTAATCATGTAATGGAACCGTCTTGGGTTGAGATGGAGAAAGTGGAAGGGGTGGTATGGAATGTGTCCTTTTCATTTGTGCTTAACATTACAGCTGGGAGACATCTTGGTTATTTGAGAAGCCTTTGACAAGGGAAACTGTTATCCCCTACCTTTTGCATTGGTATTTGATGTATTCATTTGCTTTATTTTCTTTAACTAAGGGTCCCAGGTCTTATCTATGAGGTAAGGGTGAGAAAAGTGTCTACTATTTTTCACCTCCAGTTCTTTAATGATACAGACTTATTCTTAGATGTATGAGGGAACAAATTTTTTGAATTAAATTTAATTTGAGATGCATTGAAATGTTATTGGGTTTGAAAGGAAACTTCCAAAAGAGCAATATAATTGGGATCCATATAACAGGGATGTCCTCAATCTCTAGCAAGTTAATTTGTGTACAATCTAGGTGATCTGACTTCGAGATATTTGGGATTTCTGTCAAGGGACAGTTGTAGGAGTTTGAGTTTTACGGATATAGGACTTAGAAATGTTGAAAAGAGACTAAAAACATGAAAAATAAACCACCTTTCTGGGGCAAGAGATTAGCACTCATTCAGGAATTTTTAGCAAACATAGATACTTTGTGCTTGTTTTTCTTCATATTTTCAAGCACAGATATTAAGGTTGGAAGGTTTTGTTAAGTGTTTTATTGTTAAAGCTTGAGAGGTAACTTGGCATTATCTTTATATTCTTGTTAAACTTCAAGTTTTAGGCCGAAAATTGAGAAAATACTTTTGTACTATTCTTTTGTTGCATATAATGGTTTTTTTCTTGGATTGGCTTCTGGTTTTTCAATTCTCATTAGAGGATTTATGTATATCTTTCTATGCTTTTTTGCCTTCATTTTGTTTGATTATACGCTTCTTGTACTTGTTAGTGTCTTGTTTTCATGTTTTGGTTTTGTTTGGGCTTCATATTCCCTAGTTTTATTCTTATATTTTATTTACATACTATTAAGGAAGATGTATTCAGACTTTGGTCTTTTCAACAAGTGGTATTAGAGCTTGGTTATTTGAAGTATAGTTGTTTTGTGTATTGAAGTGGAAGGTTCAACAAATAGTATAGGTAGTCTTGATGGTTCTAATTGGTTGATTTCGAAGGAGAATAGAAGATATCTTATATTGCAAAGACTTGTACTCATCCATTGAAGGGTATAATGCCAAATCAAGTGATATGATTGAAAGTGAATGGAAGAATCTATATAGATAGTATATTGACCATGTTAGGCAATGGTTAGATGATAGTGTATTTCACCATTGTGTAATAAAACTTCTTTTCATTCTTTTTAGAAGAAGCTTGAAGAGTTACATGGGAGTAAAAACGTAGGAAATATGGATGTTTTTTTTTTTTTGGGGTAAATAAAAGGCTTGTGAACTTGAATTTTAAGGAAGGTAGTTTTCATTCAGAATATTGTTAGTCAATTGCTTGCAATGAATATGGTGTTAGATGATGAACTTCAAGCGTTATTGCTACTTAGTTCATTACTTAATATTTGGGAAAGCTTGGTGGTGTCAGTAATTTTACTTCAAATTGTGTGCTTACTATGAGTCAAGTTACTAGTAGAGCTTGCTTAACGAGGAGACAATCAGTTGTTATTGATAATTTACGAGCCTTAGTCACAAAGATGAGAGGACGAAGTAATAATAGAAAAACAAATGATCTTAAGAGATCCAAGGAGAGGTCTAAATTAAGAGAAAGAGTGAAATGCTTCAATTGCAGTAGGGAAGGGAATATAAAAAGAAATTGTAGATTTTTAAAGAAAAATAAAAGGAAAACAATTTCCAAAATGATGTCAAGGAAAAATTGGTCATTGTTGATAGTGATATGAGTGTGATAGGTGGATGTGATTATGATTTTATGAACACTGCATCTACTTCACAATTTATTGATTAGGTTATTGACATAGGTGCCTCAACACTTCACATAAACATTTCTTTTTATCTCATAGGTCAGGGGATTTTGGCTCTATAAATATGGCCAAACTTGTTGCTTAAAAGTTTTGTGGAAAGGAGATGTATGTGTTAAGATGAGACTAATGTTGGTATGAAGTTAGTATTAAAGGATGTTAGTCATATTCTAGATCTTTATTTGAATCTTATATTTATAGGTTAGGTTCCTTGGATGATGGGAAATATAATTCTACTTTGGTAAGGGGTGTTGGAAGCTTAATGTAACGCCCCAAACCCAAGTCAATGCAAACCGGCACCTGACCCGAATCTGGTTCGCTACTGTAACAACCCGAATCCAACTCAACAACCGAATTCAAAATGCTACTGGGCCCATATCAAAACAATCACTAAAATAAACTAGACTAAGAATTAAAATAATCTATTTACTATTAATAATTAGAGTGCAAAATCATCAATGTGCGGAAGTGTAGTCTAACATCCTCATAAAAGAAATAAATAAACCATTCAATCCAGGTAATCAAGTCTGGTAATAATCAAAAGGGTCACTAAAGCTCTCAATCTCTTTAGTACGTCAAAACCAAATAAATAATAAAATCAGACTTTCAAAGTCTCAAAAATCATTTCTCCTCGACCTTAAATCAAGTCAGGATAATAATAATCCTCCAGCGAAAAATCAGCAAGCTCACTCTGATAATCCCCATTGAAATCAATACATGGAGGGAGGGTATAATCAACAGAGTTGACATGAACCACCAGCATGTAACATCGAAATCAATACATGGAGATGGTTGCTTATCCACATATACAGGGAATCACCAGCGGAGCACCGGGGTGTCCTTCCAGACATAGGACCCTCCAGAGCAACCCAACTTGCAAAGGAAGCGCGTTCGCACAAGGGAGTAACTCAACCCAAATGAAATATCCCTTAGCTACCTAGCCAAAACTATGGATCCATAACCAGCTATGCCCACTAGACACCAAAAATCCCTAAGGACTAATATTTCTGTAAGTAATAGTGCCTAGCGGCATATAAAGGTTAAGTCTGTAATTTCTCTCAATACCGAGTTAACTGGGTTCGAAATCTGATCTGGAAATCCTTTATATAATAATCTAGTTGATAATATAAAGTTACATGTTTCATAGTTATTTATTCCAAATTTGTAAGTCTATTGGTCATAAACTTAGGTTTTCTCATTAATTACAAAACTCGGCAACTAATACCCTAAATACTTCCTTATTTTTGTTTTTCTGTAAAACAGGTAATTGGTAATTTATTTTGGTCTTAAAATATCTTAATTATTGATTAAAATTGGTTAAAAATAGTTTAGAATTGAATTAGGGATTAAGTTTGCAAAATTTGGATTTTTTTGCATTGAGCGCTCAGGATCGCCTAGGAACGCTCAGGCAGTCTAGGGTCAGCGGTAGTTCAAAACAGAGAGCCAACCTTCCATTAGTAAGCGGTCATTGGCGGTTAAAATCTTTGTACTAGCGCTGAGGATCGCCAAGCACAGAGAGGTCGGCGGTCTCCCAAAATCGGCCATACAGTGTGTAAAAACTTGATTTTTCATATTCTATTCAGTACTAACATACGTATAAGATCACTATCATGCTAAATACATATAAATACAACACTAAAACATGCAATACAAATTGATTAATCTCAAGAATACAAAACGAACGTAAAATCGGTGCTACCTACCTCTTGAACGTGCGTTCCTCTTCTTCTCTTCTGAGCAGCAACACTCACACCTTTATACGATTGCAAAACAAGTCTCAGAGCGAGAAGAAACCTGGTCTTCCTTTCTTCTTCTTCTTCTCTTCTCCCAGTCGCTGGTCGTTCTCGGTCGTTCTCTCTTGCGGTTGAAGGATACGAATACGATTATAATACTCTTTGTATTCTATTAGGTTATTTCAACTTATTTATATACCTTCTATCCCACGCAACTCATGCACAACAAACTCAAAGCACATCACCCAATCATATCACATCAAATTTAAAATATTAATCATACATCGATATCTCACGATCAAATGGTCGGATCTGTGCCCAACTCTGGATCTCCACTAATTACGATATCACCTACATTAATAAATTATTTCCATCAATTAAAACCTTCAATAATATTAATTATTAATTTATTTTAATATTTGGGAAAATTCGGGGTCTTACACTTAATAAAAGTTCATTTTTGTTATTAGGGGGGAGGAATGTTGTTTTATTTATAACATAATTATGTGTTCCCTATGATGACAATGTTACCATGGATGAGATTTCAATAGACTTGTGGCACAAATAGCTTAGCTAGTCAGGTGCAAAAGGTATGTAGATGTTGAGAAACATGCAACTTTCCCAAATATGAAATGTCTGCCACTAACTCCTTGCGAGTAATGTTTGCTTCTTAAGTGCCTTAGAGTTCCTTTTATTAGAAATGATTCAGGGAAGGAAATAGATATTCGAGATATTGTATATTTAGATGTTTGTGATCTTATGAAATTGAAGTCTTTAGGTTGTAATTAATATTTTGTTGCTTTTATTGATTATGCTTCAACGAAAGTTTGGGTGTACTTATTAAAATCTGAAAATTAGGCCCACAAACAAGAATTAGGCCAGAGGAACCACCTGAGGCTGTTCATTTTGTACCAACGGATGCCAAGTTAACCGTCCGTTACTTGATGAATAAAATACATGACCTACCATTGCCAATCAACAAGATGAAAGATGTCAATTCACACTTGGGTCATAACTAGGTCACTTAGCTAGAACCTTTGACCAAACTATAATGAGTCTGGCTTTTCCTACAGTCCAAGTTTGCCATTAGATTAATCAGCATGAATTTTCCCAACTTGTTGACGAGAAAGACAAATTTTGTTCATTCCAACCTATCAAAAGCCATTAGGAAAAATGCTGAAGTATTTCTAAATAGATAATTGAGAGTGTACCTCAAATGTGTTTGAAGCATAATACACCAAGCATGCATACTGCATGAAAATATAGTACTTCAAATACCTCATTATAATGGTGTGGTTGTTAGGATGAATTGCATTATCATTGAGAAAGTGCGAATGGATGAGTAGGTTGCCAAAATCTTTTTGGCTGAGGAAATTCTTGTGACTTGTTATTTGATGAACTTCTCTCCTTCATTTGTTTTGAATAGGATATTTGAGAAAGTTTTTGGATCCAACATGAATCACTTATACTGTGAAGGTGTTTGGTTGCTAGGATTTGTACATATACCTAAGGAAAAAAAAGATTGAAGTTGTTAAATTGATACCATGTATATTTGTTGGGTATTTTGATGAAAGGTTTGGTTATAAGCTTTGTGATTCAAAGAAAAGGATGGTACTACTTGTTGAGAAGATTAAGGCAGAATTCTTCTTCCTTGGTTGTATGTGAATTAAAGAAAATATCACAAAAATAAGATAGAAAGCCCAACTCAAACCAAATTGCTAAGACATAGAATCACAAGTCTAAAAGGCTTATATAAATATAAGGGAAAAAGGCAAAGCATGATATTTGTGGAAGACCTTCCTATGAGAAAGATAAAATCGCAAAGTAATCCAAGAAAATCTTTATCTTTAAATAAGAAATAGTAAAAAGGTATTTTCTTAAGTTTTTGTCCAAAACTTGAGGTAAAATAATAATAATAATATAGAGATAATATTAATATACTTCTTAAAATTTAATAATAAAACATCTAACCATACCCATTTAACCTTCTTGGATAAATATGCAAATCTGATGGTAGAAACCATGAATAAAAACAGGTATAAAATGCTTATGTGGAATAGAAGAGAACAAAAATAAGGTTCCCTTGGGGTTTCACAAGTGCTTAAGAAGGGTGTTTTGTGCTTTTTATTTTAATTTTAATTTTTTTTCTTCTTTTTAATAGTTTCCACCACTAGAGTTGTAGGTTTCTCCAAGGTCAGAAAGGTATAGTAAAGCGTCTTATTGTTAAAGATTTGGAGGTAACTTTATGTTGTCTCTATATTATTGTTGTATAACGTCATGTTTTGGACAGAAGTTTAAGAAAATATTTTTGTGCTATTTCTTATTTAGGGATAGTTGATTTTTTCTTAGAGTACCCTATTGTTTGTACCTTTCATTGGATGTTTTTTCATATAAATCTTTTCGTGCTTTTTGTTTTCCTTGTTTTTTATTATTTACCTCTTGTTATGACTAACATATTGTTTATGATTTTGTTTGGCTGGGGAGTTGTATACTTTACTTACATTTTGTTTTTTTTATTCACCTACAATTGGGAAAGACATGTTCCGCCTTTGGTCTTCTCAACAATAGATATGGATAAAGCTCCAAGCTTTGATGGATTTATTTTATTTTATTTTTCTGGATTGTTGCAAGACCTTAAAAGAAGATTTGATGATGGCTTTCTGAGAATCTTGTACAAAAAAAAAAAAAAAAAGGAAGATCCTGATTTTAACTCTATTGGTGTTGATTCCTTGAAAAAAAAAACAAAAAGAAAAGAAAAGGAGAAGACCTATTGTTCTGACCACAAGCTTGTATTAAATCATGGCTAGGGCTTTATTAAATGGATTTAAGTTGGTATTGCATTCGATTGCCTCTGAAATCAGAATTTGTTTATTTAGGAAATGCTGATTCTGGATAGCATGTTGAGTACATAAATATGTGGAGGATTGAAGGATATCTAGAAGGGTGGAACTTGTTTGTAAGCGAGAGATAAAGGATGCCTATATAGGAACATATAGGGTTTCATTGATGCAGTCATAGAATGGAGAGGTCTTAGTTTGATATGTAGAACGTGGAAGGGATTGTCCAAACTGTGTTCTTTTCATTTGGGCACTATGGTAACAGAGACATTTCAGGTATTCAAGAAGCATTAGACAAGGCCACCTATTATTGCCCATGTACACAAATTTAGTGTATTTCACAAAAGATGGTAATTACAAATGACAAGAATAATAAATATTTGATGAAACAGGGATTTTACTCTCTTTTGGTGCTTGATCACGTGAGCGTCCTCTAATTGACATGTGGTTGATACAGATAAATTTCAGATGGCGTACTTAAAATTCGAAGTGATTGTAGGTATTCTCCACTCCAATTTTGTCTTTGCTTCAACTTTGATGATGTCTTGAAGAAAGGTTTTCTCTATGTAGAGAAGTTCTCCTTTCTTCCTTGAGATGGAGGTTTTTTCTTTGTAGAAAAGTTCTCCTTTCCTCTTTGGGATGGGGGTTTTCTTTTCAAGAGAATTTCTCCAAGGCTTTTGCCTTTGATTTGTTTTTTCTTGATCATTTTTTCTTCTCCCTTGTAACCAAGCCCCTGTATTTATAGAGTTAAAGTTACAGGGAATTGCCAAATTTACCCTTTAATAAATAAATAAGCAAAATGTCCCATATATTTTATGTGATATGGGCTCACAATTGGGCTTAATAACCTATTCTTTTTCAAGCCCATTTACAAATGTGGTTTTGGGCCGTGTACAAGTGTGATGCCTATACCCTAACCTTTCACATTAGTGGTTGATGTATTTAGTTGCTTTTTTTTCTTC
Organism: Buxus sempervirens; assembly: GCA_947561395.2. Classification (NCBI taxonomy): domain Eukaryota; kingdom Viridiplantae; phylum Streptophyta; class Magnoliopsida; order Buxales; family Buxaceae; genus Buxus; species Buxus sempervirens. The sequence continues at coordinate 2,556,345 of OX387195.1, forward strand.
TATTGAGAGGCAAGTTCTTATCAATGAGTCCAGGGTGAGAAATATTTCACCTCTCAACTCATGGATGATATGATATTATTCTTAGGTGTATTTGAGGGACAAGTTTTTTTTTTTTTTGGGATTAAATATATGTTGAAATGCTTTAAAGTATTATTGGTTTGAAAGCACATTTGGAGAAGAACTATATAGCTGGTTTTCATGTTAATAGGGATTTCCTCAATCTGTGGGGAAGTCAGTTTGGCTGCAGTCTAGGTGATTTGCCTTTGAAATTCGTGGGACTTCCTTTATGGATAATCTTAAGATTTTTGGATATATGGTAATTGGAAAGTTTGAAATGAAACTGGAAACATGAACATGAAACTTTCTCGAGACTAGAGAGTGAGACTTATTTAGAAATCCTTTGGAAATATACCTATTTGCGGTATTTTTGTATCTAGGATTCTACTGAGTATTGCACATGTGGTTGAGAAAATTTAGCCAGATGTCCATTGGATGGTTTATAGATGGACAGAGGGAGGAGATTTATAGAAGGATATAGAATTGAGGAGTCAATTTGGGGAATATGTTGGCTAGGAACTTATAATTGTTGAGAAAGTTGCTAACTTGCTATAGAAATTTAGCATTCCTTCTGGTAGAGTCATCATCAAATCTAAATGGTTGGATATTAACCAGTGTGTGAGGACATGCAATACTATCTAGTGGAAAGTTGCTACCTTATTTGCGTCCATGTTTTACTCATTTGTTTGATGTAATATAGGGGTTTAGATCCTGGATTTCCTTATGGCATGATCTTTTATGGGGTAATGAAACATTTACCCTTTTGTTTTTCGGCATTTTTGGAAATAAAACGAATAGTGAGTCTAGAATGGTAGACAGTTTATCTTGGATCAGCTGAAGGCTTGGTCTGAAATCTACATATGAGACATCATCCTAGATTAGCTGGTCACTAAGCTAGGCATTCTTCTTGACCTCTTGGAAGATATTATCCGTTATTGTGAAATAACTGATTCCCCTTTTTGGTCACCAGATTCGAGAGAATTATTTTCTACTATATCTTTTGCCCTTATTCCGGTGGTGGAAATAATTCCCTTCCATTTACTGCCATGTACCAAATTTGGGAAGCTTTTGTCCCCCTATGGATTAAGGAGTTTACTTGGACCACAATTCTTAATAGGATTGAACCTTTAATATGCTACAGAATAGAATGATAACCCTAGCACTACTCCCATATATGCCTGTATATGTACAATGGCAAGTCTTCATATTATCTTTTTATACCGTGTGAGATTGCAAGAGGTGTATCAGATTCCATTTATTGGCTCGGTCTTATTGAATTATGATGGATACCATATGGCACATCTTAGATGAATGGTGGTTCATTGACCATGGGAAGAGAGGAAAGCCATGTATTGTTCTTTGTTTCACACAATTTTCAAGGTTATTTGAAGAGAGAGTAATTGGAGGATGTACATGGATACTCATGCTATGATTTCTTCACTTATTGATAGGTGGCACTTTGGGTTTCTAAAAACTACTAGATTTCAAAATGTTATCATTTTTAGGGTTTGTCCAATAGGGGATGATAACAGCATTCTTAATATCATGATTCAGGTTGAAAACTACTTGAATGGTTTTCTAAAGCTAAATTTCTATGGATATCTCTTTGTGAATCCAAGTTATTAAGGTTTTTGAGGAATATTGAGGGATTGCTTATGTATATTAGGCAGATCTATTTAGGACCAATCAGGAATGTTCATGTTGCATGTACAGAGATCTATGTTTTGTTCATAGAACTCAGCATTCACTGATTAAGTGACCTTGAAGTAGAGGTTATTGCTTCACAGTGATTTTACGGATTTTGGATAATACAGGACCAGTCTTGGAAGTTTGTCCCTTAAGTTTGATTACCTAGAACTTTGGTGGATGGCTTCAACATCTTGTTCTCCTATGTGACAACTTAGATAAGGAGATAGTGGACTGGCTTATTCATTCCCATGCTTGCCACAAAAACAAATGGTAGAGATATTGTGGGTAACCTTTAGTTGCAATGTCTCAATCTTTCTTTCTTTCCTTCCTTTTTTTTTATATGCTTTTTTCTTTGGGCTATGTATTCTTGAATAAAGTTTCTCATACTGATTACATGCATTTCATTTTTGATGGTGGGGGCTGCCTTTGTTTCCTGTTATTGCTTAGGCATATGATAGCTAAGATACATATATGTATTATTAGTCCTGTGATATCTTTTTTCTTTATAATATGAAAATCAATGTATTTTTTATCTTTCACTTTTTATAATTTAGTGTGATATCCTATTTCATACAAAATGCTTACTTCATTTAACACTTTTTCAGGTAGGATATATATTTATTGATTTTCTTGTTATCATTTGAAAGATGGAGAATTTTTCTTTGTTGAATGCAGCTGAGAGAGAACTGTTTGAAGAGGGTACAAGAGGATCGAAACAACTTGCTTTGGAAAATGAGATTATCTAAAGAGTCACTTCAGAACCAGAAGGTTCCTTTTTATACCAAGCCAATTTATCCTCCCATTGTCTTTTATAATCAACTTATTTTAAAGTGAAATTTTATTTAATGTTGGGGTATGTCGTGGATACACACATTTTGTATTTTACTTTGTGTAAAACCATATAACATACATAATATACAAGTGCGGTCGTGTGCGTGCATGTGGTTTTAAAATATCACTTAAAAAATATATTGGATTAAAAAGAATAAATATATTGATGGAGACGCACACACATAAATATATTACATGTTGAGCTTTTCTTGGCATCAAGTTTACAATGTTTGGATTATTTATCATTTCTGTGGTTCCATCTACATGGAAATAATTTATTCAGATTCTATTACCTATTTATTGGTTGTTTCGATTTATTGGTTCAGGTTTCTATAAAATTTACTTCCAGGACATCGTTTCGTTTCAGTTGAATTGAAAATATTAAGAACTCATCTTTGAATAACATCATGAAATTCTCTGCATTATTTGTGTGTGTTTCTAGAAAACTTCACGTAAATATTTGTTGAATTAGAAAAAATAAACATATGTACAAACATGCACACACATTACTATATTACACTCTGAACTTTATTACTTCTTGAAATCAAGTTCCATTGCGTGGAACACTCATACTCTGTGGTTCTATCTACGCGAAAATAATTTAGTCAGATTTTGTTACCTATTTATGGATTTTTCTTTTAATTGGTTTAGGTTTCTGTAGAATCTGCTTTCCAGGACATAGTTTCAGATGAACTGAAAAGGCTTAAGAACTCATCTTTGAATGACAATGTGAAAATCTTAACATCCGATGAAGCCACTGATCTATTATGGGAATATGATGATGCTCATATTGCCTCTCAAAGTGAACGCGAAGAGATATTGTTAGAAATGGAAAGGATATTTTATCAAGATCTAGAGTCAGCTAGAAAAGGTAAAGTATGCTATCTTCATTATGTAGATAAGATGAATTAGATCATCAAAGTTCAGGGTTCTCTTTTCTTAATGTTAATTTCAATTGTGAGTTTTTGATTTTTATAATTAGAAATAAATATTTTAATGAGAAATAATGTAGGAAAGGAAATTCTTATTTAATACTTGTGCCTTTAACCTAATAATTTATTAGATTATTAGATATTGATTTTGTAAATTATTTATTGATCTGCAAGTATGCTATGTCCTTTTATTCTTTTTCTTCTTAAATTTACTAATTTTGTTTTTCCATGTATGAGTTGAACAAAATTAATATAATTTTTTTCACTGATCTCATTGGCATCCAACCCTTTTTTTTAGATAATAACTTTTGAACGTAACTGATCAGGCTACCTCATTCATAACCAGGAGATTGTACTATAACTTGGGAGGATGAAGTGGATGATTATTTAGCTCGTGCAGTTCTTGAACATATGCAGTTAAATGGTGACCAGGTATTAACAATTTAACATATGAGTTCGATAATTCCATTTATTTATTTTCTTTCAAAGGTAAAACAGAAAGGAGTAGTATATAGTCAAATTCAGCGTATGGATAAAATATAATGGCATCACCGTTTCTTAGTTTATCTTATCTAATCCAAAAGCAAGGTGGGTTGAGAAGGTGTGACAGGTCGACGATGACTTAGACCAAAGAAGGGTGACTCTCAAATGAGTGGGCATGTACCTTGTCTCTTATGATTCTCTAGTAGGCTGATCTCTTTATCTTCGATTTTTAGAAAATCTGTGATTTTTCACTGATAAGGATAACTGTTCTCCAATATTAGGTGTTCTCTAAATCTAATCTTTAGGTCTCTCTTTTGATCTCCTTAGGCATCTCACTTTCAAGCAGGAATTAAAATTTTTTTAATAAAGTAGTCCAATAGATTGATGATGTGTCACCATCTCATCGGAGTCCTAAAAAAGAACCCTTATCTTATATAAGGTGAAATACTTGGGGATTTCCAGGTCTACTTTAACTTTTTTATTTTCCCAAACTTTAGGTTTACATTCCAGGATCCAATCTAATTGTTAACAACTCTCATGTCTATTGCACTCATACCTTGAAGGCTGCTAGTTAGCCACTTTCAAGTACTCTTGCTCAGGGCAAAGGTCTCCTCTCTGGGAAACATATAAGTCTTATAATTACTAACTAAATAAATAAATTATTAGTAATAAATAAAGAATTAATTATATAAGTTTGGCTAGTTACAGGAAAGTACTATTCACTTTGATTAACTTCGTCAACTATCATATATCAGGATTCTATGTCTTGCTTGGTGCTTTTGTATTCGAGGCACACAATGCAATAAATCTCAATTAATAATGATGAATATTATATCTCATATCTTGTGGTAGAATATGTAACTTATATATAGTCTTGTTGGACAATTATGTAGAAGTGCTAGTATGCAAGTTTCGAAGTGCTGAAAATATGCTTAAACAACCAAAATTCAGATCCCTGAGCATGTAAATTGGAAAAAAGGTAGAGTTTAAAATGGTCAATTAATCATTTTGATCAAAGTTTTGGCAATATTTCGGCGGCACGTTGTCAAAATTTTGCTCAATTTAGGGATTTCATCATTTTCCCACACCTGGTGAAACACTGAAACATAAAACCTTGCTTTTACTCCTTTTTTACTTTCTAGCTATCGAGGTAGGAGGGGGGAGGTGGGAGGGTTATTGAAGCCCTCACTAATTTCTCTAATGGCTCTTTGTTTGTGAAGAAAGAAGGCGGAGGTAACAGGTTTGCGCGCGCCCCCCCCCCCCCCCCCCCCCCCCTATTATCTTTCTCTCTGTACGTCTTAGTTTCTGTGATATATATATACAATGTTTCTGTACAGTACGCCATGCGTGCTCTGTGGAACTTGCTGAATCTCCTCCTTTTTTAGTGCCATGGGTTGGTATGTCATTGGTGTTGCTCAAGACAAGGATGGTTTTAACAACCCATCGTAATCTGGTGGATTATGTTTTGAAATCCACTGGAATTGCAAACACAACTTATTAATAGTATTGTGAGACTTATTGGGTTGTGTACCTTTGATAGAAAATCACAAGGAGATACACAGAAACCATGATAAATGATGGTGAATTAGGTTAACCAGTGAAGGTCATGTTATGTCATGACTATTGGTGTGTGCATGCTACAGAAATGAGAGTTTTCTGATGATTTTATTGTAGAAAAGTCAACATAAATTTTGGCAAAGTCAGATAGGTTACTAGGTAAGTGGGTTGACTTGTAAACCAATGAGGATGCAAACCTGGAGATCATATACAAAGATGATTTTTTTTTTCTTTTTCTGAGAAATTCTATGGTATGATGATCTATTTTATTAGTCTATGAGACTACATATAAAGATTTAATAAATCCTGAAAAGGGAGATTTAGGTAGATAAAAAGGGAGACTTGGTGAAAATATTTGGAAAACAACAGAATTTAGAGAGTGTTTCTTCGTGAAGTGACAGTCAACTTGGCACTTTGAGAAGACTTGAGATTAAGAAATCAATTTAAGAGTCGCACAAGACTTGAAGTGGGATCCTATTCATATTAGTCTGTTTTTGGTTTTTAGTATCGTCTGCCTGTTATGCCTTCTTAACCCGCCTTGCTTTTGTTTTGGGCAAGGAAAAGTATGGAATGGCCGTATCAAATAATAAATCTCATGTGTTGTCAGAACATATAACTTAGTCTATGAGACTACCTATAAAGCCTTACTAAATCCTACTAGAAAAAGGGAGATGAAAAGGGAGACTTGGTAAAAAGATTTGGAAAACACCTGAATTTAGAGAATGGTTCTTCGTGAAGTGACAATCAACTTAGTCTACGAGACTACCTATGAAGACGTACTAAATCCTACTAGAAAAAGGGAGAGCTAGGGAGATGAAAAGGGAGACATGGTAAAAAGATTTGGAAAAGCCTGATTTAGAGAATGGTTCTTCGTGAAGTGAAAATCAACTTGGCACTTTGAGAAGACTTGAGATTAAGAAATCAACTTGTAAGATTCGCACAAGAATTGAAGTTGGATCCTATCCATTTGAGTTTCTATCTTTTGATTTTTTTTATAGTATTGTCTGCCCATTAGGCCTTCTTACCCACATTGCTTTTGGTTTGATAAGCAAAGGTAAGGAATGGCCATATCAATAATAAATCTCATGTGTTGTCAAAACATATAACTTATTGTTGTCTTGCTGCCTTGCTGAACATTTAAATTGTTGAAAGTCCATCTGCCCAAATCACCAAATGGTCAATTAATTTCCCTTGTCAACGTTTGGAGCATAATGTGCACTTAATCAAAGTTAGGTGGTCAAATCATGCAAAAATCAAGAATTGGCAAAACTGGGATGGGTAGCTGTCAACCTTGGATAGCAGACTTGCTGGTCCATGGTGCTATGGCACCTTCATAAGATTGGCAAGCCTTTGGTTTATCTCTTTTTTGCCATTTAGCTCAATTTTTTCTTCTTCTACCAATTTTGATGCTTTGATTCCTTCCATGGCATTTTCAGGAGGACTAAAGAAACTCTAGGTAGCTGTGGCATATAACACAGCACATCTATTGAAATTCTTGTTAAAGTAACAGTTGGAGATTCATTGTTCAGTGCCTAGAATGATATAAGATTATTATGCCATGTAAGCAATCTCAATATAATAATACTGAGATTATGTTTGGTACAACTTTCCAAAAGTAGCTTTTGCTAAGTCAAAATGTAGGTTTTAAAATGTAACTTTTGAAAATAACTTTTCAAATTTTGAAAGCAGAAAAGTAGTTTGGTAAGAACAAGTCAGAATCTACTTATTTCTTATAAAAGTTAAAAAGTTGTTTGATAATTGTAAAAATAATTTAAAAAGACTTCTCCTCATTAATTAATGGATTTTTAAATTTTAAAAAAATTTATTTAATATCATAATATCAGTTTATGAATTATTATATAATTTTTCACACCCAAATTATATTGCTGCATTTATTAATGAATTATTAATTGTATGAATTATATAGTTGCACATTATATTTGTAATATGTATTATTAAAGAATTTAACCTTTTTGGCAGTGCATAAACCTACTAATACTAATTCATTTGAATAAGATAAACTACAAATATTAAAGCTTAATCCTTTTAAACAAACATTACAGTCATAAACAAAAAAATGCTCTCTAGGTAATTACTTAATACAAACAGCACCAACCACTCAATCCAAACTCAGTTGCTAGTTCACAAGCAATTGAGGGACAAAAATCGTCTGCACCGATACACCAACCACAACCAATTGTGATTGGTGCATCATACTTTAAAAAAAAATCATCTCTTTCTTGAAATGATTGAATGCACCAATCACAATGAATGGGTGCATGAAAAATTAGGTGTAGATGATATGCACTCACAATTGAGTCTCTAATACTTTGACATTTTGTGTCTTGATGATGGACATACATCAACTTTTGTGGCATTCGATTTCTCCCTATCTACCAAGAAACTCTCAAGATGCAGTTTTTCACATTTCCCTGGATAAAAATCCTCTTTTTCTTGCATTGTGGGTCCCACATCTTTTCTTTTCTCTCTTCCAGTACTCAAATGCTCATCGCAAGCAGGAATCCTGCAATCACCTATAGTTACTAAGTATCCGACGTAGCCTCAGCTTTAGCCCCAATAATAACTGTGACTCAAAAGATGGCCAGGAGAAGCAAAATATGCCAAAAAGAGAGAGTAGTAGTCACCTTTTTGAAATTGACACAAATCCAAAATGGAGCAAGGAAAAAATTGCACCACCACCACCACCCCCCCTCCCCCCCAACCCAAATCTAAGGAGAATGGTCACAAAATGCTAAATCTCGTTCCCATTGAGAATGTTCCCAAGCCTCTAGACATCACCAATCTATCCTCAGCTTTGATGCACGGCTCTCAACTCAGAGTTGCTTACCAAGGCGTACCTCGCTTACAGCGAACCTGCTGCTGGCAAAGCCTATCCCAACTATGAAGCCATCCCTTGTAACCAGTTCGAAGTGGCTTTCCAGGCCGTCAAAGCTCTGGATTGTCGATTGAACCGTGTTACCTGTCAAGAACTCCTTCAATGGCTGCATTCACCACAACTACGATCTCCTACTCCGCCACCGCCTCCACATCGTCGGTGAAGTCCAGCTCTCCGTCCATCATTGTCTCCTCGCTCTTCCTAGCATGAGAAAAGAGTACCTAGAATCAGAGAAGGTACCATTGGAAAAGGTTGAGGGTTACAGAATCGTCAAGGAGAGAGAAATAAGAATTTAAGCTACTTTCTGACTTATGAAAGTTATTTTTTAAACTTTTTAAAAATGTTGAAAAATAAGTTTTCAATTTTTGAAAAGTTACTTTTTAAATGAAGTTTCCAAACTGACTTTTTAGAAATTCTTAACTTTTCTACTTTGAAAAGTTATAGCAATTACCAAATAGTCTCTGAGATTTTTAGCCTACTGTATTTAAGCCTAGATAATGTGTCAAGTGGCCCAAAAATTGCCATCGACAAGGTTTAAGTGTAATGCCCTATGTGCACAAAGAGAGTAGAATGGTCTTGGCCAAGTCACACAAAACTAGTATAAATAGCCCAACTGGCTATTCTCTACACATAAGTTTTCCCACTAATGATTAAAATCTCATAGTGAGAACACCCAAATTTTTTGGAATAACTGGTATAGCATGACATCCCTTTCCTTTGAATGTGATCTAAATACTGCTCCATAGATTTGGAGATGCGATTGTTTCTTTCCAAAGCAACCAACATATCACTAATGGAAACATATTCTGTGAGAGAGAATAATTTGATCTCTATTCCAGCCCCAATTTAGGAGTTAATGCAAGTTTTCTGGTATCACTCAATAAAAATAGAAGCTTCTGTAAGAGAAAACACCAAGGCAATGGCAAAATTTATGATTAACTAGCAGAAATGCAATTTATTTGCTCCTTATACATGATACACATACTTGGAAAGTATAATCTTTTGGAAATAAGGTGATCCATATTTTGAACAAACACAGACCTTAAAGAGGTGCTGTCATGTCAGTCTGTTATGAATTTTCTCTTTGCTTGATGAGTAAGGAATTATGCAAGAAAGATCAATTATTTTGTCCATATTTCCGTTCATGTGACAAGTTTAATGCTTGTATAGGTGGTATGTTCTGGTATGACAAATAGTGGTAGAAAATAGAAATATAGGCACATTCTGACCAACTGATCATTATCATCCTTAATTGACTCCCTATAGTTGGTTTGATAACTGAATTGCCGGATTATTCAATTTCATTTATTAGTCATGGATTTTGAATTTACTGCTTGTTTGTACTGCTGTATCAATTATCCATTTTACAGTTCAGGTCATAAAAGATCATATTACATTTCATAGGCACTCTAACCTATTATTAAATGAGAATGATAAAAGAGTATATGATGTGGGTGTTAGGTCTGCAAGAAGGAGATTTGGTGCCCCATCTGCAAGCGAGGAAAACTCCAAGAGAACCATCATTTTGTTTATTGCACTCTTTGTGAACTGAAGCTTAGTAGAGGCAATGAGGTGCTTCTTACGTGCTGTTTAATTATCCAATATTATTCTTCGATACAAAAGCTTCTTTTCTTAGTTTTACATTTTTGGGTGGGTAAGCTGTGACCAAGTTGGCTGGCATTTTGTAGTGAAAGTTTATTTGCAGCAAGACATATATATAATGGGGTTTTAAATTTCTTTCATATAGCTAAAATTTCAACAAAACTTCCTGTTTTGAAGGGCACTGAAATTTTTTTGCATCAATACCTCTCTTTATCTTGAAATTTCTGTTTGCAATGTAAATTCCCCTAATATTTTCTTATTATAAAAGTGCAAAATTTCCATTGAAATTAATATTTAAAGCCATAATTGTTAGTCTATGTTGCATTACAAAGAAAACAGCGTGATGGGTCTAACCTTTTAACATAAACCCAAATGGTGTTGCTGTAGTTAATAAGGCACTTTATCGATATTCAATGACCTGATTTCTTCTTTTACTTTTGATGTACATAGAATTGTGAAGGATGTGTTTTTAAATCCTGAAAACACATTTGCTTTTTCAAAATGCTATATGATGATTCAAATTTTTTCCATTTCAGGTGAGCTTGGACTTCTTGAAGGACCGCCTGGGGGAAGCCTCCATTGAACATCTTGATAGGGGATGCAGATTGACACCCAAATTTTGTGTTGAAACTAGATTTAATCTCACTGCACTGTACATAAAGTGTGAAGCCTGCAATACATTTGAGATTGTAGTATAACTGCTTTTTTGTTTACAGTATAAAATAATTCAGTTTCTAGCTTGAAAAACAATAAAATAAACAGTATATTTTATAGGCATATGAAATTTCTGTTTATCATTGTAAATAATGAACAACAGTGGTAATGAAATGCTTATTCAATCTAGTTGGAGTTTGAAACAGGAATCCTATCACAATTTGTATCTCTGAGAAACTTTTTTCATGCTTTTTTTGTTTATCTGAATAATTTTTGACCAGCTATCTAGGTAATTATTAATCTTCTTCCTATTTGAGACCTTTAAATGTTGCAATCTTTTGTACCCCTTAATGGGCATCTTACCAGGTACTTGTGTTGTATATCTGACAAATTACAAATATATCTCTAATGTGTTGAGCTGTCATATATCTTACCTTATCTTTCATGTTCTTCGTAGTTTCTACAGATCTGTGTCGAAATCCTCCTCTCTATTATGTATATATCTTGTAAATATGAGGCCTTTTTATCACCCAAATATATTGCCATGTACGTTAATGAAAGAGCCTATAATTATCTTAAAAGATTTGCATTATTTTGTTCAGATAGGTTCTTAATCTGTCATGACTGTTTTGCTTGTGAAAGCCTAGGATGGCTCTCTTGTTGATTCAATACATCCAATCCTACACCTTAACATCACATACAACCACAAAAATCTTTCTGTAGTCTGGTAAGATGAAATTTTAAGTTGTGAACATTGCATGTGTTTGAGGTTGTCAACATTGCATTTATTATATTGGTACAGGTTTTATGGCTTTGGGCTTTCATTTGAAAGCTTTTTTTTTTTTTTTTTGGTAAGAAAAGCACATCCAATACTTCATTAAAACCTGCTTGAAAACCTTACATGAGAGGCTTCCATATAGTCAGAATTAAGGAGCGGACCAAGAAAAGATGGGGGGAAATTTTTCCACAGACACGAGAAGTCATCCAAAGCAAAATTTGCTAATGCATCGGCGACAGCATTAGCCTCCCTAAAAATATGCACAACTGATACAGAATCGAAACCACAGCAAAGATGTCTTGCTTCCTGAATGATATTGAAGACAGACCAAGGAATGTCTTGTGAAGTCGAGTTCATGAACTGTACAATGCAATGAGAATCACTTTCCATAACCACATTCCTGATGTTCATCTTGAGAGCTAGCTTGAGCCCCTCCAACATGCCGAAAGCCTCTGCAATTATAGCTGTTGAGCTGCCAATTGAGTTTGCCATAGCCGCTAAGAACTGTCCCTGAGATCCTCGAGCAATGACACCGTAAGCAGCGTTTCCTGGGTTTCCCCTTGACGCCCCATCAACATTGAGTTTAGTAATGCCTTCCAATGGTGCAATCCATCTAATAGCAATCGCCTCCTTCCTCTTTGTCTTGGGCTTCTCATCAATCATCATCATGGAATTAACTTGTAAAGAGTGAAAGACAGATAGGCTAAGGTTGAGATTAGGCTTAACTCCTTCGAACAGTACCTGATTTCGTGTCTTCCAGACAGTCCAGCACAAATTTGCCAGTTCAGCTAGCCACTTTGGCTCATCCAAGTTGTTCTTGATTCCGTCAAACCACCATTCTCTGCAACTTTCATGCACTTGCAACGCATCAAGCCGTCCTCCTGCACCTGCAAAGAAGAGTGCCCTGGTGAAATCACACTCAGAAAACAAGTGTAGACCAGTCTCATCGACCTTATCACATAGAACACAGAGATGAGTAGGGGATTGGAGCCTCCTGTGTAGCACGTCACTTGTGGGAATGCCATCATGGATTGCTTTCCATAAGAACATGCGGACTTTATGGGGAACCTTGATCCTCCATTATCTTCGCCACCATCTGTTCGTGATAAGATCCTCATAGTTGCTATCACATTTGTAGGCTGAAGCAACAGTAAAGACACCATTCTTCCCAGGTTTCCAAATGGGTACGTCTCTATCACCATTGTGACTAATATGAACTGTCTTTATAATGTTCACAATGTCATGGCACCACATCTTGCTGATTATATCTATCTTCCATTGTCGAGTCACCGGCGAGATGAGCTGCTCCACTGTTTGGACGTTGTCCAAATCTCTTCGATTGGGCCTTAGATTCAGGTTGGTAATTGGGATCCATGAAGTGTCTTCAATGTCGATTGACCTGCCATTAGCAATCACCCAACTGTGACCTTTTCTGATCAGCTCTTTCGTGCTATTTAGGTGCTTCCATATCTGGGAATCAGTCCTCTTAGCTGTGCTCTCCAGGAAGGATTTGCCATTGAGATACTTGGCCTTGAAAAATCTGGTCCAAAATGTGCCGTTATCCTGCATCAGCTCCCAACCCTTTTTAGCTAAAAGTGCAGCATTAAAGCTTCTTAGATCTTTGAAATTTAATCCACCAGCTTGCACAGGTCTACAAAGCTTCTTCCATGCAATTGTATGCAGGGTTTTGCTTTTGTTTGGTTTAGCCCAGAAGAAAGACCTGGACTGCTTCTCAATTAAGTCAGTGGTCTTAGCCAGGAGTTTAGTACATGACATAATATGCAGCGGCATGCCCATGATCACTGAGTTGATCAGGGTGGCCTTGCCCGCTTGAGAGAGTAAGTTTGCTTTCCATGAAGCCAATCTGGCAGAAATTCTACTGGTAATGTCCTGAAAGAGGGTATTAGTGATCCTTCCCTCCGCCAGAGGGATACCAAGATACTTCTGGAATTTTGTTTTAGCTTGCACACCAAACATCCTACTAATCAAACCACGAGCTCTCCCTTTGATAGACGAGCTCACAATAAGCTCAGTCTTGCTCAAATTCATTTCATGACCCGCCAAAGTACAGAAAAGATGAATAATCTTAAGCATACACATACCTTCCCTTTGCGTTGCCTTACCAAACAGTAGGAGGTCATCAGCAAACATCAGGTGTGAAAGTTGAGGGCTTCTGCTGCAAATCTTGACTCCATGAATAGTGCCGTTAGCTTCGGCTTCGAGCAGGGCTTTGGAGAGAGCCTGCTTAGTTAGAATAAAGAGGTATGGGGATAGGGGATCACCCTGTCTCACACCTCTAGATGGGACAATGTGGCCCGCTGGGTTACCATTGACCAGAACCGAATATGTGACAGTAGTAACACATTGCATGATCAAGTAAGTCCAATGATGGGAAAAACCCGCTGATTTTAAAACCTTGTGTAAAAAATCCCATCTAAGTCTATCCTAAGCTTTGGAGAGGTCAACTTTGAGGGCAAAGCTTCCAGACTTAACTTTTTTTTTTCCCCTAATATGATGCATGACTTCCTGAGCTAAGATAATATTGTCATGAATGGATCGTTTGGCAAGGAACGCACTCTGGTTTAGGGATATAATTTTTCCCATTATAGGTCTCATTCGGTTAACAATTATCCTAGAGATGATTTTGTAACCGAAGTTACACAGGCTAATGGGACGAAAGTCCGAGGTGCGGTTTGGGTGATCAACTTTGGGTATGAGGGTAATGAAAGTATGGTTTATACCATTACCAAGTATGCCAAACCTAAAGAAATCCTTGACCATGCCACATATTTGGGGCCCAACGATATCCCAGTATCTCTGGTAGAAGAGGCCTTGAAACCCATCAGGACCCGGACTCTTTCTTAACCCCATTTCATTTATTGTTTGGAGGATTTCATCATTGGTGACTTGCCTCGCCAGAAGCCTGTTGTCATCCTCATTAACAACCGCATTCATTAGGTCAGAATCCTGCACATCATGGTTAGCATTCTCCTGGAACACGTTAGTGAAGTACTCAATAAAACAATTTTCAATATTTTCCTGTTCCGAGTGGGTCCGATTGGTCTCATCCTTGATGGAGGTGATTTTGTTTCTCTGTCTCCTGTTGAGAGTGGAGACATGGAAAAACTTGGTGTTAAGGTCACCCTCTTTAAGCCAGCTTATGCGAGATTTCTAGGCCCATAGAGTTTCCTGCTGCTTGAGGACATGGAAATAATCATTTCTAATGCTCTGTTCCTTCAACTTTAGCTTATTACACCAGTTTCTCTCAAGAGAGGCTTGAATGTCTTTCAGCTCATAAAAAAGTTTGGTGGCTTTAGAGTGTAAATTACCAATGGATTTCCTACTCCATTGGGCCAGTTTGGTTCCAAGATACTCCAACCTATCAGGACAATTCCAGAAATGACTGAGGCTATTACTCCACTCCTTTTCAATGGTTTCTTCACACTCCTTCTCATCCATCCAGAAAAATTCGAACCTGAAAGGCTTGGGATTATTGGGTCTACTAGGGTTGGATTGGATGATAGATGGGCTATGATCAGAACCGAGAATCGGCTCTTGGGTCATAGTAGTATTAGGAAATTTAAGGATCCAATCATGGTTACTGAAAGCCCGATCCAGCTTTTCCCTAATCCTACCAGTACCCGCTCTCCCATTATCCCAGGTGTACTTAAGGCCTTTAGGATGGAGGTGGAGAAGATTACAATCAGCAACAAGATCATGCAAAAGTTTAGCCTGCCATACCTTAAAGTTCTTACCTCCTTGCTTCTCATTCTGGCTCATGACTATGTTGAAATCCCCAAGAAGAAGCCACGGCGTCAGCTGTGTTTGTGCTATAGCACGTAATTGGTTCCATTGAATTCTCTGAACCGACGCCGCATTGCTTGCATGTATGAATGTAATGCAGGCTTCCGTAGGAGCGTTCTTATTAATTAGCAGGTGGATCATCCAAGAATCCTGAAAAATAACCTCAGCAGAAATGTTAGAGGGCCACAAGACCCAAAAACCTCCAGAAAGACCCCTGGAGGCAGACCAGTAAAAATTTCTGAACCCAAACTTCCGAATTAACTTCTCAGAACTCTTGTCTGAGGCCATGGTCTCAGACAAAAGCACGAGATTAGGCTTTTGGTTTCTTAAAAGAAACCTCAAATACTGTTTTGTCGAGGGTTGCCCAATCCCTCGACAATTCCATGCCAGTATCTTCATGTTGGAGCCTTTGGCCAGAAGTCATTGGGAGGACCCGTTTCCTTCTGACACTATTCACCTGCGTGGGGACAAACCAGGTCCTCACAAGAAATGCTGATAGCAGGGAATGGGTTTAGGTCTTCGGTTCTTCTTCTTTTACTAGGAATGCAGACCCCTTTCCCTTTCCCACCTTGCCTTGGATTTTTGCCATTGTGTGCCTCTGCCTCATTGCTCCTGCTCAACGTTCCAGCTCTCAGAATTCTGGGATTCCTCCTGGACGTGTTATGCTGCTGGGTATTTAGACGATCAGAGATTAGGCTTAAAGTTAGATGGGTTTGGTTTGAGAGATGGCTTAAGTGGGATTTGGGCTTAGGGGAATGGGCTCCAAAAGCAAAGATCTTAAGTTGAGGGGAGGGAGAGTCTAATATGATTTGGGTTGGGTCGATCTGAATGGAGGTGGGCTCACTGCTATCAAGCAAAGGTTGGCTGGGCTCCCAAGGGCCCAAGATTCCATTATGGCTAGGAAGAAGGGTCTGGCAATTGTTTTGGGTTGGGTTAAGATCACGTATGGGGCTAGGGCTTGGGGACCCGTTCCGGCTCGGGTTAAGGTTGGATCGCGGGCTAGAATTTCGGATCGGGCTGAGAGACCGGTTTCGATCATGGGTCCGGTACAAGGGTTGGGTACGGTTCTGACTGGGATACGATGATACCGAATTGCTCGGGTTTGGGTTTGGATTTGGATTGAAATCAACCCATAAATTTTGAATCGTGACTTCAGGAGAAGACTGATGCACACTGCACGAGGTAGGCCAAAGTCCAGCGTGATGGGACTGCATCGCCTGCATTGAGCTTGAAGCACCATCCGACCGTTGGGAAGACTCATGACCGGGTTGACTCACCATAACGACCGCCATGGCCGAGTTACCCTCCTCCCTTAGCGACTGGGCTGACTCGTTCTCCGTCCCCAATTCCTCAGAGCTCGGGAGTTTGGGGATGATCCTGAGAAGGGGATTCTTCCTTCTCAGGGGATTTGCAGCAATAGATGGCTCATAGTATCTTTCACCATTGATATCGTTACCATCGAGGTTCTCAGCAAAAAAAGGGTTAGAACAATTGACAATATGGTGATCCAACAATCCACATGAAAAATAGAGAGGTGGGAGATGTTCATACCTAAACTCGACCCAAACCTTCTTACCAGTATCTTCTTCAAAGAACAAACCCGAAGGAATGGGTTTAGCCACAGGGATGGAGATGCGAGCTGAGGGAAAACTGTCCAAAGTTTCTCCATTACAATCGATTTCCCAGACTTTCCCTATGTTCAGTAGCATCTGGTGGATGATGCTCTTGTCCTTGAACTTGTGGGGCATATTATGAATCTGAAGCCACAGCGTGATAGTATCAGCTTTCACCGTAGTGGCTTCCTTATCGTCATCAAGCTCCTTGAGTCGCATCAGTTGCCCGTTGATGATCCAAGGTTGGGCAAAAATGATGTTAAATCTATCAATCTTATTTTTGAAGCATAGTATGAATCTGCTACCATTTATCTGGGTAACAGAGCTCATCTCTATAGGTCTCCAGACTCTTGTCGCAAAATTTTTTATTGTGTTGACATGGATGTTCGTTCCAGGCACTTCACAAAGGAGGAGGGCCCCCCATTTCTTATCCACCCGAGCCCGATCAGAAGCAGATGGTTTGAAAGTGATGGATGGTCTGGGAGGGATGATGAGGTTTTTAAGCTTCCTTGACAGGTCTTCCATGAGAGAGCAAGATGCAAATCGGGAGGAGAAAAGAGAAAAATAAGTTAGGGAAACCAGGAATAATCCAGCAGCTGAACGAGTCAAGAGCAGAGCAAGGCAGAGGCGAGGCAGCTAAAAAAACCAAGATGGGTGAAGCATTCCTTTGGACAGTCACTGAAAAAATTTTCAATAATAATGAGTGAAGCCGAAAAATCCTTGACATTAGGTCTAACACTATTGATTTCAATTTAGAAGTCATATTATATATATAAGAATTTAAATGATTCAGGAAGGTCTTGTTAATTTGAGGAAGAACAGGGTTTTTGAAGATTATAATCTAATTACTGACAGACAGAATAATGCAAACGGGATATTATGGCTTTGTACAATAAAGTCAAATTTCAGAGAGAAGTCAGTTTGGAAAAAAATAATGATTGGGATATGATCTAGACTTTATTATTAAAGCCTTTTAATTGAAATATTTTGTTAATGAGACACCATATGACATTATAACAACCATGTCAGAAAAATTATATAATTAGTACTAGCAGGGTGCATGTATAATTAATACTAGCAGGGTGCACATGCAATAATAAACGTAGGGGGAGGGAAGACTTTTGGAACTATCCAAATTTTAAATGAATAGGCAGAGTTTTGACTATTTTAACCCTATATTAATGATAACTTTACAACGAACAATAAGGGCTTTTTGGGAAGTCATGTATAGCCTGTTGGCAAGCTTCCCAAGGGGCCTATTCTTATGTATGGTATAGATGTGTGGAACTGAGATAGTTACCATAGAAAAAATGGGTATGAATTGATATTATAACAAAGAGATGAGTAATAGGGTGATATAAAAAGTGTCATGATATAAATAGGAGCTGATCAACTTTTATTCAAAAGCATATGATAGAACCCTGCTGAGAACTTCAGATCCCAAAATAAAAAGGATTGGAGCTAGAGGATAACCTTGATAAAGGCCGCAGGAAGCTTTAAAAACCCCTCTAGAAGAACCATTCAACATAGCCAAAAAGAAACTGTCTCTCATACCATCGAATAGGAGATGAATAATATCTTCATGAATCCAAACCTCTTAAGGACTTCCTTGATGAAGTTCCATTCAATCCTATTATATGCTTTAGCCTTATCAAGATTCATAACAACATTTCTACCATAAATCTTATTGTCCAAGTTGTGAACCATCTCTTTAGCAAAGCCCAATGTTATCAGTAATGAGTCTTCTTTTAATGAATGCACCTTGCTGGGGAGAAATGAGTTTAGGTAAGATAATTGGCAATCTACAGGCAAGAATCTCCGCACAAAATTTGTAGGAAACATTGTAAAGGCTGATGGGTTTAAAATCATAAAAGACTTTTGGCTCGTCTTTCGTAGGGATAAGGGAGATAAAACACTCTTAAAAGAGAGGGATAAGGGAGTGCTAGAAAAAAATGATTTCACGGCATTGAAGGCATCAAAGGATATCACATCCCAATATTCTTGAGAGAAGCCTGCTGCGAATCCGTCTGGCCCTGGAGCACTATCTGATTCATAAGAGAGGAGTTTCTGGAAATGAGAGATAGCTTCATTATGAATGACAGAAATATCAATAGTGAGAAAACCATCCGGAAGAGATAAGGAGAAAATCTGATTCCTTCTTTATCTTGATCTAGTAGTAGCATGAAAAAGTTTGGTGTTTGAATCACCTACTTGTAACCACTGAACTCGAGATTTATGCTTCCAATAAATTTCCTCTTGGAGAAGAGCACATTCATAGTCTTTTTTTTTCTTCTGCTTTGATAAAAGCATCGAAAGAAGGGTTAGACCAGATCAATTCTGATGAATGTTCGACGTCCATAATCTTATCTATGATTGTTTGGATATTCTTAAAAAGACTTCCAAACACATTCTTGTTCCAAATCTTCAATTGGCTGCGAATGACCTTAAGCTTAGCTGAGAGAATTTCCAAAGGATGTCCATGGGCATGAAAACACCAAACTGAAGAAATGAAAGAGACGAAGGCTTCATGCTTAGTCCACATTCTTTGAAATCTAAACGGCTTTGGACCATGAGAGATAGCGCTGATTAGAGAATTAAGAATGGACGAATGATCAGATCTAATGCGAGGAATATGCTCCACTTTGAAAGAAGAAAAAAGGATAAGGTTTCAGAATTAAGTAGAACTCTGTCAAGTCAAGCCCATATACGTCTGCAACCTACCTTCTCATTACACCAAGTATACCTAGAGTCCTGAAAACCAACATTGATAAGGCCACAACTCTGAGTCATATTATTTAACTCTTCCATTGCCAAGGTTGAAGATATATGACCACTTAACTTCTCGGAGGGCGAGCAGAACACATTGAAATCCCTTGTCACAATATAAGGGCCTGAAATCTAGGGCAGGCAAATGGATAGGTCGTGCCAGATAGAATGTCGCTCAATATGGCAACACTTGGCATACACCACAGCGAAGAAAACTGGAGGATTTAAAGAGCTTCTAGATAGCTGAAAAAGACAGAATTTGATTAGTAATGAAGATCACATCCACTGTTAGGAAGTCTTTCCAAAAAAACCAGATTTTTTTCCCATGGGATTGGTTACTAGCAAAATTAGGAAACTGTAATTTCTGAGATAAAGAAACCATACGAGTATCATCCATCATTGGCATAAGAAGAGCAAGGCAACTGATTTGGTGAGAAGTGCCCAGCATTTTTAATTGTCTAAATGTTTTGGGATTGCCAACACCCATAATATTCCAAACTAAAATCTCGGTCATGATAGGGGTTAGAAGAGGAGAACACTGATTTTGCCCTAGTGGAGACACCCCTTGGCATATTGGAGTAATCTTTACTCTTTCTTCTTCTTCTTGAGACAAAAGGAAAGAGCAACTCATTATCTGAGTTAGAGATGAGGTTCCTTAGAGCATATTCTAAGCATTTCGTATCAGAATGGAGGGACGTATCCACTTCAGAATCCGATGAGGAGCTAGTATTCGCAGAAGAGTGTATGTCGTGATAGAAAAAAAGTTGCTGAGTTGAAGAAAAAGGATTTGAAGATGGAGCTTGCAAACCTGAAAGGCTTGCAACCAAAGAATTCTCTGGTACATTTGGAGTACGAGTAGTAGGGGGGAATGTTGCTCATATCTTCAGGGTGAGGGATCATAAGATCCAAAGAATTCTCTAGTACATTTGGAGAGGAATCACTTGAACCAGAGGAGCCACATCAACTGAAACTTTTGATGAACTGAGGGAAGTGATCTCAGCAGGCTGAACTTGCACTTCTTCGATATCTTTAGATAACATTGGATTAGTATGCAGTGAGCCAAAAGCAAAGGACACATGCTTAACTTTCTTTTTAAACTGATCAGTAGAACCCAAAACCTCTTGAGAGGATTTGGATGAAGGTGGAGCAAGCTTTATGAACTCTTCAATAGTGTCCTTGAAAGCAGCACTGATGACAGAACTTCAGGAGTTTTTCATGTACAATAATTTGCCAAAATCCATGACTTTTTCCAGTGCTGATCCACAATCGATTTGGAGGGTTTAGGCGGCCAAGATTTCAACACAAACCCTTGCCATGCTTGGACGAACTAAAGCCTGAGTTGCTTGATCAATTTTTAGAACACGACCTAATGCGCCAGCAAGAGGCTTGAGGATAGATGGGTTAAAAAAATTCAATGGAAGAAGGAGATATTGAATCCAGACAGGGACAATGGCTGACTCCTTTTTCGGATCAAATTTAGGAGACCATTTAAACATAAGAAAGAGAAAACCTTATAGGTAAAAAGAATTTTGATTCCAGACTTGAAGGAAATCATCTTCCGAAGAAAGCTTCAGCATTACATGAAGAGGATCGATCAGACCAATTATAAAAGGAGATTTGATACCCCAAGAACCAATAGATGAGTGAATCTCTTCCATAGGTGGCCTTCCTCTGGAGAATTCGAGGATGAGCGTGAAGTGAAGGTCTTCTTCAGATTTCGAGATATTAAGCGGAGAAAAGGAAATTGCAAGTTCCTTGTCCTTTGAGCCAATGTGTGCAGGGGAAGAAAATTCTGAGAACCTGGATTGACTCAAGACGATTGCCGCATATGAAAGTTCGGGAGTAGACGCAGAAGAGCTTGTCGGCAGCCCTGCTACCACCGGCAAGGAAGCCGGATCAGGCATGGAAATAGAACCAAAGTGCTAGAACCCTTGAATTCTTGAGGAAGAAAATTGGAAATGAAAATTCTTTGAATTTGGGAATAGAGATTCTTGATTTCAGATAAGCTCAGACTTGAGAAAACCCCGATTCTTCACTTCGAAGCAGCAGCAAAGTCATAGAGCCATAGGACCAGGGATGGTCTTATTTATTGCATTTGGTCACATTATGGAACAAGATTTTGGAAAGATAAGAAAAATTTTGGAAAGATCAAAGTGAAGAATGACGGTAAGAGGCGGCCATGAAGGAAATGGTGGTATTCTTGTTAGAGGGCCCCTTGGAAAAATGTTCTGGTTGTCTTTGATGCTCACATTGCTTCCTTTTTTGAAACTTTTATTTAAGACAAATCATGATTATGAGATTTCCATTTGAGTCACTTAAAAGTTTTAAGAATATATCTCTAATGGCTACCTAATATTGAGCTTCAAGTTCAACTCTGTGGTGGATGTATACTTAGAAGGATCACAAGAATACATTTTCAGTTAGGAAAGAATAAAACCCCTTGAAGAATACCCTTTAATTGGAGATAATTGTTGTTTCCTTACCTTTATAGATGATTTAGTAGAAAGACAAATATTTTCTTAAATGAAAATATGATGCCTTTGGATGTTTCCAAAGGCTTAAGGCCTTAGTTGAAAGGAAAAGTGACTACAACATCAAAACATTGCATAGCGATTGGGGAGCGTATATTTATCAAATGAGTAAACTTTCTAGCATAAAACATTATCAAATATCAATTCACTGTTTTGTATGCTCTGCAATAGAATGGAGATGCTGAGAGAAAGAACCAAATTGGATTTCGCTAGAAGCATTTTGAAAGCTGAAATGTGGATAACTGTTGCCGTCCATTTTCACTATGAGGACTAACAAAGGATAAATGCTCCCAACAATTAACTGCTGTAACAAGAGCAATCAACATTCAAGAGGTCATTATATATATTAAAAAAGATGGGAGTTGGCTAATCATGTAAAATAATCTGTTTTCATCTTCATTTGAATCTAAGTTGGTAATTTACAACAATGCACAGAACAATAACTTTACAACTAATTGTGGTATCCTTTCTATTGTTTTAGAAGGAATGAACATTCATTTAATGGTCTTATATTTGAGATTGAAACTAGAAATAGGGTAAATTGCATATGCACTGTTTCCCATCAAGTTACAAAAATATTCTAAAACTTTCTGCTAGACAAGATCATAAATTGTTGGCAGATGCCCAATCCAGTCACATAGACGCATGGCACCTCCATTTGGAGATACTGGTTACAGATTTGGTGTGGCAATAGCTTCAAAATGCATCTGGGTTACTGCAAGAAGGCAGGTACCCTGATTTTTTGGTCTCGCATTGCCGTTCCTTCCATCTCAAATTTCAAAACTAAGAGACTTCATACACCCAAGATGTCTGATTTTTCTGATGTTCGATGGAAGCAGACCAGAAATTCAGTATTACCCTCTGCGCCTTTTAGAGGTGATTCGATCCATCCTTTTCTTTGGAATCCAAAATCTTCCACACCCTTCGTGATCTTCTCAAGAACCTACATAGCAGAATCCAGTATCAATATTGATGCAGATTCCCAAAATCTTCCACCTTTGGTGAACTCCTCTCCCTCAAAATTCAGAGACACGTGTATATACACAACTTTTCAGTAACAGCAGACAGATCTGCCAAAAAGGTCATTGAGATGATTTGTGATTTGCTACAAAGTCAAAAAATATGGTCCCAGAAGCTGAGATTACTTACAGAACAAGGAGTTGAGGTGACTTATCATCAAGATAAAGGTAAGGAATGTTAATGTAAAACAAGCAGCCTTATTTGATGTATAAAATCATACACCCACAACTTTTCCTAGTGGAAATACAGAGTTATATGCAGCATGAAGACTGACTGATTTCAGCATGTCATTTCTCATTGAAGGCTTGAAAATTAGCTATCAACTTAGAGCTCAGTGGAGATAATCCAAATCAGCTGGAACTAAATAGCGAATCTTTCTGCTTTCATCTATAAAATATGCAACCGACTAATAAATGTGCTAGCTGAAGTTTCAACAAGAAAGATATCATTTGTCCTTAATTTTCTGACATAGGCTACCCCTTAAACAGTTTTTAAAAAAAATAATAATCAAACGGGGGAAAAAAACATACTTCTTGATGGACTTGGGGATCTCTAACAATTCCACCTCCTCCCACCTGCAAATGATAAGAAATTGAGATATAAAAAATAAATGGGCATGCCTATGATCATTTGCTTTTAACCACAACATTACTCTACCATGAGAACAAAAATAAGGCTTTTTGGCCTCTAATAACATTAAAAGACAGGAATTTATTGGAAAAAGAAAAATGATTGTAATCATATATATCTCTGATGATGAAACCATGAGGTAATATTACCTTTTCAACCAAATGAAGTGCTGCTCCTATTTTCTATAATGGCAAATCGGGGGAGTGATGAACAAACATGGATGGAGGACTGTATTATCCATGACTTTGTTTACCATAATTCACCATAATAGGTCCCACATCAAAAAGGGTGCACAAAAATTTACAGGAACTTGCTACAATCAGCAAATGCACATGTATGGTGTGTGACATTAAGGCTCCAGATATTCAGAAGAACAGGATCCCATCAATATAACTATAGTTATGAAGACAGATGATAAACTACAATTTTACTTAATATCTTCCTTTAAAGTGATGGTAAAATCCTTGGGCTGCCAGCATGAAAACACGAGTTTAAGTTTGAGCACAACCACTTTACAGAAAAATGCTAAAGGTTGTTTGTTTCCATTGAACACTTTCTAAGTGCCCTTTCAACAGGACCAAAATTGGTTTATGGTCCTTTATCTATTTATTATTTACTCAGATCATATCTGCCCAATATGCTGCATGAACATTTCCAACTGAGTGCCCTTGTCAGACGATTTTTGTCAGCATATTTGTGAAGAGAGAGACATATAATCTTCATGTGAGTTGGAAGTTGAAACTACCAAGGTGAGTAAATCTTTAATAAGTTACACATATAAAGTTTGAGCACAACATGAAACTTGTCCAGAAAAGATAAAATCACTTTATGAGCTATCAAACAGTCTGTCCAGCTCATCCGTGTCACGTACACATATATGATTGACAAGGCAGACTTGGCCAAATTGTAATGTACTGAATCTTTGAGCTGGTTGATGAGGTTTCTCTTATGGACTTCAGACCTGTCCAAGTAATTAAGTACAGTTTTAAACTGACACATCTGTCCTACATTTATATGAAAACCTTTCTTCGAAAATCCTAATTAAGTAAAATCATTCATCCATGAAAAGAGAACAACAGGGGAACAGCGCAAAGAGATATAAAGAAGTTGCAAACCTGGGATCTGCGAGCTTCAAATTGAGGTTTGACCAGTGTTAATAGTGTGGCGCCACTCTTCATGACATTGACTACAGCAGGCATCACCTGCACTCATGAAAATAATAATAATAATATTTCTCAATGGCCTACAATTATAAACACTAATTAAGAACTTGTGATTGTAAGTGAAAAAATTAAAAGATAAATAGAAGCTTCAAATGCTGTCTGATTAAAACATTCTCATATATGGAGCAAATAGAGTGGATTTATAGACTCCGTTTGCTGAACCCAAAATAAGATGTTTATCAGTTCCATATCAAATTAGGTTGAATCATTCTAAGCATTTTATGGACGTGTCTTCTAAATTACAACAAATAGTCTTTTTGGTCATCCAAGATAATGAAATTGATCAGAGCAAAACCATCATTAAGCACTAATTCTAAAATCCATCAAATCATGGTGATTTGCATGCTATATAAAATATCAAGTTAACTCATAAAATAGTGACTGGATGATCAAACCAAATTGTTTCCTTTTTCATAATAGTGGTTAGATATCCATCTTCAGTCAATCAATCAAAGCCAAATGCCTTATCCCAACTAGCTGGGGTTGGCAATGTGAATTATGTTCCTCCATCCCAATCTATTAAAGACCATTTCTTCAGTTAGCCTATTGGCATTCATATCCATTCTAACAAACTCCATAGAGGCACCAGGTGGTTATAATCTCAGTCCAGCAGTAGTGACTGTTTTGGAGAGCATACCTTCATCAGGTCACAGATTTCAAATCAACAATTGGGCAACTCATCAGCATTTCCTTAAGATTGTCCAGGAAAGCTGGGAGGAAAGTTTTCATGGCTCCCCAATGTTCAGATTAGCCCCAAAACTTATGAGACTCCAAGGAGATCTTAAGACCCAGAGGAGATCATACTTCAAGAACTTAAATGCCAAAATCCAGAAAACTTACAGAATGTCAACATCTCTCTTTCAAAATCCATTAAGTACTGAGTTGGCAGCAAAGGAAATTGAGTACCTTGAGGAATATACCAACTTGAGTTACAGTTTAAGATGAGCAGTTGAGACAAAAATCTAAAAATCTATAATCAAATGACTCCAAGCCAGTGATCAAAACACTGCATTTTTCAACCATTCGGCTAATAGCAGGAGAGCACAGAACCACATCCTCTCAGTTACCAATGAAAATGGAAATAAAATAAAAAAAAAGGAAAGGTTGATAAATCATAATTTTCTTTCACATTAATTGAATTTTCCGGGAGCAGATACTACCTCTCTATTCAGTTGGCAAGAGCTTCAAGCGTTGAATCTAAGGAAGCTGTCTGATCAGCAGATCCTCACATCGTCTAAAGAGTTGTCTCTTAGTGAAATAAAGATGCTTTGTTCAATCTTAATGGAGACAAACTCCAGGTCCCGATGACTTTACTTCAAAAATTTTCAATGTGCCTTCGCGCATTATTAGATTTATCCTCAGCTTCTTGAAGTCAAGCAAGATGCTAAAAAAGGTCCAAACTATCATAATCACCACTATTCCTGAGTGTTCAAACCCATTGCTGTTAGGTGACTATAGACCTATTTCTTGTGCGAGTACTTTTACAAGTGTATTTCGAAAATCATCACTAATCAGATCAAGCAAGTTATTGGTTCAATAGGGGGTGATTACCAATCAGTTTTTGTACCTGGGCAGAGTATATTTGTTGGAGTGTGGCTAATAGTTTGTCCAACATTCAAGATGGTACGGATACATTAGTAATTTCATCCAATATAGCGGGGCTAGGTTTGTAATTGGGGTTTGGAGATATTGGTTGTAATCCTACTGTTATTTTGTTCAAATGGAATCTTGATCTCTTTCTTTTGGACTCAAGCACAATGCTGAATCATGTAAAAATTATTTGGACAGTTGTTTGATCATCTTTTGATTTTTCATGCACTTATTGCACGGTTTTATATTCAACAATGTTTGATAAACTGCTACTCGATTGCCAATTGCTTCATAAGAATCACAAGAACATTGGACCCCAAGATATGCATTTAAAATCAATATCATGAAGGCATATGATTTAATGATTTGGGAAATTATGCCTCATTTAAGCTCCATGAAGTTTCCACAGGAATGTATAGGATGGATCATGAATTGTACCATTACCCTGTCTTATTCTTTAGTATTGAATGGTAAGACAAAGGGCTTCTTTCAAGGAGCCAAAGGGTCAAAGCAACAGGATCAAATTTCCCAGTATTTGTTTGTACTTATAATGGAATTGTTAGCAGCCCTTATAAACGAAAAGCATCTGATGGTTTTGTGGCTCATCACAGGTGCAAGGACCCCTAAATCAAGCTCATTTTCTTTGCCAATGACTTGTTTTTAATCTCTTATGGCAATAAGAACTTGGTGGCATGTTTTTTTGAAGCATTGAACAAGATGACTGAGTGGAATGGTTTGAAGCCAAACTAATGAAAAGTCAGGTCTTCTTCTGTGGTGTTCCCCGTGATGAAAAAGAGGAGATCCTTAATATTACTAAATAAACTCCCAATCAGATTTCTTAGTTTACTCCTCATCCCCACCAAACTTACCAAGAAAGATTGTGGAACTCTCCTGATAAGAATAAGGTCCAAAGTACAATCTTGGAAAGGTAGTTTTCTCTCATTTGCGGCAAATAATGCTAATAAAATCAGTATTTTTTGGGCAGAAAAGTTTACTAGCTATCTTGTTATGTCCTCCCTAAAGCATCATCAAAGAATCTGACAGCTTATGCAGGTGGTTCTTATGGGCAGGCCAAGAACTTAAGAGAAAGGTTATATCCCCATCAGTTGGGATGTTGTTTGCTCAAGGAAGGAAAATTGAGGGCTTGGAGTACTCAATTTCAAGGTGGAATGTTGCTGCAACAATTCACCAAATCTCAAGAATCAGGATTCTCTTTGGGTAAAATGAGTGAAATGTAACCTTGTACAGAGGAGAAATTTCTGGATCATGCCTATATGCACTGAATAAATGGTAACTAATATGTATGAAAAAACTTATTGCACATGCATTAATAGGGCTTAACAGGTTGAAAATATTTCCCAAATGTCTAATCAAGAGGAATCCACATCAAATGAACAGTACATATCATTCTTGAGCAGCAAAAAAGGTCTATTTCATCAGCCAATTAAAACTGGTTAGGTATACCATAGCATCCTTCACCATAAACAAAGTTATTTGGCATTTTGTCAATGGTTGAAAGGTTACCAAGAGTATCGATATGAAAGACAGGTCAAGAGTCACCAAGTCAACTTTTTGCGGGAGCCCAGATAGATATCTCAAATTTGTCCGTTCAACAACACAAACACGTTCATCTCGTCGAATTTTGTCTGCCACCTAATGAAGTCAACAATTATAAAATGATCAGTTAGTTAAAATAAAAAAACCTAAGAGAAAAAAAAAGGCAAGAGAAGAAAATATCAATTCAAATGAAAGGAACAGGAAAAGCCGAATTAGTAGAATCGACCACTTTTTGGCAAAACTTGAAGACAATGACAAACTGCCAGAGGTGTTCAAATACATGTAATCAATCTCTTCAAATCGTTATTTAAAAGCTAGGTGTGCTTCTAAATTTTCTTCTGCAACTAATCATTTTCTCCAAGAAAACATCAAAAGTTGCATTTCCTAAATCTTAACTTTTAAAGCTCATCAATTTATTGAGTCCTTATTTACAAATGAAATTCTCAATAAGATTTTTTCCATCAATATCTTCTTTCTTTGTTTGACCAAGCACCTAAGGACACATGAAGCTAAACTACCTGCCCATATCCAACGTCAATCCCATAAACATATGATGCACCATACTGAAGCAAGCAATCAGTAAATCCTCCAGTGGACAATCCTGAATCAAGAGCTACTTTTCCAGCAACATCAACACCTAATTGTTCAATGGCAGCCTCTAACTTGTGTCCTGCTCTGGATTTAGAAACAAATAAAAGACCAAAGTAATAATTTTAGAATGAAAGGAAATCTCATGCATTAAATACAAGATACGTTTTTCCGAGAAAGTTATTACCTACACACGTATTTTGGAACTTCAGCCTTTATCTCTACAACAGCTTTATTGGGGACAAGTGTCCCTGCTTTATTCACCACTTTTCCATCCACAAACACTTTGCCTGGAAAATTGATTCCCATTACTTTAAAATAAGATGAGACTTTAAACAATTTATGCTGCAGAATAATGTTTAATTTTTACTATGATTGGAATTGTAAGAAGATTATGCCAAAGATCATGCCAGAAACTGATGTAGTGACTGCAATGGTATGGAATATGGGCGTATGTATATTGAGCTCATGAACAGAAACAAGGGAGAGAGTTTCATGGAACATACAAAGGTCCAACATACTTTTCTTTTTCTTTTTCCTTTTTCTTTTTTCTGAGAGATAGACTCAACATAATTTTGTCTTGATCCAAACGACGAACAGGAAGAGGGTATGGATTTTATAGAAAATTTATTTGGGAGAAGAATGAGCAGATTTCAATGTCCTCTTTTTCAAATCCCTTTCATACAAGCTTTAGTTAATTTTGAAAGTGTCCAGTCTGAGGGTAGCTTTCTTTATGTGGACAGCATCTCTTGCTTTCACAGTAGATCGCTGAGTAATAAAGGACGATCCATTCTGAGAGGATTCTCATGTGCAATGGGTGTCTGAATCAGTGAAACACCTAGTCCACCATGAGGTTGCATCTTGATTGTGGTCCTCTTTGAGCAAGTTTGGAGTAAGCTTTTATTTACTAAAACATTTATAAAATCATACATAAGATTAAATAAATTTACTAAAACATTTATAATATCATGTATAAGATTAAACAAATTAGGTGGGTTACAGAATGAGGCATCCTGGTGTGGGGTTTAAATTTCTCAAATATGGTTTAAAACAAAGATTACAACGTCGTTTCGAACGACATTTTGCCAGGTATCACTGGGGAAATGTAGGTGACATTTCGGTGAAATGTCGCTGAAATGACCGATCGCCAGACATTAAAAATTTGAAAAAATGCTAAAAAAATAGTAAATTAATGACATTTCGCTAAAGGTTGCTAACATTTCTCTGACATTAGGGAAAATCTGATAACTTTTACTTGATGTCACCGAAATGTCGACACCATTTCGCAGAAATATCGCAGACATTTCGCTAACATTAGGGAATCGATCTTTGACATTTCCAAGGTGGTTTCATGTCACCACCTTGGAAAGTAGTGAAATTGGCGAAATGTTGCGAAATTGCAAACCTTGGTTCAAAATATCATACCAATGTCCCATATCAACAAATCCAGAAATGGATATGCATTGCATATGAATGGATACACTATAAAATGGTGGATAAGCACGAGCTATGGTGGACACTTAAAGCCAAACCTATTTCGCTACAAAAATAAGATAAGGATATGATAAATAAACATATTTTTTACATCATATGCATATAAAAAGAATATATATATCAATATTTAAACAAATTGGCATATGAGTATATAAATAAAAACTTCAGAAAAATTAATTAAATATTAACAAAAGCTATAATATGCTAAATAAACCAATAAATAGAATAAGAAAAATAATTAATATATCAATTAATACAACAATACACAAAATGGTCCATAATACATGAAATTATCAACAACTAAATCAAAAAACTATAAGAAATAATAGCTACTTCAACAATAAATTTTTGTTTCTAAAACTCCCTTATTGTGTCTTCAATGCAGAAGTATATTTGAGCCTTTGAGAATAAAAAATAGGTTAAAATTCAATAATAATCAATAAAGAGTTAACATGAACAAAAACTTTGAAATTCAAAAGAGTTAACATGAAAAAAAACTTCGAAAGCCAAATAATTATAGTAATCAGAAACCAGATTTTAAATACAAAATTATAGTAATCATAGAGGTTGATATAGATAACTATATCACCAATTATCTCATCCCCTAAAAAAAAAAATTAAGACCCCAATTTCAGGTTTAATAAAATAAAAATAAATCTTTGATATTTTTAATTAATTTTTTTAAAAATAAAAAATTACAAGAATCATGGGGATGATCCATCCTTTAAAAAAATTTGAAGTCAAATCATCAAGTTTTAAATTATTTTTACAAAAAAAAAAAGAATAAATATTTTCGTCACTTGTTTGGAACAAAATTTTTTTTTTGATTTTTTTTTCTCACAAAAACCCAATTTAATATATAGTCCTCACTTGAAGTCCATGGATTCATATTAAAGGATCTCAAGTCATATGCAAATATAAGAAAATTAAGACTTATAACGAATAAATTTGAACATTTTCTATGCCTATTGAAATTGTAGACCAATGTGATTTTCCTTGTTTGATTCATTGAATGAATTTGCTTCTCATAAGTTATAAGACTAATTAGGCCAAAGATGGATGTATATGAACAGGGTATGAGTGATTTTCAAATGGGTTCTTCGTTTGAGAGAACTGGTCTTTGGAAGGCATGTTCTGTAAAACCCCGAATTTTTGAATATAGTAATATAATAAATAAATCTAAATATTGGATAATAAGTTAGATAAACATGAAAAATATTAAGGAATAAAGAATTAATCCAAGTATTGGAAGATTAGCATTATGTTCCAAGTATGTATATATTAGTAATTAAATAAATGATAATAATTACGAGATATTGAGAATTGGAATAGTAATTTAAATTAATTGGAAGATTAATTATAGATTTGACTTTAATTAATAATAATAGGAAAAGTGAAGAATTAATTTAGAATAATTGAGAGAGTAAGTTAAATATGAAATTTGGGAAAGATAGGTATTAATCCAAATGTGTATTATGGCCAAGAATACTATAGAGAATAAATTTGGAAAATTTAGAAGAAATCCAATGGGTAGATATGAAATTATCAAGAGAGGGGTATTTTGGTCAATTCCTGCTAATTATTGGTAAATAATTAAATTATTATTAGACTTGAGAAATTATGTTAGACCTAAGTTGGGTTTAAATTGATTATTAATAATGATATTTATAGCTTAATAAGTAGGAGAAGGGCATATTAGTAATTATAGTTGATTAGGAGCCTTAAGTTAAGGAAAATAGGAGTTTTGGAAGGTTTTTGTAATATTTAAAAATAAGGAAAATAATTAGCACGAAAATTAGAAAAAAATAGAAGTTTCTCTTATTTAGAATTAAGAGGAAAGAATTAGAATGAGAAGTTGTGAAAGATTAGGAATCCTAGTGGGGTTAGTTAGAAAATTTCAAACCCTATTAGGACTTCTATTTTGGGTGAGCCTATAAAAGGGAAGCTTTAGAGAGAAGTTAGGGTTTCTTGTAATCAAATCATATGGAGGAAAAAGAGGAGAAAGGAGGGCTCTCACATTTGGATAATATAGAGAGAAGGTGCTGCAAAAATTTCTGACCAGCATTCATCAAAGTGAGAACTTAATAGATTCAACCGTTGGATCAGCCTCAAATTTGGGGGTTTTGTTCACGACTGGTGGAGCTTCAATCTGAATGGTGGAGATGGTGTTCTGAGGTCTCTAGAGGGGTGCGATAGTAGTAGAATCTCGGCGGTAATTTGAAGAGAAGGATTTTGCGTTTTGAGGCAAGTAGTAACACCCCGTTTCGTTTAATCGTTGCATGATTTTAGGTTTAAACGTTTGGATCTGATATGGAATTAATGTATGATGATTTAAGATACTAAACCATGTATTTTTTACAATAGATTTCGTGAGTTTGATTGATTTTAGATGGGGTTTACAAAAACTATCAAACATGCTTAAAGTATTGAGTTTCCTTAGGTTTTGATTTAGATTTATTGTAAGTCTATGTTTAGATGTATTTGGAATGATGTAACATGTTTAGAGGTTGAAAATATATGATTTAGAAGTGATTTGAAAATATAGGAGTTGGTTTGATGTTATTCGGATTTAGAATGAAATTTCACAAATTGAAGAAAACCCAGAATTTGCGATTTTGTATGGGCACCTGAAAGGTCGCTTGAGCGCCCATGTTAAATAAGGAAGCGCTAGACAAGACCACTTGAGCACTCTGTCAAGCGCCTGTTTTGTTCCGCTTGTTCTGTTTTGTTTCAAAGGCCGCTAGACAGGATCGCTTGAGCGCTCTATTGAGTGTCCAACCCGATTTTTGATTTTGGGAAATTTACCTAGAATTTGATTGTAAAATAATTTTTGGACAAATCAAACACATGTACAAATAAGATTTGGGTGTTTATAAGTTTTTTTCAATGGTCGATTAATTTTATAAAAATTATATAAAGTTTTGGGTATGTTCTACTGAAATATGTCTTGTTTTACTTTCCAAAAAAAAAAATGTCTTGTTTTGATTTGAAAGAGAGTTTTAGTCCTAAAATTTGTTTAAGATCGATTTGGTTGATTTCTACATCTGTAAAACATTGTTTTAGATGTGATTCAAATCCTGTAATTGATCAAAATACTTTTATAACAGATTTGAGTATGTTGAGCCTATGTTTTGAAATATAATAAGTATTGACAAGAGGTTTTAGATTCTTGATTGAACATGAACAAACTACTTTATATACGAAATTGGATTGTGGATTTATGCTCTTCCATGTACCATAGAATAATTTATATGCCGCAATGTGGATTATTTGTACAATGGTTTGGTGACCAAATTTATTGATTACTTGCTTGGTAGCAGAGACTTTTACCTGCTTGGTGGCAGAGATGTGTATTACCTGCTTGGTGGTAGAGACTTTTACCTGCTTGATGGCAAAGATGTTTTACCTCTTGTGGAGGAGATGTAATCATGATGTGATTGCATCTCACAGGAGAGATGTGTGTATTACCTCTTGTGGGAGAGATGTGTTACCTCCTATGGAGGAAATGTAGTTCCGATGAGATTACATCCTACAGAGAAGATACCTCATGTGGGGGAGATGTGATTATTACGTGGTTGCATCCTACATGGAAGATGGGTGTGTGAGTTATCTCTTAAGGGTGAGGAAGCTATCTTTGACGGGGGAGATGTAGATGCTACGTGTTCACATTCTGCAGTTGAGTTATGCTATCTCCTGCGAGGGTGCTTGCGGTTTAGAGATGTGCATTCTCTTGCGAAGGAGGTGTGGATGCTATGTGTTTACATCCTGAAGGTGAGCTTTAATTACTAATTATAAATGATTTGATTTCTTTTAAAAAGAAAGAAATTGATTGACCGGTTTAGCCATGTTTTGACAAGAACAGTTTTGAAAAGAAATGTTAAAATGGCATGACTAATATGATGAATTGTTTTGGGAAAAACTATTTGTATTAAATTGGGGAAAATTGTAGATTTGATTTATACGGCTTTGTCTTCTTGTTTTAGCAATACTTGTGATATTGTTTTGCAACTGATGAAAGGTTTGTAAAGGATATGTATATATCTATATATATATATATATATATATATATATATAAATTGTTTTCTTTCATGTATGTTACTACTTGCTGAGATTTTATATCTCATTCTTGCTTTTAATTGTCTGTTTTTAGGTGATCTTGGTGAGGACGCCACTGGGGTAGTCAAATAGTGGGCTTAAAGAATTGAGAATCCAGAAGACAAGAGTAGGATATTGATATAAGTGTTTTTATTTTCTTAGAATAATAGTAGATAATCTAGTAGAGTTTGAGAGTTAGTTAAATTGTAGTTGTCTTTCATTTGATTAATTGATGTAATAGTAAGATATAGATTATAATAAATAATTTAAGCTTCCTTGCACTCTGATAACGCTTAATTCTTTTAGTCTTATCTTTTGAGCTGATTGTGATGTACCACAAGTTAATGTCCTAATCCGAGTCATGAAAATAAAAGTAAAAAAAAATGACCCGAATTTGGGGCGTTACATGTTCTCTTGTTTTGGTTGTTCTTTTTGTCAAGTATCCACTGTTTCAAACAGTGGACACATTTAGTGTATTGACTATTTTGCCCGATACAGTTGACAAACTATCATTATCAAATGACAAAGCTAGTTTTTTTGAACATAACAATGTGTATTATGCACACGATACACAATAAGTATCGTGCATATCACACAATATAAAATGATACTTTAGACCCTATTCTCAACCATTAATCAAATAAGTGTTTGATAGAGCCAAAAATCACTACATGCAAATTTCATATACTATTACTGACAACTTCAGGTAAAACAAGAAATGAGTCTAGATGGATTATATTTGGAATTTAATTGAATATGGCATAAAGAGGCAATAAAGCTACTTGGGCCCACTTAGATATGCTAGATTAGATTGAATTGAAGGGTTAGTAGCCCAAACCAACCTGACCTGACCATTCTTCAAGCGGATTAAGATAGGTCAAAGGATATTAAAGCACCTTGACATTGTAATCTAAACGCATTTAAAAAAAGAGGACTTTACTCTCCTTAAACCTTAAAGCTTATCCCATGATTCATAAACCTTCAAATATGTCTTAGGACAACATTATATCTAGACCCTATACCTCATATATTATATTATAGCTATTTTCATTATCATAATATATTTAACCTTGTGCCTCATATATTAAGATTATGGTAATCATCACAAAAATGAAGAAGAAAACACATTTTTTTTAGTATCTTAAATAACGGTGCAACACTTTGTACTTGAATTGAATATATTTAGGGGTATAAACTACTTAGTGGATATATTTTACATTAACTAGTATCATGCAGAATTTGAAGGGATTTTGATGACTCTCCTCTCGTGACTCATTTAATAGGACAACTTGGTGTAGGTCCCACTAAAGTAGGGTCCTGGAGAGGAGGACTTGCAACAGACTGATTCTCATATATTTTTTCAATATAATCAGGATCTTATATATTCTATGTCAATATTTATACAATATGAAATGCATAATTTTTAGGCTTTTGCTTCACTCCTCAAGGCTTGTGCCTCACACTTCGGTCATTTAAATACCTTCATGTCTCAGCATTTGAAAACATTGGGTTAGCCTTTGCTGTTATAGCAGTCGCAAATCAACCTTCTTTCATATATTTTGGAACTTAGTTTAGTACATCAAAATGTTACATGGCTCTACCCCTTATGGATGGGTGAGTAAACAACTGTTACACATTCAAAAAGGAATTTATATCATTGGAAAGAGGTAGATTTTGAGTTCTAGCAATGCTGTTGAGTGTCACTTGGCTTGTTCCAGTTCAATAAAAATGAAGTTTATTATTGCAGTTATTACTCTTCGATCATTCTTATCGAATTGAATGGAAAATTTTCAACTGACAATAACAATAAAAGCAAAATAAAGGCGTGAACATTATCAGCTCAAATGAAACACCAATAAACCTGCTAAGTATAATATCATACAGAGAAATTATTACAAATAACTTTTAATTTAGACCTATCAAGGAAATAGAGCAGTGGAAATCTGGAAGATTGAGGAGATAACTAGAGCAAATAACCTTCTCAACTAGAAAAAATTTTGATATGTCATATGAGATCTATTAGAAGAAAACGTCTTCTACATTGCAAAAGGAAATGCCCTTGAACTAAATGCCACTACTTATTGCATTTAAAAGGGACTGATGACAGATCATATTGTTTGCATGGAAATGTTCTGCGTGCAAAAGATTGCAACCATCTCAAAAGAAAAGAAAAAGAAAAAAAAAAGAATAATGCTACCTTGTATGAACCTACATGGCTACTTCTTTTGGATGGAAAGACTTCTTTTAGGTTGTGTTTAGAACCCTGGATTGTGACAGAAAAGAACAAAATGCTAGGGTTGGAATTAAGGATAGGAATTTAGGAAGAAACTTAAAAAAAAAACTCTTCAGGGATCAAAACATCTCTCCTAAAAGGTAGAGATTTTGTAAGAAAATAGAGAAAGGCATTAAAATTTACCTTTTTTTTTTTCTCTTATCAAAATAGTTAAAAGGAAATATAAATTGAAATTGAAATTTTCAAAATAGTTAAGGATCTTGGAAAACTATAATACCTTCTTAGAATTGAAATTGAAAGATTTCAAGATATGAGAGAGACATCTTCATTTCATAAAGGGGTGAAAGGGTACAAGCTTTGGGATTTAGAAAAACAAAAGGTGGTGATCAATAGAGATGAGGTGCTTGATGAAAAAATACATGCTGAAAACAATCAAAGAGGGTGAGAAACTGCAGGCACAAAGAGAGAGCAGAAAAAAACAAGTGGTCCAGGTGTAGCTAGATGATTCTCTCAAGAGAAAGGTACATGAACGGAAGCTATAGTGGAGAAAAAAATCATTATATAAGAAATATACTTGAGAATGGGTGAAACTTCCCAAAGGAATGAAGGCAATAGAGTGCAAATGGGTATATAAGAAGAAGGAAGCAACATCAGAAAGGGAAGGGGAAAAGGGTCAAGGCACAACTAGTAGCAAAGGGTTACTTACAAAAGAAAAGGGATTGACTATGCTTAGTTATTCTCCCCAGTTTTCAGGCACACATCCAATAGGCAGTATTGGGTTTGGTAGAGAATTTTCACATAAAATTCAAGTAGCTTGATGTAAAGATGGCTTTCCATCAAGGTGATTTGAAGGAGCAAACTTATATGAAATAGCCAGAAGGGTTCATGTAACCTAGAAAGAAGCACCTTTTAAGTAGATTGAAGAAATTACTTTATAGGCCAAATCAGTCTCCATGATAATGATACAAGAAGTTTGATTCCTATTAGATTGGCTATACACTTTGTGAGCATGATTGTTGCATTTTTTTTAATTCTCGAGGATGGATCCCGTATTTTATTAACAACTTATGTTGATAATATGCCAATTTCTACTAAGATTATAGAAGAAGTTAAGAAATTGAATTCCTTGTTAAGCAAGGCATTTTACATGGAGGATTTAGGTGTTGTGAAGAAGATTCTTGATATGGAGAATTGCCAAGACAAGAGGCTGGAAAATTATAGGTGTCTTAATAGAAATATGTTGAAACGGTGTTGGATAAGTTTATCATAGAAAGTGCTTAATTAATAAACACTCCTTCGGCGAATCATTTCAAGTTATGCCTTGACCTATGTCCAAAGACAGAAGAACTCAAAGACTTGTCAAATCAAGCCATATACCAGTGTTGTGGGTTGATTGATATATACAATAGTTTGCACCAAATATAATATGGCACATAAAGTAAGCATGGTTAGCAAGTACATGAAGAATCCGGGGAGAGAGCATCAAAAGGTTGTTAATGGATTTTCAAGCACTTGAGAGGTAGAGCAGTTTATGGCATTGTGCTTGAAAAACAGCAGTCTCCCATTTTGGTTGTGGGGTATGTGGATGTAGACTATGCAGGTGATATAGATAGTGGGAAGTCTACTACATGATATGAGTTCACACTTGCAAATAGGCCTAAATGCTGGAAACCCATGGTGTAGTCCATTACAACATTATCTACAACAAAAGCCAAGTACATGATAGTGACCAAAGTTATAAAAGATGCATTATGGGTGAAAGGATTAGTCAAGGAACTCAAGGTGAAGCAACATGGAGTTCAGGTGTACTGTGATAGTAAAATTGCCATTTATTTGGCAAAACTAGGTTTATATGCAAATCCAAAGCACAAATATGTGAGGTTCCGCAAGACAAGCGAGTTAATGATTGCTACAGGTCAGGTGGTGCTTGGGAAAGCCTATCCCTAAAAACAAGATCAAACATTACTTAGACTTCATTAATGTTTCAGAATATTGAGAAAAATAGTGTCCTTATCCTTATTGATTCGAGGTGGAGGCATGAAGTGATGACATTTTCAAGGTGGTTGAATATTCGCCAAGGTGGAGATTGTTGGAGTGTGGCTCATATTTCATCTGACTTTCAAACCCACAGTATGATAAGGGTTATTAGTAATTTTCTCTAACGTACCAGGGCTAGGGTTATAAATAGGGATTGCAGATATAGGTCGTAACCCTACCATTATTTCAATATAGTGGTAATCTTCTTCTCTCCACAATTCTGAACCAAGTAAAATCTGTGAGCAAGTTCTCCGATCTTTTGTTAGCTTTTATTTTATTTTTATATTTTTTTAATGCACTTATCACTCAGTTTAGGATTCAATAATAAGTCATTCACGCTACACAAGTCTCTCATCTGAGGGTAGTTTAGTATCCTTAAGTACATGAAATCCTTACATAGAGAGGGATACCAATTTGCCAGTCATGGTCATCTGAAAGTTGAAGTTTATACAAATATTGATTGTGCAGGTTCAAAGTTTGAGACGTTACAGGTCAGATATTGTATTTTTTTTGTGGGCGGTAACCTTAACATTTGGAGAAGTAAGAACATCTTGTACCAATATCTAGTGTAGAAGCTAAGTTCAGCGCTATGGCTCATGACATATATGATATGTCAGAAGATACTTTTGAAGGAGTTAGAATTTCTTGTTCCAAGAGCAATAAATAAAAAGGTTGCAATCATTATAGCACTAGAAATATCAATGTGGATTAATCCTTTTTTAAAGGAACACTGAAAAATGGAGAAATTATAAGTTCATGAGGTTTTATAAATCGAACCTTCTTGTTCTCTAGAATGCACCTTCTGTGGATTCTAGAGAACAATTGACTGATGCCTCAAGAAGGGAGTTAGGTGCCGTATAAGTTCATTAGATTTTATGAATCTAAGTTAGGCATGCATGATAACTTTGTACTACCTTGAGGGGGAGTATGTTGAGATATTGTATTCAGGCCCTCTTATATACATAGTTATACCTTCACCTATTAGCTTAAGCTTTTAGGTGCAACAGTTGTTTAACAAAGTGTTGAAATATCATTTATGGACATAATGGTAGTATTTGTAAATTTAGCAAGATATTTGTTCATCTCCTTTTTAATATTAAAATAATATTATTAGAGTAAAAAGAGAGGCGGTCTTGTCCCTCTTCACTTCATACTCTCCTTTTGCTTCATTTTCTTTTTCTTATACTCCTTCCTTTATTTATTCATTTATTTGCTATGATCCACAGTTCTAACTACATGATCTTGGATAAGGATGTAATGGACATTCATGTCCAGCTCATCAACTTCACAAATTACCTTCCCTTCTTATCAGGAGAATTGTGCATCCATTTTGTGAGATAAACCACAAATCCTCCTCAGCTAATGAAATAACCTTCATCAGTCATCCAACTTCCACTAACCATCCTCCAATCACATTATCATAATCCCCCATTACAATGACATTAGGCAAACTTATTTTGGGATCAGTAATGAATGATAAATATATATAAAGAGAGAGAGAAAAGCATAATACAAAAGAGCATCCAAAGGAACAGATGCAAGTCACAACCACAGGGCATCTACATAAAGCCCAAAGCATAGCTATACCTCATTATAAGATCCTATCAACCCACCAGGAGCAACAGAACAGAGGCCCGGATGGACGACCTATGAACGTGATAGAGCAATGTGTTCTACTCACGTTAGACAAGACAACAGTCATCCATGAAAAGTGTGGCAAGAATAAATATAAGCAGTGCCAAAAACCCAAATAAATTGTTGAAATCCTATAGACGGAGATGTCCAACATTGTCTAATAGTTGGTCAAGTATCCCCAGAATGATGGAAGCAAGACAGCCTAGCTAGAGACGTGAAAGTAATAGACTCCAACACAGCTGATAATAGTGAATATCGATCCTCAAAAAAG
The DNA here is from genome assembly GCA_947561395.2 of Buxus sempervirens. Classification (NCBI taxonomy): domain Eukaryota; kingdom Viridiplantae; phylum Streptophyta; class Magnoliopsida; order Buxales; family Buxaceae; genus Buxus; species Buxus sempervirens. The sequence goes on from OX387195.1 coordinate 2,596,911, forward strand.
CATCTATTGCTCTCCTTCCAAAAACACCAAAAAATAGTGAAAAAAAAGAGTAACTGATTTAACATCCGTGTGCTCCCAAAAAGGAGAATCTCCATTAAGCAAGAAGGTCAGACAAGGTATGAGGAAAAGCCCAATCTGTATCAATCAGACCTAGGAAGTGATATTAGACAAACTTAGATCTCGATCTGCGAGAATAGACTGGTTAAGATGGCAATAGTTTCTGCCTTATTGAATTTTTTCATACCAGTTGGGACAAAAACACTATTGATATCTAAAAAAGTAAAAACCATATCAAGCCCCAAGGGCCTACTTGATGAACATCCATCTGAATTAAGCCTGAGGGAAGTAGAAATTTGCTGGAGATAACCAGGCAAGTGTGGGGATCGCCGTTTAATGAATACATCCAATCCCCACAAGTGTCAATGAGATACCACATAACTACTTAGTAATCAAAACCCAAAGGACACATACCATTGCTCTAGTCCTTTCAATAATAAAAGTTTGGACCGTTTTCTTACAATTCAAGGATTTGATTGTTACTTTCTGCCCACATAAACTAAGGGACTCAAACTCAGGGGTTTTCTCTTGTCACCATCTGTCTTCTTTCAAATATCCCTGAAACCAACATTGTAGCTGAAGTCCGATCCATCACATTTTTTTGTAATCAGATTGATAATAAGACTCTTTTATCTTGATTTCACATTTTATCTTAATAGCTTCATCCACAAAAATTGTAGTGGTCATATGTACTACAGATTCAAGCCTTTTCATTTCAAGGAATTCCTGCTTGCTTACCTCAAAAGGGAAAAAAGAAAAAAAATACAACTATTTTCTCAACTGACTTGGAATTCCTGGTCTAATATGGTTTCAAATGAGATATGATCAGTCCTCTCTAATGCCAGGTGTACTTCGTTTCCCAGGAAATACGCGAAGTGGAAGATCCTAAATTTGAGACTATATATGGACCACAAGGGTCAGCTCGTATCATTTATCACATGCAATGGCCTTTTAGTCCTATATGAGAGCATTTGATAGCAATCAGACTGAAGCCCCTCAAAATTTCTTATAGAAGTGCAGTCCCTCTCTCCATCTGCATCATTTGAACTTAATGTATTCTAAAGATTGTAAATTAACAATCAACTAATACAGCAAGCAATTATTGATGCACGTGAAATGGGAATGAAGAGGTAAAAGCCCAAAGGTGGCAGCATAGAGGATAAAAAACCAGGCCATAGCAGGGCATATCTAGTCATGCCATTCAAGAAGAAAATAAGCCTTAGATATGACTCAAATCAAAAGAAAAGGTGACAAAGTATGACCTAGCGGAAAATTACACAAGATATGGAAATCACTGAACAATTTCTCCTTTCTTTTCTTTTATTTTTCATTTTTTCCATTTTTATAAAGTCTGCCATAGATGTGAATTTGTTCTCTTTCACACTAAATGATGTCAAGGAACAATACAATTCAGTCAGCATGTCTGACAGTTTGATTTCAGAGACAGCCAAAGGTTACATTGGTACTCCAATGCCCTGTTAGCAAGGAAATCAGGGTTGTCATATAAGAAACAACGCGTTTCAAATGGGAGTATTATATAATTGCACATATAAAGCAACTTGGATAGATAAGTAACCAAATCTCATATCATTTTGTTTCAGAATCTACACAACTTAAACTTAAGATAAATGAAATCTACGTCAATGCCAAACAATGTAAGAAAAATGATAATATAAAGAACATTGAGTTAAGTTTCCATAAGCTATTATAGCGAATGAAGTGAAAATTCAGTAATACTGGTCCACAAACTCACCATGACAATTGATAAATTTGATCCTCAACAGATCATTAGATACGAAATGCATAGAACTCGATAACACGACTTACCTTGAAGGATCCATGATTGTATGAAGGTTCGGCTGTATTGCTGGAATCTTTCAAGACAAATTTCATCAAGCCTCCTCTTCCTGGAAATATCAAATTATCAATAGCAAAATTTTGAAGTCTGAGAGAGTGGAAGAAATAAATGATTCTGAGCTCCGCAACTGAAAGAATTTATTTGCTAAGGCTCCCAGGATTTCTCTTGCCAAGAGAGAATGGTCATCAGTTGTCACTGTATAATTGCTGCAGAACTCCTCAGATTCACCAGAAACCAGAGGCATATGAAATAGAAATACATATGACTGTAACTTGTATAAGACAGTTTTTGTGAGACGGGCAAAGCTCCAAAACCAACTGAGTTCAATGAAAACAATCTTTGAGTTCCTCAGCTACAAACCATCCAAATATCAGGCTCTTATGTGAATTGGCCACACATTGAAACCAGTAATACAGAGTTGACATATACCTATACAGTGCCAGGGCCCAATTTCATGCTGGTCCCTGTGATACAGGTACATATTGTACGAAATGTCCTATGTCATAGAAACTTTAAACAATGCCTGTACATTCATCAATCTCATAATAATTCAAAATTAGGCTTGTGAAAAAATAAATATGCAGCAAAAATGACCCTGCAACAAAAGATCTTACGATTGTCTGATTCATAAAGCCAACCTCAGATTTTGGACAGTAGAGAACTAGAAAACAGGGCAAATTTCCGTTGTGGATATTATTTCTGGTAATGAGTGTTTGATCAACTCATTACAAATTCATATTTTGATTGTTGCTTCGATTTACAAACCTAAGAGTCAAATCTCTCACTACATCATTCATTTCTCCAACAAACTAAATTGCAATTTAAAATTTTTCTACCATTTAGGTTTAAATGAAATTTGAACACAGGATTTACACTTGAGAATGTGTTACTACGTATTTACTATTTCCAATCACACATACGAAGATCAGTCACATGACTCAAGGTTCAGAACATGAATCTCCAACCTCTATGACTAACATAATCCAAATTGACTGAATCGTTCTAACAAAGATCGGATTAATAAAAGGTAAATCACTTCCAAAATTGTCATTTCTGATATGTAGTAAAAAAAATGAAGTTGCACAAGTTGATATGATGATAGAGTTTCTTCTTTTTTGTTTATTTTTTTTCCCTTTTTCCGTTGTCTTTTAAAAAATATGAATCCCATCATCTAGACAGAATCATTGTATTCTTAACATTTCAATGGCATGTCCCTTCAGATTATGAAATGAGCTTTGCTTGTACTTTGTTGTTAGCCATTCTTCTATGTGTCCCTTGAAAAAAAAAATTCATGGTGTTACAATTAAGTTAAAACATTGGATCAAATCACTCCGTATCTTAGATGTTGATAGAAATCTATCGGTTAAATGTCAGTAACCAGTCAAACAATTATGTTTGGATACAAAAAAGTTCCTAAATTTCTAAATGAAATGAGTCAATGTCTTATTTGAGCAAAAAGGATCATATAAAAAATGAAACAAACGGATTTTCGTAGAAGAATGTGCCCATTTTTATTCCTTTTTTTAATATCCTAAAATTGATAAGACTAAAAGCAATTCTCTGATTTTGCATTCTCCAGAAAAGAAAATAACGAGAAAAAAAATGCAACTAATCAAGTTACTTAAGGGAAACTAACAGAAATTGAAGAAGGAAAGTCATAGAATTAATATATAGAATAGAAATTAGACAAATTTTTTAAGTTAATAATGATACTAATAACACCAATACATCACAATGTCATAACTAAGCATCAAGAAAATAACAGCAAGCTTACTTCTTTGGTGGTTGAATCTTTTCGTTCTTCGCAGTTGCATAGGCTCTAAGCGGACAATGTGTATGGGTATTGATCCATCTCGCTAAATATAACCATAAAATCATGGAAATTGTCACTATAACTAGTGTTTCAAATTACAAAAGGGATTTGAATATTTTGGAAAATTACAAAGATGAGTATCAGAGACTTTATAGTAAAAGAATTAGTGAAAAGTAAACCTAAGCACAAAAATAAGACATTCTTATGTCCTATTTTAAAAAATAGAAAATCGACACAAGAAATACAGGCATACAAATCCGGTGATTTTCAACTCAGAACGATGGGGTACTGAGAGAACTATAATTTTAGTTAAAATTAACACACAATTCGGGTTTAATTCGAATTGAAAAAAAAGGTAGAAAGAGGCGAGAAGCTACAACCTGAAAGTTCAGTAGAAAACCTATAATCAAAACATACAACAGATTGTATGTGTATGGATTCTCAAGGGAAAAATGAAATAGCAAACACAGAAATAGATGAAATGAAACATGTACGTGCGTAAACTATCAATTTAAGGAAGATGATAAAGAAGAGGGTACCGGGATAGCTTGGATTGCTTGAATTTGAGAACAAAAACAAAGCTGCAGTTGAGTAGTTCGACACTGGAACCTTCAGAAGTCTCAATGACATTCTCTCATAAGCCTAAAAAGGTTCTGCTCAGAAGTGAGCCTCCAAAGCTGCATTAAAACCGGAGGTCCAACCGGGAAAGGCTGTCGTTTGTCATGTTTCGTGGTTCACGGCTAGCCCGCGTACATCTTAACCTAGCATTGTATTCACAGCTTGCAACTTTTGTCATAAGCCTTCTATCATACACATGAATGCTTATGTTTGCAATTAAACATTTGAATTTCAAATTCCGTCTTGTAACCCTGTAGAAAGTTTAATGGATTTAGGACTTTATATTCTCATAATATTTATTAAAAAAGAAAAAACTATTGACCAATCCTACAATAAAAAGAGAGATACGCTCAAGCTCAATGGTATCAAAATAATTTATTAACATCTCAATCATAGAATCATTCAAAAATCTATTTACTTCTTTTGTCTTCATCTGTTATAAATTTGTCTTCAACCTCTTCAAATTCAGTAAATAATATTCAGCATAATGAGTCAATTAAACTTCATATATATCAAGGGAATTTCCTGCTTCACATTAATCCTTCCCATTCTTCAAGCTCATTGACAAGGAATGGTCCGTAGAATATTCGTTATGTTTGAAATATAATAGCAACAATAATAATGATAATGGTAATAGCAACCACAATAATAATAACAGCAATAACAACAGTTATTTTAGTAGTAGTAATAACAATAATAAAATAATAAGTTCCCTAAATTTAATGTAATTTCATTTGAATCCTTTACACCCACAATGACCTCAAACAAGTTAGAAATCTTCTTAAATTGAAGCTCTATCATATACTACCCTATTAGGAATTCTATCTTTTAAACAACTTAAAAGTCCTAATACAACTTAAACACGTCACTAAAAAAACAAAAGAGATGAATCCAACGTAAAAACAAACTACTTTTAGTATATGGATTGCTTAGTAAATTGCATTGAACCCTGATTGAGCCATGTTTCAAACTATTTTGCTATGGTTGTTGATGTAAACCATGAGTTCTCAACATTATGCATTTTATATGAATTCTATATGTCTCATGCATCACTTTGGCATTATTTGAGACTATTTTAAATGGGTGAGGTGTGAGGGTCTGATCCTAATAATCACCGGAAATATAATTCGTTATCCTTACATATTGTAACGAAGACTTTCCATATAGTCTAAGACATAGTATGTAAGATGTGGCTACTTATGAAAAGACTTGTACCTAAATTTCTGTCAGACTGTAATCCCCTGAATTTTCCTTTTAAAAATAATTTAATTAATTATTGAGGAAAATATTGGATTAAGTGTTTGATTTAAATTTTATTGACATGAATAGGAAGGGAAGATGAAGATCAGGCCTAAAGATTTTTAAGGATGTGAAGAAAAGGGATTAATCATCAAGTAAGTACATAATTGTGCTTTTATTGGAATTTTGATTGGTGAAGGTGCATGAGTATGATAGATAGGCAAGGCAGGATATCTTATATTAATTAAACATTAGCAAATTACCTATATGGACGTGCTTGGATGTCCATACACTCCTAGTTATGAGTTTAGAAGAATAGACACTTCTATTAGGGTTAAAAATCAGACTTCTAAGTATAAAAAGGAACTTTTAAGAAAATAGAAGTTTTGGACGTGTGCTATTGCGATAAAGGCAAGTAACACCTTTGGTTTTCGTTTAATCGTTGCATGATTGTTATGTATTTGTTATGAATGATTTAAATACGTATTAAGAAATGATTTTCAAAACAAACCCTGTTGATTTATACCAAGTTTTCGTAGGTTTTAAGGTTATGCTTTAGTTTTCCAAAAATTTGTTAAAAGTATGTTTCTACAATTGGTTTTGATTTGTTTTGACTTATACATGAAGTTTTATTTGGTTTAAATTGATCTAACATGTCTAGAGGATGTTTACAAAGGTTTTCGAAGTAATTTGAAGCACTGGTTTGGTGTGTTTTGATTTTAGAAAGAATCTCTCAAAGTTTCGGAAAAACCCAGATTTTACGAGTTTGCACGGATGCCTGCATTACCACTCGAGCGTTGTGTTAGGCATTGAGTGGATTGCCGAGCGCTCGACAGCTCTTGAGCACTATTGAAGGCGCCCCCGCTTGTGTTTTTTAAATTTTCAAAACCCGAAAGTTGACAGATTTCGATAAACCGAACGCCTGAGTGGTGGCTCAAGCGCCTTCTTGAGTGACCAACCTTTTCAAACTTGTTTTCAACGGAAGCCCAAACGAGCGCCCGACAGCGCTCAAGCGCCCTTGACAGATTTTCTGATATTTTGGAAATTGTCTAGTTTTTCACAATAAAAATGTTTTTATTGATTTCCAACTTATGTACCAATAAGATTTAAGTGTTTTAAGATTGTTTGCTCTGGCTGTTGATTAAATTGAATTTTTATAAAGATTTTGGGTACGTTCTATTGAAACAACATTTATTTAAGTTTATTGTTCTAAACTCTTTTCTTTTCAACTTATTGTGATTTTATTGATTCCTACACTTGTATTTGAACTATCTAAAGATGTTTTCAGAGTTGTTTTGATAGAATTACTTATATTTTCCTTTGTGTACCCCGGGGTGGTTATTTCTCACTCATGTAGCTTGAGTTTGAGCTTTGTTTTCCTTCATGTATCTTGGGGATGATTTGAGATGAATAGTGAACTTTGTGAATTGGTTTTGGGTATCAAAGATAATTTGATTTCTGTATTTTGGTTTTGTGTGCCTAATGGGCATAGCTTGGTATGGATCCATAGTCTAGTTAGGAGTGAGAATTGAATTTTCTTTGTTTGGTTAAACCTGTTTCATATTATGCTTCCGTCATGTATAGAGCTGTAAGTTTGGCCCGGACCGCCAGAATCTTGACCAACCCAGTCCGAATAACAGCCCGATTTAAGAATTAAGTTTGGGTTTGAGTTTGGGCCGGGCTTAATCTTGAGCCCGAAGTTGAGTTCGGGCTGGGCTCGGGCTCACAAGGTACAACCCGAAAAAACCCGAATAACCCGAAATATATATACCACTAAAACCCCTTTCTGCAAACCTCCATACAATTGTCTCCTGCAAACCTAAAAGTTTCTTGTCTTCTCTCATATCTCTACCACGGAAGTTGGAATTGCTTGTCCTTCTCACTGACTCATTGTCCATCTCTTCTATTATCAATACCTCACATCTCAAATACAACCTAAATAAAGAAACCCCCAACAAAGGAGCTCAATCGGCAGGAGCTAGCAATACAGTTGTCGTCAATATAGTGGGATATAGTTCTGGCAGTAAGGGATTTGCGATTGCTCACAAGGGATTTGTGATACAGTTCCATCGCTCACAAGTCACAAAGGATTTGCGATTGCTATTTTTGTCAAATCAGACATCTCTCTTTAAATGGGGCATTTCATCTTTCCCCATTTGTTCACTGCTTTCAGGTATTGTTTAATTCCTCTTTTTTCTAGTACTCGGTCTGGATGAGATCCATTAATGTGCTTGGGAGGGAGGGTTTGTTCGGCAATGCACCATATAATCTAAAACTATTTACCCCTCTTTGACTACAAAGTTAGTTCAAATATTTCAATCCCTAGTCTTTTACTGCAGGATGCAAAATTTCATTAAAATTTGATTTCCGATAAGGTAGCAAAACAGAAAATCTTGTTACTTTAGTAGTATTTTATTTTATGTTATTTTTAACATCAATATATATCCCCTAAAATCTTGATTTATTGTTCTTGTTTGGTCATATGCAAATGAGTTATGTGTTTCTTAAATAATTTCGTGGTTTTAATATTTGAAATGTAGATTCTAACTCAGGAAAAAAAAAACGTAGATTCTAAAGTAATTGGAAGAGATAGGAAACATGAATATTAAGTCTATTTAAAATTACAAAAGTTGATTGATTTTATAAAAGGTATTATTTTTAGATTAAGGTTTAAATACTTAAACAATGTGAAAATGCAATGAAACTAATTCTGGAATTTCAAATGGGGTAGGTCCTGTATGCAACATTGCAATTTTTGTGAAACAGCGATTGAGTGGGAAATGTAGGGATGCCTTGCTAATCAAGTAATCATTTTCTATCTCTTGTTTCTTTGAGAGTAGAGGATGCCTTGTTAGGATTAATTCTGATACTGTATTTGTTGTATTGCTGTTAATTCCATGCGTTATGATGGATGGTTGCATCAGATTGGAAGACATGTGAAACTCATAAATATCTTAGTGAATATTTTGTTCTAAGGCTCTTTATAGTTTATACACATCAAAAGTTTGATGGACTTATAGAGATCATTTTTTAACCTAATACACAAACAAATCAATGTATGCCAATAAACTTTATTATGTATATCGAAATATTGCAGTCTTATATATGTGAATGTATCATTGTATCAAGTAGAAAAAAAAAGTTTGGGCTGGCTTGAACCCAACCCGAACTCAAGAAATAATTTTAGGGTTGGGTTTGGGCTCAAAGAGTTTGGGTTAGGGCAGGCCGAGGAGAGTTTGGGTTCACCAATTTTAGTTAGGGTTGAGCCCAAATTCATTGAAACCCAGCCCAGCCCGCCCTACTTACAGCTCTAGTCATGTATCTCGATGAGGCCTTCCTGTATCTGGTCATGCTGCAGCAATCCCGCCAGTCGTGTATCTCAATGTGGTTATTTTGGGTTACAATCATGTATCTTGCTCTGGTATTCCTCGTTGTTGTAGTTGATTGTATTGTACGTGCCAACCCTCCGTGTATTTCGGTTGGGTGATCCGCAATTAGTCGATGACTGTGTATCTCAGCTTCGTACCTAAACCGTGAGATGGCAATCCCTTGACTTAGGCATTTAGGTATTCAAAAATGTGTTGTTTTCATGAGTCCTGTGATGTCACATCATCGTAAGGATTTGGTTTGTTGATTGCAACTGTATTTGATGGTGATTTAGAAAATGAATTGCAACTGAATTATTCATCAATGTTATGTATTTGAACATAGGGCTAGCAAAATGTGATCCGATCCGACGGGGCAACCCGAACCGACCTGATTTAAACGGGTTTGGGTTGGCCCGTATATTAATTGGGTTGGGGTTTCCCCAACCCGCCAGTAATCGGGTCAACCCGATTATGACCCGGCAACCCAATTTAAAAAAAGAGGCAAAAAGTGTCCCGTCTTGACTCGATTAACCCCCAACTCGACCCGAACCCGGTACAACTCAATCCAATTAACCCCCAACCCTATTCTAATCATATTTTTTGAAAAATAAAAAATAAAAAAAAATAAACGGGTTCGCGAGTTGAACCCGTTTATTGGCGGGTTGGGTTTGGGTTAGGGTTTTTCCAACCCGCTATAATCGAGTCTGACCCAAACCCAACCCGATTATGACCCGACTTGAACCCAACACAACTTGACCCGTTGCCAGCTCATTTTGAGCACATGCTATCTTGAAAATTATATGATAAATTGTTTTATACATGCATGTGTTATTTGCTGGGATTATATCTCATTCTTGCTTGTTTTGTTTTGTTTTGTTTTCAGACTTCTATCTTGGAGACGACGATTCTGTAAGGGTAGAGCCACAGGGTACTAGTGAGGAGTATCTATCTGACAACTACGTAGAAGACGATTATTATTGTCTTACGTAGGATTTTTGATTTATGTCTTAGGGATTTTATTTTATGATTTGGAGAGATGAGAGGGAGTGATGTGGTGGACATTCGTGTTCAGATTTTTATAGTAGGAGTTTTACTATTCTATTTGAAGACTTGATCAGATTTTATGAAGTAATAAAGTTTTTGTTTAGTTGGTTTTATTTCCCTTTTGTTTCTACACTCTAATATTGATATAATTGTTGACTTATATTTATGGCTTTGGCTTACTATGGGCTCAAGCATAGTGTTACCGTGAGACGAGTTATATCTTTAATGAACAACTCGGATTCGGGACGCTACACAGATAATTCTATATGAGATTGTGCTATTGTGTTTAGAGCCTAACTGTCATAAGGGTGTTTTGAAATTTGCGGGTCTATTTCCTTTCCAAAAACAGTGGCTCGGCATAGTACTCTGATTCGTTGAAAGCTCGTAAAACTGCCATGTTTAATATAAAATACTATAAAAGGCTACATGACAAATTTTATATGGGAAGGGGGAGGAGAAGAATGGCCTTATAATTTGTAACTTTAAGGTATTCATAAAAAAGGTAAAAGTTGAATATCGTTAGAGGTGTGCACACACCATTAACCGCATTAATTGCAAGTTTGTTTGAGCTTGAATTTGCATATTTTGGTTTCTTTATTTCATATAGGACTATGCTTATGGATTCCAAACATCTTAGACTTCATGTAAATTATTAAGGATCAATTATATCTCAATTGAACATTATTGCTTTATTTAGTTGTCTATCATGCTCTATCTTGTTGTATCATGCTATTGTTATTGTTTATGGTTTTGATTCAACATGCTATAGTTCTACTTGGGAAGATATGTACAACGATACCTACTAGGCATTTAGCTCATTCCTACCATATTTTACAGGTATTTATTATGTGAAGTATGAGGAGTAGGATAAGGCTCGGTTTGTGGACTTACAGATTCAACGTGATCTTGGTGTCGATATGGTCTACATGGCATAGGATCTTAGATAGGGATTTATTTTGACATTAGAGATGATGTTTAGGAATTATTTGATATTATGGATGTGACGTAGGATTATTCTATGTTATCTGTTATATGATAGGTTATTTACAATTGTTACATGTGCACTTTGATTATATTTTTCTCAATAAATATGGATTTGTAATTTTTTTGTATTTTGTTTTGGATTCATTTACATGGGTATTTAGATCTTTGCACTTGAGAGTTGGGTTTATTTGCTTTTGTTTTCACATTGGGGTTTGTGAGAATTACAGTCGCGTTCTAAGATCCCCCTATTACCCTATAGTCCTTATTATATATTGTTTATTTTTAATATAGGAATAATTTAATAATTTGGAACAGGGCATAACAATGATACCTATCAATTCCCCTTATTTGAAAAGGTTCAATTTTGTTGAGTTTCGATGCTAAAGTGCTTTTCATGTAGATCTAGTTTTAGCTGTTGTAGATCTTTTTCCTCGAACTGCATATTGTCTGAGTTGTTCTTTCTTCTCCATCCATATATAGCCTATAAAACAAAAGAACATAAATTACCATTTTCAATCCCTCGATGCTCTAGGCCATCATTGGAAAATATCTTACGAGTTCCTTCATTTGCTAGTCTTCTTAGTTATTTATATTGTGTCAATTTTTTGAAAAAAAAATATGAAGGAAAAAGTAAAAGTGCTAAAGTATCCTTGAAAAATCAATTAATTATACACTGAAATGTCATTTTGGCAAGAAACTTTGGATCCTCGGCAAAGTATTTATAGAGATGAATCTTTATTTTGACGGTTGACATACTTTGGGGAAGTTGATTTTAGTGATATTTTTAAAAATAATTTAAATTCAGTCACCCTATTCTTGATAAATTAAACATAGTGATTTTTTAAAAATATTTGAAAACGAGTATTTATGGACTAGAATGCCCTTGGCTGCATAAATTGCTTGTAAACCTTGTTCAAAGACTTCTAACAATTCCAATTAGGAAGACTTGTAAACTTTGTTAAAATTAAGACTTGTAACAACCTATCTATTAACTTGTAAACCTTGTTCACATCTAATGAAGAGGATAAACTAGTTTGGTCTCTCGAAGCTTCTGGAAAATTTTCTTCTTCTTCCGCTTACCACATCTTATGTCCCCAACATGTTTGGGATGGTGCTCTCAGGTGGTTATGGAGAAAAGAAATACCCTCCAAAAATCAGTTTTTTTATGTGGAAGCTTCTCAACAATGGCTTACCTACGGATGATGCTATCAAGCAATTAGGGATTTCGTCAGTATCTCGTTGTCAATGCTGCACAACACATGAGGAAACCAAGAACCATATCTTTTCTACAAGTTAGCATCTGAATTTGGGAGTTCTTCTAAAAAATTCTCGATATTTGATTATTTTGTCGACCACGAAAGCATGTTAATTTCTTTATGTATATATGAAATTGTTTATTTATACATAGTGTTACCTACTGGGATATTCGTATTTCATCCGTGTTTTGTTTTATTTTGTTTTGTTTTCAGCTGATCCACGTGAAGGCGACCTTGGGGTTGACACACAGGGAGAGTTTGTTGACTATCGCACAAAGGACTATTATTATCCTGATTAGATTTTTTTTAGAGGTTGATATAGATGTTTACTTTTATTGTCACTTTATGGATTAATTGACTATGAAAGAGAGTGATAGAAACCCATTTTACCAGACTTTTGATTTTATCTTGACGAGATAGTTTGATGTTTCATATAATCATGCTTATTGGTGAATTTGATGTTTATCTTCTGCACTCTAATATTAATTGGAATTGTTTGAATTTAAATGTTTGATATTTAGTTGCTTAGGGTTCAGTAGTACTTCGGATACGGGTTTGGTGCATGTTTTGCATAGACCCGAATTCGGGCCGTTACAATTTACTCCACTATCAACAATCAAGTATTTTCATCATGAGCAGCGTTTGCTTGAGCCACCATTGCTGCCAATTGATTAGGTGGATGCCTCCCCTGAAAACTGTAATCCATACGGTTATTTTTCCCACATATTTGACAAGAAGTCTTTGGAGGGAAGGAAGATCTATTTTTCTGATGATTTGGTGGTATATGTGTATTGGTTGGGTTATTGAGGGGCTTACGATTTGGAGAAGAAAATCTAGAAGTATAGTTGTTGGACCTCTGTGGCTTTTTTTGATCAAAGCTAGGTGTTTCGGATCTATCAATTTTAGACTGGGAATCCAACAAAATTTCGTAAGATAAAAGTTTAGACTGGTAATCGGTAAAATTCATAGAACCGTTATGCAGGGCAAAGGAAACCGAAACAATGAAGGGATTGAATGAAGGATTTAAAGCAGTGTTGACATAGTTGATTAAATCATCATCCTCAATCGGTTTACCTACTGCTGCTAGCTGGTCAACCAACGCCTTAGCTGAATGAAGCAACTGATTACATGTTTTACCACCCTGTTGAAGAGTTTGAAGCTGGTTTTTCAGGTGGTGGATCCGTGAACATGAAGGAGAAGCATAGCGATTGGCAAGGGAGGTCAATACTTGACGAACAGTGAATAGACCATAGCTATGAGACAGTACCGATCGAGTCGGCAAGGGTGGCATTGATCCAGCTAAGAACAAATTGGTCTTTCTTCACCCAGAGAAGGCAGTTCGGATTAACATCGGAAGTATCCCGGTTGTCCTTCAAGGGAAGAAGTCTTTCTGGGCAGGGCTCAGAACCATCCATAAAACCTAGGAGATCATGACTTCTGAAGACTGGAAGAAATTAAGAAACCAGTTGAGATAATTAGATCCGTCAAGTTTGACAGAGATGAGTTGAGCAATGTTAAGTGGACTGAAAGCAACATGAAGAGAGGAAGTTGTTACAGCCATGGAGAAGAAAATAGCTGACAAGAAATAGAAGAAAAGAAAAATGGAAGAGAGGATCGTGAAGGGCATGAGCCACTATGGCTCCTATACCATTAAAAATAAATGGAGAAAGGGTCTGCCTTTCAGTACAGAGCCCGTTGGGTATGTTTCCACTTATATGAGATACATTTGTAACAAGAATTTAAAATACAAAATTCAATTCAATCTAACAACCCCTAGAATCAAGGTGGATCTGTGGTATTTCAACTACAGCTGGTTTTGTTTGTTTAACAAGTAAATATAAATAAGACTTATCTTATTCCATAGGATTTTCATACATTCATGGCTAGAATTAAAACAAAAGGTAATTTCCAAATTATTAAATATTCAGAAATAATTGAAAATTATTTTGAATTAAAATGCTTTTAATTTAAACTACTTTTAGATAATAAATAACTATATTTTAAAAAACAAAATATCTATATCTATATTTTATTAAGATATCGAAATCTATATTTTAGATAACTATATTTTAGTATATAATAGGATACTTAAAAATAGGAATGAAAATTAGCTGTAATCATAATTTTGGAATTAATATTTAATATTGGACTACGATATCAATATTTTATTAAAATACAGGTATAGATAACTATAGTTTAATCTCTAACTTAGGTATAGTAAATAAATATAAAAAATGAAATATTATTGTTAAAATAAGTGATTATTCAATTTCCATCCATTAACAAAAAAGGATCAAAATTGAAAAGAATTAGGAAACGCTATATAATTATTTATTGAACTGCGATATTGTAATTTATATTAAACACTATATGCTTTTATTTATTTTTAATCTTTCATCTTGTCTCATTATAATTAAACATTATTGAAATATGGTACTTAAATTCATATTAAACACTAAATGCTTTTTTTTTTATCACCATTATCTTTCATCTAGTCAGGTTATTATTTTTGACTTTCAATCTTAATAAAATTCCCACGTGCAACGCACCTGCATATTTACTAGTATTATTAAACGTATCACTAAAAATCAATTTTCCCATATAACATATACCCATGCCCTATTTTATGATTGGACCAGGCCGACTATTCTCGGAATGGGCAAGGCAAATGCAACTCTATTCGACTTGAGCCTAATCCAGCCACCATGATGAGGCCAAATCTCGTTAAGCATTGACCCGGCAACCCCAATTAAGTAAGCGTACAAATTGGTTCGGTTAAAACCGAGAACCGACAACTTTGGGTTGGTCGTTTTGGTTTCAAAGCCAATGATTTGTTTTTTTGCTTTAAAATCTATAAATCAAACTAATTTTGTTTTGGTTTTAGGCTAATCTTTTGCTTAACCGAACTGAGTAAGCCTGATAGTTTTGAGTTAAAAAGTCACTCACTTTGGCTTGGTCTTGGGTCGATGTCAAACCGGACGAAACCAAACCGAGTTGCACCCCTAAATTATTGCTGACCCTTTCCGTCACAACTAAGGCGGCAATCTATAAGGCTTCCAATAAGAAAAACAAAATCAAAGTTGCCAAATGTACGAAGAAAGGAATGGGGTGGTGTTTCTTATAGATACCATCATTTGGACTGGAGTAAGATTCTTTATACTGAATTTGTATTGCCGGCTAGTCCTCCACGTGGCATTCTCCCTTCTGTCCTCATATATTTGAACTTCCTTTCTGTTTATTTCTTGTGATAGTAGTACTGTTTTACCAAAAAAAAGTGATAGTAGTACTGTTTGGCCTGATCTGATCTCGCCGGAGAAAATGAATGGAGGTCACCGGAGAGTCCTTGCACCACCACAAAAGGGAAGGAAAGATCGAGACGAAGATCTTCTTCTCTTTCGTGAGATGCATAAACGTGATAAAGAACGTGTGATCAGTCTTCTTCAACCCGTGTCGGAGGACTTTGAGCCAAATACAGGTGGGTTCATATCATCTTTTAGAAGTAAAAGAGTGCAGATCAATGGGTATTCCCCAAATTATTTTTTTTCTTAAGTAGATGATAGTTTTAGCCTTGAATACTTAAGTTCAGCAATTCATGCATGTAGGGGAAGGATTTTAAAAATCCAATTCTAAATCCACCTTATCTCATTCATCATCAATCAAATAAGGAAGAAAAAGGGCAAAAACCAGAGAGAGAGAGAGAGAGAGAGAGAGAGAGAACTTAAATTGGTTGCTATATATTGCTACTAGAGAATATCAATTATCTGGCATCCCAATCTTTGAACACCATAGGAGTAATGTGATAGCTGTTTGAAGATCTATATATACAGCCATTAACCTGGTACAACCTTACTTCTTTACCCAGAATTGGGATTGGTGATACACAATATTTAGCATTTATTCAAATTTTAAGGCAACAGTAGGAGAATTTTAGCCCTCATTACTCTCCTATATATATATATATATATATATGCACAGATAAGATAACAAGAATAGTATTTGAGCAGCATGCTTGTACAAGTAGCCAGCCTATGTACAAAAAAGGATCAGTTTCTGCTGTTTATCAGGTTTGATCCCACTTGGATAATTTGCTAGAGGAATTTTCACTATGATCTAATAGCAACTATTTGATCCCTCATCCCATGGCTAACACAATACCACATCAAGTACACCCACCTCACAAATAGAAAGGAAAATAATATAACAAAACTTAATGTTGATCTATAATTTCTTCTATGTTCCTCTATTTCTATCCTAGATTCTATAATTAATCAGGGTGCATTTAATTTTAATGTTGCAGTAACTAAAATCAATTAGTATCTGTTCAATGAGATATTCATTACCCTTAAACTCATTAAATTAACATGTATATATGCTATGTGCTATATCTAAAGGGTTTTTTTGGCTCCAAAACACTGATATTTATTCCCAAGATCTTTCGATTAGTTTTTGTTTGTTTGTTTATTCAGTTCTAATAAGTTGAATGGCTACAGGGAATCAGCCATTGTACAAGATTCCATCTGTAAAGAAGGGGTTGGGATATGACTTTATTACTGAGGGTGATAAAAATGATTATGATTGGTAAGTTTCATCTTATGTTTTCCTTATCATGCATAATATTATATAAAATTTGATTTTTTTTAATGTATGTGAATTTGTTTTTATAGGTTGAAAACACCACCAGCAACTCCTCTGTTTCCATCCCTAGAAATGGAGGCAAACGCCCCAGAATTAGCTCTTCAACAGGCGATACCAATTATGCAACCTCCTTCGAGGGTAAATTTTGTTTCATCACTTCCTACAATGAACCAGTGATTTCTATTAATTTTTTTTTCATGAATTTCAACCTAGTGAAAAAAAAAATATTTTAATCAGTTTTCAGGAAATCCAAAGGTTGCTGAGGCAACCAAAAACATATCGAAATCTTCAAACCCAAATACCAGAGTCCCTTTCAGGTCAGTAACTCCAAGTGCAAGACCCAGTGCTTTGCCAAGTATGACAAGAAGCACTAAAGGAACACAGATTTTGAACCAGAAACAAACCCAATTGGGTACTGATCTTAACAGAAGAGCCAATGTTCCAAAAATGGTGTCAAAATCGGTTAACCAAAAGGAATTTCCTTCTAGTTTTCTTGCTTCAGATGCTTCAAGAAATGCAGGGAGGGGTATGAAGTCTGCTCCTCAAAGCACATGTGTATCACCTCTGATGCAAACTAGAATCTCAGCTATAGCTCCAGCATTTTCTACTGAGACACCTGCAAATTTAAGAACAGATCGATCTTCATCAACTTCAAGGGGTCGACCTAGCAATGCAACAGTGACAATTCACCCAAAACCAGAATCAGTAAAACCTAGAAGGCAGTCGTGTTCCCCAAGCATCACCAGGGGTAGGAAGTTGGAAGCAAAGCAAGAGAATGACCATGATACAAATATGTCAAGAGGCAGAATTCAAACAGCAAATGGATCACTGGCCTTTGGGAGTCGGATGGTAGAGAAGGTGATGAATGCAAGAAAAACAGCAAACAATGAGGATAAAGAAACTACACCAAAATGGAGAAGTCCAACCAATGAAAGGTCAGGTTTTGGAAGCATACTGTCAAAGAATTCCCTTGAAATGTCTCTTAAACACATGGTATGTCAATCTTATTATTCTCTCCTTTGCTTTGTTAATGTATAATATTGTCATAATTAATTAGCTTGTGAATGAAATCATAAATTGTGATGGCTGAGAATTCACTATCAATGACTGGCTAATATTTATTCAACAACAATACTAGTATAGCTATTGAGATACCTATATTGCCATGAAACAAGCATGTGCATATTTGTTTACTTTCTTGTTGCATGTGGTAGGAGCTAAAACAAGATTCAAATGGTTATCGTTATCCAAGCATTAATGTTTCAAGGAGAGATTCTACTTCAACGGAAAATAGTACTTCAAGTTCGCAGTCAACACCCCGAGCAGGTCAGGCACATGAAGCTGGAAATCAACACAGCTGGAGAAAAATGGAGAATAAAAAATTACATGTCAAAGAAGAAAACAGAAGTAATTGGGGACTATGCTGAATATGGGGTCACTAAGTAATTGGCGATTATGCTGAATTTGGGGTTTATTTATAAGATGCCTTTTGTAACAACTAAATTTCATAATTTCCATTTTGCTTAATTAATATCTAATCAAGTTTAGAATAGTTAATTTGTGGTGGCTATCTAATGCAGGTTAGATGGCATCAAACATTGATAACTCAAGTTAATTTTTTTATGGCTACGTTCTTGGTTTGATTCAGAGCAATTTTAGTGTCTTCTAGGTAGAGGAAGACCATGCTCAATAGATCATCTTCATGGAGGTAAGACCAAGCTCATGTTGGGATGAAACCAACTGGATGGAGGAATAGAGATTGAAAAATCAAGAGAAAAGTGTGCCTTGATGCTAAAAATACTTAACAAATAAGGATAAATAGTGTCACAGCTCTTAGAGCTTCATTCTCAATTGATAAACTTCTTAGGAATTTAGGATGGAAATACAAGGGCTGCAAAATTTTTATCCAATTTTTGGATGAATTATAACTGATTTTTTGACCACAATAAATAATCCCTACACTTTCAATGACTCATACCAACTCTTAAACACCATAAACATAGAAGACCACAAAAATTTACATTCTCAAAACATAAATAAATGCAAACTAACTACTCATTATAAAGACAAACTATATACCACACATAAGCATACATAACATCCATACCAAAATATGTGTCTAGCTTATACATTTGAAAACCGCCCTTCAATTAGACCATCACCATGCCAAGCTTCTCTTTCATTTTGAGAAATGTTTCACCGTCCAATGCCTTTGTGAACATGTCTGCAACCTGATCTTGAGTCTTGCAAAAATTGAAATCAATTTCTCCATTTTTGACAAAGTCACGAATGAAATGATACTTGATCCTTTTGTTCTTCCTCTTGTCATGAAAAACTTGATTTTTTGTAAGTGAGATGGCTGAACAAATGTCACAAAAAGGTATTATACCATTCTCTTAAGGAGGGGTCCCAATATTTTAATGCCACATGGCAGTCACCATGGCACACATGTGGCTGCCATGTGGCATCCAATTTCGGTTTTATCAAAAAATCCCCAAATTACCCTTCATTTCTTTTACCCATAACTTAGCCGTTTGAGATCCGATTTGAGCACAGTTTGGTTTATCGGAATCGGTTCAGAATTCTCTTTATTATAGGCTTGTTATTTAAAAAAGATGGGTCCATTATAAAAACCTCGATTTACGTGCCCATATATGTGACGGTTCAAGATATGCATCTTGGGCAATTCTATGGTGCAAAAATGTGGTGCTGACAGTACATGAAGACCTCCCAGTGTGAACTCACTCGCAAAAGAAACGCGAGCGCAAACTTGGAGTAATCAATCTTTTTTTTTTTTTTTGGCAAAAACCCACTAAGGCATGAATAACCTTAGTGGCATTCCAGCGGTGGGAGGAGGGTTGAGGCAGACCCTGACCTGTAGATTAGAATTTCCAATGAAAAATACAAATTCCGGGGGGGACATAAAACCTTACCCCTGATCAAAGACAAAAGACAATAACTAATATCTAATGGAAAATAATCCAGTCCTATCATGGAACAAGCAATTTCTAACATTCTGTGACAAGCTAGAAATAGAATCATAAAATCTGTTCGTGAAATGAATACATCCCTCATTTGCCAAATAATCTGCCACTGCATTGGCTTCCTTGTAAACATGATACATATCTCGATTGAAAGCTATCAATCTCTCTTTTATTTCTCTCCACCAAAGCAAAAATTTCCAAGGAATGGACACCAATCTAGCAAAAGTGTCCACTATGAGTTTCGAATCCGATTCTATATGAAGCTCTTGAATTCCATACTTGTCAGCCAGACGAAGACCATCTCTGAGAGCCAAGAATTCTACCAAGGTATTAGAATTATGACCATAGTAAGCCGAAAAGGCAGCAATAAAATGCCCAGAAGAATTTCTAATAATTCCTCCTCCTCCACTAATTCCAGGATTTCCTTTTGATGCTCCATCAACATTCAAAATATAAGGATAAACTCTTTGTCTTTTCCAACGAATGAATTTGGGAAGTAGGAACTTAAATGGAGGATGAAAAGCATTTATTTTTTCTAATATTGCAGCTCTTTGAGTCCCACAAGCTATTGTCGGCTTGGTATAGTATGAGACCTCCTGAATCCACCTTTGAATCTTTGATATAATATGACTTCCAGACATGGGGACTTCTTCAAATCTTCTTTTGCACCTTGCAGTCCAGATTTCCCAACATATAAATAAAGGAATGACTTTAAAGAGAATACCCAATTGATCATTCACATTTGGATGAGAAAACCAAAAAGAAATTCTGGTTTTTAGATCATGGAGAGGATGGTAGTGGCATTGAAATAAACCAGAAAAGTGATCCCAAATTGTTTTAGCTATATCCCCAAACGAAAAAAGATGATTAATGGACTCTCTTCTTTTGTGAAGACAACAATTGCATTGGGAGCACAGACTAACACCACTTCCTTGAATTCTATCATCAGTTGACACAGCACCCTTTAGAAGCTTCCAAATAAAAACACTAATCTTTGATGGAATGAAACTATGCCACAAACACTTACCCCAAATAAACGTAGTACCTCTTGTTATAATTAAATTCCAAGCTGAAAAAGTGGAGAAAGAACCTGAAGAAGATGGCATCCAAAGAGCTCTGTCTTTCAAAATAGAAGGTCTATAATGTATATCAGCAATTTCTGAGACAATATTTTGAGGAAGGAACTGAGCAAGAATTTGAGTTTTCCATGAGCCATTTCCTTCTATGAGATCAGCCACTTTTAAATCAACATATGGAGAAGGGTCTTCAAGAACATAATCTGAAATTTTCCCAAGATGTGACCATTGATCAAAAAGAAAACTTACCTTTCCTTCCTCCAAGAACCAGGCCGTGTTATCAATAACCATATCCTTCACTTTGAGAATGGATTTCCAAATCTTAGAACTTCCACATTTATCTTTAATATTCTGAAAATCTCTAGAAGGAAAATATTTATCACTCATGCATTGAGACCATAAGCTTTCCCCATGAAAAACCTTCCAAGCCATTTTCATTTGAAGACTCTGCATAACATCAATAATCGATTTTATTTCCAGGCCTCCCTCAACTCTTGGCTTTGTAATTTTATCCCACCTCAACCAATGCTTCTTTAGGCCATGCCCAGAACTTTCCCCCCAAAAGAAATTAGAGAAGATAGTTTCAATTCTACGTAATACTGCTTTTGGAACAGGAATGGCGGACAGGGAATGAATAGGAATGTTTGCTAGAACACTTTGAATAAGGATAACTTTACCTCCATGAGAAAGAATCTTCGATTTCCATCCATTGATTTTTCTTTGAATTTTCTCTAACAATTCAGCAAAAATATTCAAATTTGCTCTTCCATGAAAAAGAGGCTCCAAGGTATTTAATTGGGAAGTTATCTTTTTTGAATCATGAGATAGCTAACAGCATGTCTAATCTTGAATTAGAGATTTTAGAAGAAGCCAATAAACAACTTTTCTCGACATTAATAAGCTGGCCAGAAGCATCTTCATATGATCTTAGAAAATTCAGCAGATTAACCATTGAAGCCCTTCTTCCATTAGTAAAAATAAGAACATCATCCGCAAATAACAGATGAGAAACAGTAATAGAAGTTCTACCAATATGATAGTGCCCCAAGGAACCCTCTTGTAGCATCAATTTAAGACCCCTACTCATAACCTCTTCAGCAATGATAAATAACAATGGAGATAAAGGATCCCCTTGGTGAAGCCCCCTTGAGGACTTGAAAACCCCACAAGCTGTACCATTCAAGAGAACACTAAACCAGCAATTATCCAAACACCTTTTGATAAGATTACACCAAGTATTAGAAAACCCAAACCTCTTGCAAACCTCAATGATGAAATCCCATTCCATTCTATCGAATGCTTTAGCCATGCCTAACTTAAGCATTATATTGCTCCCCAAGCACTTCCTGTTAATATCTTGGCATAATTCATGAGCCAGAGAGATATTTTCAGATATATTTCTACCTTTAACAAAAGCACTTTGCTCCCTACTTATAATAAGAGGAAGAATAAAAGAAAGCCTTGAAGCTAAGATCTTTGCAATAATCTTGTAAGAAAAATTACAAAGGCTTATTGGGGGAAATTCTAAAAAGGCTCTAGGCTTATCCACCTTGGGAATTAAAGCAATGAGAGAAGCAGTAAAAGATTTTGGAAGAGGACTACCATTATAGAATTCAAGCACAGCTGCATAAATATCAGAAGCAATAACCTCCCAACAGTACTGAAAAAACCAACCTGTAAAACCATCTAGACCAGGGGCACTATCTAGATCAAGATCAAAAACCACCTTTTTGACTTCATCAAAAGAAGGAACCGAAGAAAGAAGATCATTTTGGCTGCTCTCCAAAATAGAGGGGATCCCATGCAAACTGTCATTGAAAGAATGAGGAACTGAAGAGAAACAAGAAGAGAAGTAAGAAATGGCCTCATCCTGAATAGTACCCGAATCAGATATCCAGTCACTACCTTGCAATAATTTCTTTTGCTTACGAATTTGCAAGGAAGCGTGAAAAAATTTAGTGTTTTTATCTCCATCATGAAGCCATTTTACTCTAGATTGCTGTCTGAATAAAGTCTCCTATTGAGAGATGCTATGAATGAGATCTCTTTTACATTGATGAATCTGATCAGAAATGGACTGACTCCAATGATGAGAAAGAATATTTTCAAGTTCCACCACTTTAGAAGATAATTGTTCAATCCTTCTGTGAACATCCCCAAAAACTTCCCAATTCCACTTACGAAGAACAAATCTCAAATTCTTCAATTTCCTTGAGAGAACAATCAGAGGAGAACCATCCATATGATTATTCCAGGAGTTTCTCACCACATCCAAGAACAAATGGTGAGAAGTCCACATTTTCTGGAATTTAAATGAAAAGGGGCCAGCTCTATTCGAACCTTGAATGAAAGAAAGGCAAAGAGGGGAGTGATCCGAACAAACCCTTGGAAGATGGGAAATCCTCAAAGAAGAAGCAATGCTTAAACCCAAGTGATTGATGAAAAATCTATCAAGTCTTGCCCAAATCCTCCTCTGACCAACTTGCTCATTGCACCAAGTGAACTTTTCTCCCATAAAACCCAGATCCTTCAAACCAACTCTGTGAGTAAAGTCTTGAAAATCCTGCATTGATCTGCTATCAGGACATCTGCCCCCAATTTTCTCATCAATCAAAAGAATGGAATTAAAGTCACCTCCAATTAACCAGGGCATTGTAACTGAATTAGAAAATGTCAACAGATCATCCCATAAAATTCTTCTCTCCTGGACAGCACATTTTGCATAGACAAAGGTGATTAGAAAAGGGCTAAACTCAGCATTATTAGAAGAGACTACAGCTGTGACAAATTGAGTATTAAGAGATATGAAATCCAAGCTAATTAAATTAGACCAAAAAATCCAGATTCTACTGTCCACCTCTGAATTAAGCTGAAAATTCCTCATTTTGATCTTCTTTGATAAATTTTTACACTTTGCAATACTTGTCATAGGCTCTAAAACAGCAAGTAGCTGGATTTTCTTAGTTATAACATGATGGTTTAGCATGTCTATAGAATCAGAATTTGCTGCCCCCCTTATATTCCAGACCATTGTAGAGATCATGATAAATTTGAAGAAGAGTGTTTTGAAGGGCCCTTATGCTTGGACCTAGTATTGATATTAGAAGCCACCTTACTACTTTTCCTCTTAACTTTCTAACTTGTGTTTCCAGATTCCATAAGAAAATTTTTTCCACTGATCAATGAGATATCCGGATTTGCCATAGTGGTTTGTAGCTTTTTTGAGAGAAATTCCTGATCTTGAACTAAGGAAATCTTAGCACTGCTCAATGAAGAATAACCCTCTGGAAAAGATGATCGACCACTTCCCAAATTCAGAACCTGCACAATGGAATTCGACCCAATTTCTTTCATGTTTCCTTTTTGAAAAAATACTTCTAAATCCGTGTTTTCCATTGAAGCTTGAATAGCAATCGAATTAGAAACTGATTGCACTCTCCTTCTATTTTGAACAAGGCTAACTCCAGACGAATTAGCAATAGAAACTTGCTGTTCTTGATCCTTCTGCAATAAAGCTCCCACAAACGCAATATTTCCTTTTTCTCTCGTCAGTTGGGATTCCAAAATATGGGCAGAAGATGTTATTTTATGTAAACTTTCCTGCTGATTACCAACAGCAACAACAACATTATTATCCTTCAAAGCTTCCATAGCATTATTCTCATTCAAATCTTCAATATCATCTTTCGAACATTGCTGTAAATTTTCAGAATCATTCAAGATCTGTCGTTCCAGCATATTACCAAAATTTGTTATTTTATGTGGACCTTCATTCCGATTCTCAAGAACAATCTGCTCATTCAAACCTTCAATAGGATTTTTTGGAATAAGATCAAAAGAATTCTCAAGAGAGGGATACTTCTCAAATTGCCCAATACGAACATAATTTTGCTTAACACCTTCTGAAGTTTTTTTTTTTTGTAATAGCCGGCATGAAAAAACTTCATGACCTTTGTGACAGCAACCCGTGCAAAACAAAGGAACTTTCTCATATAAAATCTTTTGCCATCGACCATAATCTGATCCCAGCCGGATCCAAATCTTGTCTGGTCTTTGTTTTAACAAATCCATCAACACACAGACCCTTGCAAGACTAGGTCTTGTAAAATTTTTTGTAGGAGCATCCGTGCATAAGGGCTTGCCTACCACTCCTGCAATAGAGAATAGAAAGGATTCTGGGAAAAGATTTAAAGGCAGGTTAGGAGGAGATATCCATACCAGAGCCAAAGATGATTCCTTAGAAGGATCAAAACGAAATCTCCATTGAAAAAGTCGAAAATAGAATCCCTTGATGACAAGAGACTCCCTGGTCCAGACTTTAATGAAATCCTTTTCATCTTTGAATCGCAGCAGAAGATGACGCCCATCCAATAATCCTACGTGAAAGCTTCCTTGGACTCCCCAGGTTCTGAAAATGGCATCTTGAACAGTGTCCACTGAAGGCCTTCCTGATGCAAACTTTGCAATCAAAGCAAAGTTAAAAGCACTTAGAGACTTATTGATCTCTACGTCCGAGAACTCCACAGCAGGGCACCCATGAAAAGAAGTAACTGGTTTTCTAGGTACATGCACGTCTTCAACAATGAGAGAAGTTGGTAGAGCAGCAACAACAGAAGCAAAAGATCTAGGATGATCAGGGGGAATAGAAGAGGATCCTCCTTGTATTAAATCTGCCATTAATGGAAGAAAGACAAGCAAACCCAAATCGCCCCTAAGCAAACCCTAATTGCCACTTGTTGGCTCTTAAATCTTTTTTTCTTTTCAGCTCAAATCCTTTTTTACTCCCTCTAATTGGAAAAGCTTAAGGAATGCTTTCAACGTTTGGGAGAGCAACTTGGAGTAATCAATCCAAAGGAAATACCTCTTCACTATCTAGCTTAGCCTATGGATCCATATACAGCTATGCCCGTTGACACAACTCACACATATCACAACTTAACCTGATACAATTGAATACCAATTCATTTGCATAAATCCCCAATCTCTGATTTCATAAGTAATACTTCAAACTTAATAACCATACCACACCCTCGGGTGATAAACATGTATAAATCTCATTAACATAGACACATGATAACTGCATCTCTAATACGGGAGAATACACACTTCTACTGCAGAAGGAATACACTCAAATCAACCACAGGAAGTAGTATCACTCAACCGTGATAGAAAGAACAGAAAGTTCATATATTAACCCGAAATTAAACCCTTTTAAGAAAACACATCCAAAACTAAATTAAATCTCCAAATCAGGTTTCATAAATGTTATCATACATGAATCATGATTAGTAAGTTTTGGACAAGTTGTATTTCACATTCATAAGTAATAATAAGGTTCCTAAGTCTTGACTGAAACTTTCCTAATTAAATTGCCTATTAATGCCCAACTTCTATATTTAAAACCTAAGGTATTACATTTTGTAATTTATATTATTTTTCACTTCCAGTAGATCACACAGACCCATATTGTAATTTAAGAGTTGGTTCTACTCCCCAAATTTATGTTTAATTAAGTCTAATCCACTATTTCCATAACCTTGCCCTTTCAGACACCTATTTACATTCATCATTCCAAATTATTAGTCTTAAATCCAAAATAATTTCTGTTAGTTCCTACACCTCAATTTAACCCCTATACAGGTGTTACAATAATTAAATTGCTAGGAAAATTATTAAATATTAATTTAGACCTAAAATCCCCAAATATCAAATCTGATTTAGGGCACTTGACATGGGCCTTCGAGTGACTTGTTGATCAAGCAAAGCAGCTTATAAATAGGGACCTATAGGCAAGAGAATGAGCTCTCTATCAACACACAACACAACTACATTTAGCTATTCCAGTCTCCTCAGACCCTCTATCCGGTCTCCTTAGACCACCATACTCTCATGCTATCCTCATAGCATGAAGTAGCATATCCTCATGTTGCTTCCTGTTGCAACAACACATGGAGATCCCCCTTACTCCTCCTGGACAACGCTAAGAAGATACGCCCTACTCCGATCACGGCTAGGTACAATCTCGCTTACTCCTTCAACCAAGGCTAAGGGCAGTCACTATGTGCACCCTGGAACCAGTAATCGTCAAGGTGGTCCCCGATCTCTCCTCTTTATACTCCGATCACGGCTATAAGGAAACAGGCGGTAGGTACCGAGATCTTGTTGGATTTCTTTTTACCTTTTATTTATTATCATCACTATCTATCCTTGAAGTAGCCGTCGCCCCACACGACACTCAGTTCATGTAGATTCTCCATCAAACGGCCACCACCAACGTGGTCGTCGTCTATGTTGCCATAAAATTGGGGGAAGAACCTTGGAGGACAAACCCCAATCCTCTCAACAATCGCCGGATCAGAAGTCTCTAAATCCATAGGCGGATGGGTCGTATTTGAACCGCTACCCATCAGATTCTGGGTGCGATCGGCGCCAGGGTCGAAAGTTTTCAACTCCTTGCATCGGCACAGATGCTGGCACACCCGCGCACTTACGCGTCCCCGAGTCGAGCCGGAAATGATGGGAACAATGACAAAGTAAATAACATGTTAATTATCAAGCATAAAAGAAAAATTAGTGTGTGCTCATGTGATCACAACATAAAACAAAGATGAAAGGAAAAAGGTGAGAATTAGGGGTATGTACAATGATCTATAATTAAAATAATAATAATAATAATAATAGAAGTTCAGCCTTCTTGAATTATTACATCCTTTTTCCATCACCTTGATTGAACATAGGATTGCCTTCATAATATTTCTCACCTCACTAACACCCCATCCACACTTATTATCAAACATATAAGAAATAGATGAAGAAGGAACATGGACTAAATTCTTTGATTAAAGTCTCTCATCCTCTCATACTAAATAAAAATAACCCAAAGAAGATGGTTCTTCATTCAAGTAAACAATTCAATGCATTGATTCAAGTGAAGCCAATAGAGAAAGGAAGCAACTATTATGCTTTCATGAGAAGAGACATCAAAATATTAAGCTATTATTCAATGAAAAGTTAGTTAATCATACATACAAGAAGTTAGTTAGCTTACCTTGAAGTATGAAAGAATTTGAAGGTGTTCAAATATCCTTTAAAGCCAGGACAACAGATTAAGAAGAACTTCTTGCTTTAACAAATTTGTTGTATTCTTGAGAGCTTGAGGTGGTGTAAAATGATTGAAAAAGCACACTCACTTACAATGTGGTATTGTACCAGGCCCAAATCTCCACGTACTTTAACAAGTATAAAAGCAATCTAACTAAAGAGATTGAGACCAAGATATAACGAGGAAACCCTGGTAAGCCAACTAGGTAAAACCTCGAGTCTCTTAAGGTGACCACCCCTTGTAAATCAATCTACTATGAACAAAAAGAATACAATAAGGTTTATAACAAAGTAGACTCCTCTAATACTTACAAAACCTTTACAACAACTCTTTCTTGTTCACGCCACGTGGAGAGAAGCACAATTCAATGTCTGGAATCCAGCAGCTATCCCACCACCGACGATCAAAATCCTCCAATCATGTTTGGAATAGCGCATGCCAAATTCAGAGAGACAGCCACTTGGAGAAACATGTTGTCGACAAAATGTAAAACAATGCTCACTATGCGTGCATCGATCCACGGGCCCACGTCTGCATGGTTGGGACATTCTTTGGGAGAATGGGGAATGGGAGTCACCACTGCTTGATTGGGGTGCAGGCAAACATCTGGGTGCCTAGTGTTTGTCTATTTTTGGTCTGCAGCTTGAGATTCTGTTTAAGTGCCCGGTTATGATTCGGGGAAGTCCGTAGACACGCCAGTCTGCCCCGTCGGGTGACGGGTCCCACAGGTTGTCCCTGGTTAACCTTGGTTAATCATGGTTTGAGTCAACTCACTCTTATCTCACTTGTTCCTAAACCAGCTATAAACACCCTAAATTGCACCTTATAAAATATTGAATGAATATTCGCACGTAATCGAAATTATAAAAAGGAAACTTCCTTTTTGTAGTCGACATAACATGTTGGATTAGGTATTTCTTCTTTGTAGCCGACATCTTATGTCGGATACAACATTTTGTTGTGTATCCGGCTTATTATGTCGGTACATGAGTTGGCACTCAGAATCTTTTTTGTTAGGCAGTTATGCCACATCAGCAATTGCATGTGGGCGTAACTGAATTGTATCCGACGTAATATATCAGATACACATATTATTATGTGTATATGGCATATTAGGTCGGATAAGAGGTGTGCTATGTGTATCCGACATATGTTGTCGGATACACATGTTTTGCTTCAATTTGGAAAACCTTGCGAGATCTCCCTTATTTACAGCCATACCTGTATCTGGGAAGTGGGAATTCTCCAATTTGTTCTCCGGAATTGATCAAATTCCACAAATTCAAGCTTTAGAGATGAGTTGGAAGGTTCTAGACAACTTTTTGTGTCTACCCTTGTGACTATCCTACCCTTGGCCTTGCCTATAAATAGAAGGCTCCTCAAGCAAATGGCTGAAGAATTGGAGGTCTAAGGCTTTAGAAGAAGAGGGGAAACTCTGCCCAACTTGTTGTTCAAGTCTTTCAAACTCTCAAGGTAAGCTCCTACACTCTTCTCCTTTACTTTTCTTTTAATTTTGGCTCTCTCATTTTCTACCTTTTTGTAGTGTAAAAGCCTCTATGTGTTTGTAGACCCAAACCACGTCCAAAGTACCTAAAGCATCCTCTCTAGCCGTAAAACGTGAAGAGAGAGCTTGGGGAAACGGATGTTGGGATGGATCCTTAGGATTAGAACCCATTGTTACAAGATTTGTGGTATGCTTGCTGTGGTTCTTGGTTTTAATCTCAATCATTGAGAGGTTACATAGATCCATGCTTTCAATGGCATCTGATCTTGAATCTCTTCGAAAATTCTGATTTCCTACACTTTGTCATGCACACATATCATTAGTTTTGCTAAAAATAGGCTTAGATCTTAGGCCTACCATATTCAATATGGTAGATCTGGGATCAGAAGCCTAAGATTAACTTCTCAAGACTTTGTGAATGGATTTTGAGTGATCTTATCTTTTAGAGATGGCCTTATGGTCTAATCTCTCTATTTTGGGCATTTTGCCTCAATCCGGGAAGGTTTTGGCTCATCCTCTCCAATAAATGAGAGATTGGAGTCAAGTTCTGTTCCCTAAATCTTTTTGGGATTGGTTCAACTCATTTTTGGTGATTTCAATCCAAATCAATCGGACCGCACACACACCCTCACTGTTTTGGTTTGATTTCAATCAAATTCTTCAAATCTGGACAGCACCTGTACCCTGTCTTAGAACACTCATAACTTCATCATCCCGATGAATTGTTAAGTGATTCTAAAGATATGTGGTAGGTGAAGATGTCTAGTTACTGTTTGTAAAATTTCAGCAATTTATATGAAGCCAATTTTTGATACCATCTGATCAAAGTCGACAGATCAGTTCGGATCAGATTACTGAACTTGTCACTTTGATTGAGCACCATTTGCTCATTTTAGCTCCGATTTGGATGATTTTAATCTATGTGTTTTCCTTTGCGAGTCTATTTTCAAATCCAACTAGTTTAAAGAGTTTTCCCTTTGATTGGTGCCTTGTGTGTTTGATTGACTCAGAGTTGCTTAGTGGCAGAGTTCTGGGTTAATCTGTGATCCTTTAGGCATGTTTCAGAGGTCACACAAGTCACCAATGGATGGAGTTTTGTGTGAGGCCTATTTCATTCGAAAGATGACACCACATACTTCATTCATGCATGTTTTTAAGGATTTATATGGAGCCAATCTCCACCAATAGAGTTGCAAAGTAGCTACTCGCCACTTTTTTTGGTTTACAACAGTAGATTTGAATGAGTGTTTCTCCATCGTTTTTAATCGGTTTGAGCTGATTTTTTTTTACTGAATCTTCTACTTCATATAAGATTTTAAATGGCTTTGGTTTGACTTAAATTGGATTTAAGTTGAATGATTTATGAATGGTTGAGTTTTCCAAGATTGAATGGCTTTATATTGAACCGATTTTTCGGATTTGTCTTGATTTGATTTTCTTCAAGTTTTATTTTGATTTTCACTTAATCATGATGTCTTAGAGGTGATACACTTACGGAGAGAGTCCAAGATCAATTGGACTATTCTTAGGAGAAAATCATACAACTTTGTTCCTTTTTAAGCATTTTTGAATGATTTTAATTAGCGAGCATTTATTTGAGTATGAACGGCATATGGTAGCCACCTTGCGTGGATGAGTGGGGGTGCTTAACACCTTCCCCTACTCATAACCTAATCCCCTAACTTGATCTTTGGATTTAACCACAAATTGGAGCTACTTTAGCTCTATTTATCTCTTTTATGATCCCTTTGGTGCCCATTCACACCTTAACTTGAATGGTGGCTACTCCAACCCTTTATCAATCTCGTGTGATGATCAGGAAGTTATCTAGGTGATTTTCTATGTCTCACAACTGGCGACTCCGCTGGGGAACAGTGGATTTAAGCCATGATTTGTTGCTTGTTCATGTTTTTCTTGTTGTAATGATCGCTTGCTGTGTTGTTTGATTACATGAAGCATGTTGAGATGTGTGGAAATCTGTTGTAAGTGTTTGGAAGACCTCGAAGGTTGGATATGTGATGCATGTATTGGTTTGTATCTAGAACCATGTTTAGGAGGCTCACCTTGTCAAACAATGCTTGAATATCTTGTTATCATGATAACATGTTTGGATTTGTATCTTGAATGTCATAGATTGGTCACGAGCATGATAAACATGAAATCTAAATATTTGGTGTTTGTTGTGAATGTTTTAAGCATGATCACCATGATTGATTGCCTTTTTGTATAACATGCTTATATGCTTGTATGATATTTTTGTGGATGCAAGATTAGTGTGAGCAGGTTAGGTGTTCTAATTATCTTGTTTACTTGCATATATGCTTCAATTGTGATTTCTATATCATGCCTTGGTGGATGTGGTTGTGTATGCATGGCTACGAAAAAAGAGTGGCAAGGGTGGGACGTTATGATGAATGTAACCTATTTTTCAAATGCACATGTGCACCTTTTCTATTTATTTGCATGACCTACCTATCACCTATAGGAGGTTGAACCCGAATGTTTGTAGCTTGGCGCACCGAGGTCGTTACTTCGGTAAGCGAAAGTGAAAATATTCACCTTAGAGCTTTGAGCTAATGATGTGATGACATTGTGGATCTTTGAATTATAGTCATACACTAGGCTTGAGATCTAAGTTGCCATTAAGCCAAAACCCCTACGCTTGAAGGTGGAGAAACACGTTTTTGGCCAAAGTAACCAATTACGATGGGAAATGGGGTTGTAATCGAGGGAATGCCATTTTGCATGGTTCTAAGGCCTAAGGCATGATATGGACATCATATTGAAGGTAAATGCAAGGTATCAAGGTAATTTCAGTTTGTTTTTTAGAATTGCTTTCATATTTTGTAAATCAAGCCCATGGTGTCCATATGTTTTGGGATTGTTATTTTTCCCAAACGGGTCTCATATCCTAAGATTGGAGTAGCCCATAAAAGGAGTTTTAATTCCTTTTAGAAGTCATCTTACCCAAATTCCTCTAGGAGGCAACCTAATGTGTAAAATCCATACATTTGGTGTTTTATTGCGATGGGAGTCTAGGCCCATCCCTTATAAATGTATACTAACAAATTTCCTTGCAGGTTTTGGTCAAGAAAAGGTGTGGGAAAAGTGCTAGTACAGAGAGCATTCTAGTATAGGATTTCTCATTTTTTTGTTTAAGAGCCCAAGAAGGCAAAGTTGTAACATATAGCTCGTGAAGGCACATTTGTACTTTGTTTTTTTAAGCCCTGTGGAAGGCATGGAATAGATTTTGTATACATGTGTTGTAAAGTTCTTTTTATCAATGTCATCATGTTCATGGTCTTCATGCACCATTTGGCAAGGATTCAAGTGTCAAAGTCCACTGTTGGACTATGTTAGAAGCCTAAAAATAGGTGAACAATGAGTGGGAATAAAGATAAAATGATTGCTAAAAATCTGGGAATCCTTGTAATAAAAAAAGGGTGTTTCTGGCATTAACCGAAAACACAGGTTGGCAACACCATATTACTTGTATATCCGGCTTAAATGTCGGTAAAGCAATTTTTTATTGTATCTGACCATTAATATCGGATACAACATAAAGCACCTTTAGCCGACCTGATATTTCGGTTACAACCCAGAAACTTGCATTTTGTTTCCTATTCCAAATCTTTTAAATATGCAAGGCCCAAAACATTGTAAGTAACCTGTGAGCACCTCAATAGCATTACTGGGGAATAAATTAAGTGTTCAAATGATTTAACCAAGGATCAAACAAAATTTTGGAGCACAAATCCACTCTTTCCTCTAAGCTTAAAGAAGATACATCAAGGGGGAATCAAGGTGTCATATTTCTTGGTGCCAAATCACCTCTAACATGTTCCAATCATGCTTTTAAACTTGAAAGCAGAGGTAAATTTCCAGTTGTGCTTAAGCTTCTAACTTTGGGGTATTTGCCTAAAATGTGGGGCAAATAAGTCAACATATGATTATGTCTTTCATAACTTGTCTTTAAGATGAGTTAAAATTCAATATTATGATTGACTTATTTCCCAAGCTAATTTTTCAAATAAACCTCCAAATTTAACTCATTAAGGCTTATACTTTCAAGGAAGCACTCTTCAAATCATATCCTAAGAAAGAAAAGAAGTAAAACTTTTCAAGTGGATGCATAGGTTGTGTGGGAACCTTGGAATCCCGAACCTCTAAAAATCTCTTTATGCGTCAATGGGAGACCATTGAATTCCAAGATGTAAAGATAAAAAATTTTAAAAAATAAAAAAATAAAAAAGAATAAAAATGGTAAAAATCAACTTCTTTAAAGTTTTTTTGAGTTTCTTTTTTAACTCAAAACCTTTAATGAAGGATCAAAGATCATCATGGGCATCTAAAAGCCTTGGAATTTCAGATTTTATTTAAAATCTCCATAGGCCTCTGAAAGCCTTTGAATTTCAGCTTTTTAATCTTCGTAGGCCCTTGGAAGCCTTGTAATTCCATCAATCTTTATCAGGCCTTTGAAAGCCTTGGAATTAAAAAAAAATCAATTCATAGGACAACTGAAGGCCTTTAAACTTCAGATTTCATGGGCCACCAGTAGCCTTTGAATCCCAAATCTTCATAAGCCTTAGGGAAGCTTGAGTAATTCTCTAATTTCATAGGCCTTCTAAAGCCTTAATTTAGAAGCTCATAGGATTGTTGGAAGCATAAAATTCCAGATTTTTTAAAACTTCATAGGCATGAGGAAACCTGCGTAATTTGTCCACTCATAGGATCTCTGAAAGCCTGAAATTTCAGAATTTTGTCTGCATAAGCCCTTGGAAGCTTGAGTGATTCCAATTCATGATTTGTCTAAGAGCTTTTATTTTAGACATTTCATATTTTGTGGGACATGTTGGAAGCCCTAGAATATTCCAACAATTTCTTTGGTCGGTCTTTTTCGTACCAACCAATGGATAAGCCCTTGGAAGCTTGAGTAATTCCAGTTCGTGATTTGTCTAAAGGCTTTTACTTTAGGCACATCATATTTTGTGGGACATGTTGGAAGCCCTAGAATATTCCAACAAATCTTTTGATTGGTCTTTTTCATATCAATCAACTCCATTCAAGAAGGTTATCTTAACCAAATCAAAAAAATAAAAAATATACAATAAATATTCCAAACTCATGTTCGCTAAGCCTACATGCATGCATTCATAGGTGTGTAAACATGATTTAAAGGGATACTGATATTGCTTTTTCTTCCTTTTGCAAGGTTTTCGGCTTCTACCTGCAACCATTGCTCCCAGACGCTCACAGAGACTGAAATCTGCAATCATGAACCCAACTGAGAACCAATCAACTGTGTCCGCTTAAGACTTTCATCAGTTGCAGGAGCAAGTGGCTGGGCTTGCCAAACTGCTGGAAAACTTATTGTCAAACCAAGCACAGCAAGCTCAGGCTCAGGCTCACCAAGCCTCTTCATCCCACAATGCACCTCCACCACAAACCAATATCCCACCTCAACCTGAATATCACCAACCTATCTCCGAGCATATTTTGATCAGGGAGGAGGAATCTGAATCAGAGAAAAAGAAAGAGAAGGAGAAATTGAGGGAGGAAATAGAGAAAAAATTTATGAGTAAGTTGAAGTCACTTCAAGATTAATTGAGAGAGGTGAAGGGAGTTACCTCATTTGGGGGAACAAATTTTGAGGACCTCTGCTTCTACCCAGAAGCCAACTTACCATTGAAGTTCAAGTGTCCCGACTTTGAGAAGTATGATGGGACGGGCTGTCCAATGAGCCATCTTAAGCTGTACTGTGGAGCCCTGTGCCAGTATGGAAGAGACGATGGGGTTTTAATCCAATTATTTCAGAGGAGCCTGGTTGGCCCAGCTTTGAGGTGGTTCTCAACTCTTGACCATGGAAGGATCAAGAGATGGAAAGACTTGGCAGATGCCTTCTTGAAACAATATCGTTTCAACTCGGAAATCATATCAGATCGATACGATATGATGAGAATGTCCAAGGGGAAAGAAGAATCCATCAGACAGTATGCCAAGAGGTGAAGAGAGACAGCTGCCCAAGTTAGACCACCTATGTTTGAGCAGGAGATGATCTCCACTTTTATCACTACACTGGGGCTGCCCTTTTACAATCACTTAGTGGGTCAAACCACTACAAATTTCGCTGCCCTGGTTCAAGTGGCATACCGCATAGAGGACGGAATTAATTCTGGGAGAATCATTGATTATTTTGCCACGGCTGGTCAACAAGATTCCACCTCCTCTAATTTTTCTGCTCCGAAGAGAGGAAATGGAGCGAAGAAGAACGGAGGCAAAAAAGAGGGGGATGTTAACATGGTACAACAACCATTGGCTCCCAATAAGCCCATCCAAATCAATGTTTCCACCCCACTTCACACACCAATGCAATCAACCCCATCCACACAACAAGCGCCCATCAGGGTTAA
The DNA here is from genome assembly GCA_947561395.2 of Buxus sempervirens. NCBI lineage: Eukaryota > Viridiplantae > Streptophyta > Magnoliopsida > Buxales > Buxaceae > Buxus > Buxus sempervirens. Next base: position 2,632,859 of record OX387195.1, read on the forward strand.
TATTCCAGCAGCACCATCAACCCAAAAAAGAGTTTTTACCAAGGAGGAGAGGGATGCCTAGATGGCATCGAGAAGAAACAGGGTTTTAACTCCTATCCCCATGTCTCCTTCTCAACTGCTACCCACCTTATTGAAAGCAGGGTATGTACCTTTAAGGGAGTCAAATCCTAATGCATCCAAAGGGAGAAATTTTGATCCCTCCACAACTTGCGATTACCACATGGGTGCGCTAGGTCATGGAAAATCCCAGATTTTAGTAACTAAACTAATTGGTTAATAATATGTAGGAGATATATATTAATTATTGTGCTATTATATTATTAGTAAGAATTAATTGTATAATAATCAAGGAGAATACAAAGGGGTTGGTCAAACCAAATGGGTTGACCCAAGGGTTCAGTTGGTTTAAGATGGTTTGATTTAAGTTGGTTTAATGAAGGAGGGGCAATTTAGTAAAAGCCATTAAATAATAATAAAACCTAGTTGTGAAAGGAGATGGTTATACACGTATAGTTTAAAACACACAAATAGAAACTAGTCGTGAGTTTCTCTTGTTTCCTATTTTTCTTCTCCTAGTTGCCTTGTGATCAAACCTAAACCCTAAACAATTGTTGGAGCCGTCTTAAAGAAGGAGGAGTATTTTCATGCCCAAAGAACTCAGGTAAGAGCAAGTAATAACAAGTTCTGTTCTTGAGAGATAAAAGTGTTGTTGGGTTCCTAAAAGTGTGGTTTTTGAATCCAGATGTGATCGGACTTGTTGGGATTGTTTGACAAACTTAGGAGTGATATTTCGTTGCTCTTAGTGGAGATTTAAGTTCCTAAAACCAGGTAAGTAGTCCTTTGACGCTTGCATAAAATCTAAATTCGTGTTTAGACGATATTCATGGTTATTCGATGTTTGATGCGTTGATTTCGTTATTTATGATGTTTTATGTGTTGGGAACTGTTCTAGCATGTGTATAAAGTATTTTAGAATGATTTAGAATGGTTTTGATGCATTGAATATTGAGTTGTGGAATTTTTATTGAATTTCGCAAAGTTACGGATTTTTCACGTATCGGACCGCCTGAGCAGTCGCTCGAGCGATCTATGTATATAGTTGAAAACCCGAGAGCAATTTTACCCAGATTGTACTACCACTAGAACAGTCTCTTGAGCGACCTACCCTGAATTAACCTGTTTTGTAAGGCCGATCGAGCGCCCTTGGCCGCTCGAGCAACCAGTCTGTCAGATTTTGGAAAAACTTGACTTTTCAACCTAGTTTTCACTAAGGAAGTGGTTCTATTCAATTTTAACCTATGTACCATCAAGATTGCGGTATTTGGGAAGTGTTTGCATTGGCGGATGTCTTAAATTCAATTTTATAAAGATTTTGGGTAGATGTTTCTAAAGATGCACCTTTACTTGATTCTATTGTTTCAAAAGATTTTACTTTTAACCAAGGTTGGTTTTGTGAGTTTATACACCTGTATTTGGGTGATATGAAGGTATTGTGTGCATCGATGGAGTCGATACACATTCGGGACATATTGGCCCGTTGAAACCTGGAGTTTTGGACATATGTCTTGGTGCATTTTGTTTTTGTTTTGGGTCACTGGTGTGACAAGGTTGGTGCCTAATTTATTGTATCCCGCATGGGCGGATTTGGTTACAGATATGGTTCTGTATTTTGGTGGGTGTTATTGAGAAGTATGTCCATTACCCTGGTTGGTTTTCTCACTGTTGAGTGGGCTTAGCAGTTATATGGATCCATAGAATAGCTAGTAAGTGAAATGTGTATTAGAGTGGTTTGAATTCTGTGTTTGAGGCATTCCATCATCTCGAGGATGGTACCGCTCCTGGATTGGTTGGGTAGTACATGCTAACTCATGGTTGGGTTCTTCCGTTGGTGTTGAATAGCCAGACTGCAGGGCGGCTGGTCCATCGTAATTCAGTTAGATAGCATATTGTCACATGTCTACTCTCTTTGTCTGGTATACTATTTCATGAGTCCCATGAGGTGGACAAATTGTATTTCCTTGTTATTTTGTATCTTATTGTGATTATTCGGATTAAGCGTTGCATATTTTATTGTGGTCAACTATTTACATGACTGCTTACTGAGATGTTGTTTCTCACATTATTGTTTTATCGGTTTTGTTTTCAGATATTCCTGGAGAGGACGTTGCTGGGGTAGAGACACCGGGGGAATACTGTGATTACCAGGAAGAAGACTATTTCATTCCTGTGTAGGATATAAAGAGACATTTAGATTTATTTTCTTAGGAATTATTTCAGTATTTTGATTAAGGAGTTTGATGTCATTTAAAAGATGATTGGTATCTTTAATCCACACCTTGGTGGATGTTATTTAGTTGAACTCTTTCCAGACTTCATAGATGAAATAATAAAAAGGATTATTTTGATACTTAAATTCCGCGCTTTCTGAAAGATGATTGTATTTCCGCACTCTGATATAATAAATGAAGTTGTTTAAGTCTGGAATAGTGTTTTGGGCCATCTTCCCTAACGAACCAGATTTGGGTTTATGTGTTTAATTAAACCTGGATCCGGGGTGTTACAAGTCACCATACTGACAAGTGTTGGCCGTTAAAACACGCAATACAGGATTTGATGGACCAAAACACCCTGTCTTTTAATACGGCGGCTCCCCCTCCTCCAAGAACAGATATTGGGCAAAATCCATTGCCCCAGCATAATGGGGCCAACCCGTCTAATACTGTGGGGGTTGTTTTCTTTAGCGAAATAACTTTTGACCCCTCTTAGCTGATTGCTCCCATAGGGGCTACAGTCAAGGTTTATTTCAATAGAGAGAACAAGGAGGATGAAATAAATGTGATTTCTAAGAAGAATGATGGTGCTGCTGAGGATATTAATTCCTCATTAAGTCGGCTGTCCTCCCTCATGTCCCAGATCAATGTTGCTAAGCCTCCTTTAATCATTAATTGCAACACATCTAATGCAACTCCTCCCATCTCATCAAAGCCTCCATTGGTCATTAATTATGGCTCCATTACCGCTTCAATTACATCCTTTTCTTCCCAAGCTTCACAATCTGAAGCATCCAAGAAATTGCCTCCACTCACTATCCAGGTACCTTCACCAAATCCTACCTCCACTACATCCCCATCTATCAAACCTAAGCTTCTCCCTCTGGTAGTCAATGTGCCCAAGCCCGAATACTAGGAGTCCGTTGTACCTTGGAATTACAGCGAGGGCATAACAACTACTGTTCCAAGGGTTGACAGGGAGAGCAAGGGGGAAGTAAATTTAATGACACGATCCGGAAGATGTGTCAGAGAGAAAGGAAAAGAATAAGAAACAGGGAAAGAGAAGAGAGAGGCAGAAGAAAAGAAAATGAAAGGGAAGGCAAAGGTGGGTGAAGACACCCCCCCAGGTCAATGGTAATGAGGCGGCAGATCTCATTAAAATTATAAGGAAGAGTGAATTTAATCTTGTTGACCAATTAAACAAGGTTCCCGCCTAGAGTTCAATACTGGGACTTTTGCTTAATTCGGAAAAGCACAGGGAATCATTGCTAAAGTTACTTTAGGGGGCGCACGTACCCAACAATATTGATCCAGACCAACTTGGCAAAATGGTTGGGCAAATTTTATCACATAATGTGATTAGCTTATCAGAAAGTGAAATAAGCCCGGGTGGTTGTTACCATGTTGATCCCTTGCACATAACTGTGCTTTGTAAGGGCAACATGATAGCAAGATTTTTAATCGACAACGGGGTTGGCTTTAAATGTTTGCCCGTTGGTTACTTTTGTCAAGCTGGGTTTGGATCAATCCAAAATTAAGCAGAATGGAAGGATAATAAGAGCTTTTGATAGCTCTAAAACACACTCCCTAGGGGAGGTTGAATTGCCAATCACTATTGGGCCCAATATCTTCAATATCACATTTGAGGTGATAGATATCCTGGCGCCATTCAACTTGCTCCTAGGAAGACCGTGGATCCATTCAGCTAGGGCAATACCATCTTCCCTCTACCAAAGGGTGAAATACATAAGAGGACAAAGGGTGATAATTGTCCTAATCGAAAATTTAATCCCTCCTATTGTGCCTCCTTATGTACCTTATTTCACTATCGAGTTAACAGTCGACAAGATTGCATTCCATTCTTTTTAGTTTGAGACTGTCAATTTTATACCTGGGGGGTGCTAGGATAAGGGGAAGAAGTTAACAAGTGCAGAAAAGATGGTAGAAAAGGTGTTGAGAAAATATGATTTTCATCCGGGAAAAGGATTGGGGGTAAATCAACAAGGAAGGGTGGAACCAGTGAAGGCAGGAAGACTAATTCCAAGAGCAGGATTAGGGATGAAACCAAGGAAGTGGAAGAGGGATAAGCAGAAAGAAGAAGGAAATGAAGAGAAAAGGAATCAAGGAAAATTCCCTCATTTAAGGGAAACTTTTCCGAAACTTTCTCATCTGATTCAATCGTCTCCTCCCACAGATCAATCCAAACCTCCATATTTCAACATACCCCTAATGGTTAGCTAATATTGTGCCAGTTCCAAAGAAGGATGGAAAGGTCAGGATGTGTGTAGACTACAGAGATTTAAACAAGGCAAGCCCAAAGGATGACTTTCCTCTGCCACACATCGATATGTTGGTGGATAATACCGCAGTGCACAGCTTGTTCTCATTTATGGATGGCTTCTCTGGGTATAATCAAATCAAGATGGCAAAGGAAGATTAAGAGAAAACGGCATTTATTATACCTTGGGGAACCTTTCACTACACAGTCATGCCATTCGGACTTAAGAACGCTGGGGCAACCTATCAGCGAGCCATGACGGCCCTTTTTCACGATATGATCCACAAAGAGATGGAGGTTTATGTGGATGACATGATTGCCAAGTCTTGTGAAGAAGATGACCACTTGATCAATTTGAAGAAGGTATTCGATCGTTTAAGGAAATACAGTCTAAGGCTTAATCCGGCAAAGTGCGTTTTTGGAGCCACGTCAGGAAAACTACTTGGATTCATTGTAAGCAAAAGAGGAATTGAGATTGACCCATCTAAAGCAAAAGCAATCATTGAAATGCCAACACCCAAAACAGAGAAAGAAGTCAGGGGTTTTCTTAGAAGAATTCAGTATATAAGTCGGTTCATAGCATAGCTCACTGCTATCTGTGAACCGATTTTCAAGCTTTTAAGAAAGAATAGCCCGACAGTGTGGAATGATGATTGCCAGCAAGCTTTTGACAAGATAAAGGAGTATTTGTTGAATCCACCTGTTCTAATACCGCCAGTCCCAGGAAGACCACTGATCCTTTATTTGTCAGTTTTGGAAACATCAATGGGGTGTGTATTGGAGCAGCATGATGAGACAGGCAGAAAAGAAAAGGCTATCTACTAATTGAGCAAGAAATTCACAGATTATGAGACAAGATATTTGCCTTTGGAAAGGACTTGCTGTGCTTTAGTTTGGGTAACTTAGAGGCTTAGACATTACTTCCTGAGTTATTCTACATTGCTAATATCAAGGATGGATCCGTTGAAGTACTTGTTTGAAAAGCCAGCTTTAACTGGTAGAACAACAAGGTGGTAGCTTTTGCTTTCAGAATTCGACCTTACATATGTCACTCAAAGTCAATTAGAGGTCAAGCAATTGCTGATCATCTGGCCGAGCACCCTCTACCAGATTACCAGCCTCTTAAGATAAATTTTCCTGATGAGGCTATTTTATTTGCTGAACAAGAAGAAAGTGAAGACTCCTGGCAGATGTTCTTTGATGGGGCTGCAAATATGAATGGAAATGGAATCAGAGCAGTCTTAGTAAAACCGGATGGTTCACATATCCCAATTGAAGTAAAGTTGAGGTTTCAGTGCACAAACAACATCGCAGAATATGAGGCATGCATAATTGGATTGCAAGCTGCCTTAGACCATGATGTTCAGGAACTTGATATATACGGGGATTCGAGTCTTATCATCTTCCAAACAACTGGTGAATGGAAAACCAAAGATCAAGAGTTGATCCCATATCACCGGTATTTGGAAGAAATAAGCACTAAATTTACTCGAATTTCCTTTAGTTATTTGCCAAGATCCAATAATCAGTTTGCAGATGCTTTGGCGACATTGGCTTCAATGGTTAGTATTCTAGAAGGGGTAGACATCCAACCACTGGAAATTGAAGTCAGAGATGAACCAGCTTACTGTCTTGTTCTAGAAGGAATACAAGAAGAAGAAACACTGTGGTTTCAAGATATCAAGAATTTCTTGAATGATCGGAGTTGGCCAGAAGGGGATACTTCTACTGAGAAAAGAACAATACAGAGGTTAGTAGGGCAATTCCTACCTAAGTGGTGGACAATTATACAAAAGATCATATAATAATGTCTTACTTAGATGTGTCACCAAGGTTGAAGCCGAGAGATTAATAGAAACAGTTCATGGAGGAGTTTGTGGGCCGCATATGAATGGACACATGCTTGCAAGGAAAATTCTGCAATTGGGATATTATTGGTCTATAATGGAGCAAGATTGCTGCGTACATGTCAAGAGGTGCCATTTGTGTCAAATATATGTTGATAATAAGCATGCACCACCAAGTGAGTTGCATAGCATGACATCACCATGGCCTTTCTCTATGTGGGGCATAGATGTCATCGGGATGATCTCTCCAAAAGCATCAAATGGGCACCGGTTTATTCTTGTAGCAATGACTATTTCACAAAGTGGGTTGAAGCTGCTTCATATGCAAATATCACAGGAAACCACGTTCTTAAGTTTTTGAAGCACAACATAATCTGTTGCTATGGCTTGCCAAATGCTATAGTATTTGACAACACTTCAAATATTAAGAATAAGGACATGAAGAAGATGTGTGAACAGTTTCAAATTACCCATCACAAGTCAGCTCCGTATAGACCAAAGATGAATGGGGCAGTAGAGGTAGCAAATAAGAATATAAAGAAGATAATTCAGAAGATGGTAGTGAGTTACAGAGATTTGCACAAGATGCTACCATTTGCTCTACATGCCTACAGAACTTCTATTCAGACTTCTACTGGGGCAACGCTGTATTCCTTGGTTTATGGAACAGAAGCAGTTTTACCAGTTGAAGTGGAGATCACGTCACTAAGAGTGCTCATGGAGGCAGAATTGGAAGAAGCTGAATGGATACAATCTAAATATGATCAACTCAACCTAATAGAAGAAAAGCGTTTAAATGCACTTTGTCATGGCTAGTTGTATTAGAAAAGGATGGCCAGAGCTTACAATAAGAAGGTGAAGCCCAGAATTTTCCAAGTAGGTACTTTGGTTCTAAAGAAAATATTACCATTCCTGGAGGATCCTCGTGGAAAGTTTAAACCAAATTGGGAGGGACCTTACTTGGTGAAGAAGGTCCTATAATGAGGTGCTCTCATCTTAACAGAAATGGATGAGACAGATTTTCCTGAGCCAATTAACTTTGATGCAGTCAAAAGGTATTTTCCTTGAAGGAATGACATTAGGAAATGATCGGAGGCCATTTTTCTTTATCCCTCAAAAACTTTAAAATCCCTAGCTTAGCCAAGTTGAGCCTGTTCATATTTTTTTTTGAAACCTAAACTGGGACTTATAGTTTCATACTGGGGCAAGGTTAATAGGGGCAAAAATAAGAAAAAAGCAAAGAAAAAAAAAAGAGAAGGGAAAGTATAGTGGCAAATGAAAGCCAAATGAAAAAAAGAAAGAGAAAGAGAACAAAATTTGGGAATTGGGGTTATATCTATCATAACTGTAACCCCAGGTGTCCTATTTTCAATCTTTGAAAATTTTGAGCCTATAATATCCTTTTTTTTCATAAACTTAGACTAGCCTTCGTTTCGTCCTATTTTTAAGCCCTTGGTGATCTTAGTGTATTCTTTCAACTTTCAAAGTGAGATTGGTGATGACAGAATGAATAAGCCGGTCCTAGTGAAAACCGTAATTGGTGCTAGGGGCAATATTGGCAAGAGAAAAATTTAAATGAAGAAAAAAGGAAAAAAAGAAGAAAATGAATCAAATTGGTTGAGTTGATCATGTCACCCAAGCTTCTAGGGGAATCAGCGTAAGACTGAGCAGATGGATGACAATAGGATCAGCAGAAAAGGAATGGAATTTGGGGATGAGTCTAAAGGTCCTAAGGTTGACAGTTTTGGTTTTCCCCTATTAAGTGAAATAACCTTTTCATTATTCAACTTGACTTTTAATTCCTTGAATTATATGTGATTAAGTATTATTAACCACTTTTCAAAAAATATAAAAAAATACATAAAAAAAAGGAAAACTATATTTTGGCCAGTGATGAGAAATCAATGACTTTTCATAGAACTAGTGTTTTTACAAGCATATGAGAATTCTGAGGCCAATATTATAAAAATCTATCTTTGGTATTGCATTTTGTGTTTTTTCCACTAATGGATTTTCTTTTGTACAAAAGTGTGAAAAAAAAATAATACAATAAAGTGAGCTAATCCCTATCCCCAAGTCACTCCTCAAGCTCTTGAATCCGAGCCGCCTGAGTTGCGACAAGTCCTGGGGTCCCCTTTGCATTTGGATCACTCAGAAATGATATGACATCATCAGATAAAACTTGCCTAATCCTCATATCTTGGAGCCTGGCAAGAGTCTCATCATGCCTCCGACATAGAGCCCTGACCTTAAAGCGGCGGGCCTGTCTCTGCTCCTCGAGCTACCTCTCCAGATTAGCATACCGAAGCCTCATCTCCCTGGACTCATGTACCCATATGTGCTGCAGCCGTCTGTGGGATGCTCTCTCGGACTCCAAGATGTCCTCGTAGGTTAGTGCTAGAACCACAGGAGGATCCTCCAACACTCGGGCACGACTTTGGATCTGCTCTCTGATCCAGAAGAGATAGTTTTTCTTATGCAGCTCAAAGAAGACTGGGCCTCTCAAGAAGCATGCATAAGACCACTCCTTTTTCAATCTAGCACATAGCCCCATGGTGGCTGGTTTGAGTGGTCCTATGAAGTCATCATAAGCATCTGGCATCGTAATCCCCTGGGTCTGTCCAAACTGCCTAAGAACTCTCAAAGGCAGATAAAGTGTAGAAGCCCTCAAGCCTACCAGTATCACGAAGTTCTTCTCCCTGAAGCTAATCACGGTCTCCGTACTGGGCTGATAAGTACCAGGCCATCTCACCTGGTCATCTTGGAGCGTGCCTAAAAAGACAAACCACCCCTTCTTGCCTCCTGGGATGGAAGGACATCCCTGATTGTTCATCAAAGTGAGAACATCCATATTCCGGGCATAATGTCGATCAATCAGCTCAACCTGGGATAGATGGTCAAGTAACCAAATCTACAAAGAAAGGGAAGAATTTCAATTTATTTTCAAGAGCTTCAATTTATTTATAATCTACAATTTAAAAATGGAAAAGTGGGTTTTTTTTACCTGGAGGATAGGGGCACATGCAAGGAAGCTCTTCTTTCGCCTAAAGTAGCAGTCCGTCAGTGCCTGGTAGATCTCTGCTAGGATCATGGGAGCCAGCCTCTCACGCTCCTTCACTTGGCATATGGCTGAGATGAGGGCCAAGTCCACCTCATCATCTTCACGTGGAAATAGTAGCTGGTTCACTACTATCAAAGTCAAGGCATTTAACCGGGCTTGCCGATTCTCGCTTCGGATAAGCCTCTCAGTCAGGAATGACTTTGATAGAGTCAACAGTGCTTCAATGTCCCCTAACTCCTTCTTGCCAATACCCAGGAATGTGGAAGCCTTCTTTTTGTAGCTTGGTTTGAGTGGTGGATTCACCACTTTGTGGGAAAATCTCAAGTTCAAAATTGTCTCAATTTCCTCTACAGTGGGAGTCATTTCTTTATCATCAAATTGGAACAAATTTAATTGGGGCTCCCAATGCCCAATTAAAGCTTTTATTATCTCCCACTCAAGTGGAATTGAGAGTATGTGCCCCAAATTGGTGAAATTCCAATCTATGCTTTCCTGATGGGTCATTGAGCTAACCCATTTCTCATAAAAATAATCAATAACACTATACCTAATAAGATTTTGGGGTTTTGACCTTGATTGTGCATTTGCAGGAGGGTTGACATTGGCTTGCCTAGAAGGGGCGGAAGACAATCTGGAGGCCATTAGAGATCGATTGGAGCTTGTTTGAATTAGTTGGGAGAAGAAAAAGCACAGAACAGGGACTTGCTGAGCTCAGGAAGACGTCAAAATGACGCACATCTCGTGATTTGCGAATTTTAATACTGTTTTAACTATATCCGACAACTCAGGTCAGATACATTTGTTTCTATACATAACCGACATACTATATCGGATACAGATAAAATTATCTGTAGCCGATGTCTTATGTCAGATATATATAAACAAATGTATATCCGATCTAATATGTCGGACAAATAAACAAAGAAGGGGGGGGGGGAATAAGAGGAACTGAAGGATGGATTCGAGAAAATTTCCTGTATTACCTGTTCACAGTTCATAATTGCAGAAAATGGGAAAGAAAGAGACAAAAGAGGGAGTCATGAACTAAAATTCTTCTTTTATATACAATATCTCATTGTTTTTACAAGTATGCTACAAATGTGTAAAGAATCCTAACTATCTGCAGGTCCACCTTGGCCTCGGCCTCGTCCTTGTCCTTGTCCTCGTCCTTGTCCTCTACGCGCACCCCATCCGCGGCCAAAAACTTCCATAAAAAGTCACTGAGCTGTATGGAATGGAACAGGATCCAGTCGTCTCGAGAGAACTACAAATGGAAGGCCCTCTGGTGCTGGTACAATAGCAGAAGAAGGATCCACGGGATCTGCATGTCCAGGATCATCATCTAAGTCATCGTGTGTAAGATCCAGGATATGCGAGTCATCGATAGCCAAGGCAGGAATGTCCAAAGCCCCGGGAGAACCTGCAGCAGAGGAAGAATCAACATCGATCGGATCCTCAGCCGGAGCAGCTGGCTCATCTGTATGATCCTCGGTAGCATCAGGAACGGGAGTCTCCTCAGCAATCGCAGGAGGAGAGTCAGGAACAGAGACTTCTGGTATAGCAGAAATGTAATAGAATTGAAATATCTGAATCAACTAAAGAAAAGAAAGTGGAATAAGCTTACCAGGAGCTGGAACAACATCCAGAGGTGGGGAATCTGGATCAGCAGGGATCGTAGGATCAGGACCAGCTACTGGAGATGATATGTCGGCAGGATCTGTAGTGGAAGCAGGAGTCGGGAATGAGAGGGAGACTGGGTCAGTAGCTGGGATGTCATCTGTGTCAGGAGCACGAACTGGAGATGAGTTGGGAACTGGAAGGTCGGGCTCAGCAAGGACATCATCCATGTGATCTGGAATAGGACTCCCAGAACTCCTCATAATATCGTCAATATCTGTTGAACCCGGGGCAATACCCGCAGAGGTGGAGGGGCCTGGGTAGTCAAACTCCTGCAAATCATAAATGGATAGAGATTAGTATCAAGGTGTAGAAATTAAAGATACTAAAAACATGAAGGAGACATACCTGATCATGTGTGCTAACAGGACTCCGGGGATAAGCCTGTCAATTTCAAATCACTAATATCAGAATATCAGAGGATAAAGGAAATAGGCAGCAAGAAATAGAATGGGAAAGAAGTATATACCCGTCTAGCCCCCAGCTCAGCCTCCAAATCCAAGATCCGGCTATCCCTCTCCGTGAGCAGAGCCTCCAGCTCTCTAATCCGAGCATCTCTCTGAGCTACAGTCGCGTCATGCTCGGCAATCAAATAGTCAACAGCAGTCCTCTGGTCCTCTAACCGGTCCCTCAGAGCCGTCAACTCCACTACCTGCCCAATAAAAAGGGAGAGATTAAAGTCATAAATACTAAATTGAAGGAAGTAAAGGGAAAAGGCAGGAAGAAGCTTACAGTGTCATCATGAACCCGGATGTAGATCCCGCCAATCTCGATCACTCCAGCGCGGGTAGACCAGTCCATTAGACACCCGATGGATACTTTCTGGATCCACTCATTGTAATCCCCGGCTACTGTAAGTCCCTCTACATCCTCCCACTGATCAAACTATGCAACATCAAACCCGGGCAGGAGGATGGTGGGACCAACAAGAGGTGGATGAACGGGAATGCGAGGGACGCCAACGTGCTGAAAATACAGGCGCTTGCCTAAATACATAACCCTACCAAGTCTCCCGAGGAAACACTGGTAGGGCTGGTGTCACATATCTCGCTCAAAAGCATCCTGTATCATGTCCTGATGAGCAACCCCGTCATCCACATCCTGGAAGCGAGCTAGTAAAAGCTGCAATCAAAGGGAGAGTGTCAGATATAAGAGGAGGTTTAAAAAAAAAAAAAGAAAACAGTGAAAGATGAAGGGATTTTACCTCAGAGTGTCGGAAGCGATCCAAATGAACCTGAGCGGATTGGGGTTGACTCCTATCCGCATCCCTCTCAAGTACAGACCACCGTATGGCTACAGGGAACTCTGCGGCATCAGGCACAAGGGAGGGGCGAAAGTATGTCATGTGTGTATGCATGAATATCTGGCAAGGAAAAAATAAGTTAGAAGGAGATAAATGACGTTTTTAAAGGAAATAAAGCAAAAGTATTCCTTACCTGTAAGATTTGCCAGAAAAATCGGCAACTAATACCATTTCCCCTCAGAGCGGCCAGACCTCGAACAACTAGGCTCAGTCCAGCTAAAATAGTCCCATATATCAACCGACCCCATGCTAGCCGCCTGGTCTGGTGGAGATTTCTCAGGGTGTCCAAGAAGATAGGACTGACCGATGTCGTATCCTCCTGGTAGAAGCAACTCCCGAGCATCAACAAAAAGACGTGTCGGAATAGAGGTGCAAAATCGTCATGATCCTCAGTGATGGTAGCGTGCATCCCGTCAAAATGGTCAATAATGTTGCGGCGCAACCAACTAATAGAGATCTGGCCGCTCCTGCCGTCCCAAGCATCGTCAAGTAGAATCCCGTACCCTAAAAGGGTGCTAATATCTGCATCTGAAGGATGATCCATCTCTATAGTCCTCTCCGTCAAGGAAATGCCGGTAATCATCACAAAATCAGAGGGACGGATCCCAATCTCTACGTCTGGCAAGTGGAAGGATTGAGTATCGGGGAAATATCGCTCCATCATGGCATAAATGAGAGGACGGTCAGCTTGGAATGAGGGGGTGAGTAGAAAATGATCGAAGCGACATCTGCGGAACTCCCGTCTGAGCCCAGGGGAAAGAGTCTGATATAGCTCGCAGAACCTCCCCCAACTACCTCGTAGATGAGAGGGAGGATACTGGAGAGGAACATCAGCTTGAACACACATCGAAGGATGATGATCCAATCCACTAAGAAGCTCGGTGTCCTAAACAGATGCTTGCAACTCCTCTAGAAAGACTAAACAGAACTCCCTGGCATCACCCTCAGGGGCCTGAGCTTGAACTGCAACTTTGCCCCTACCACATCCTCGGCCTCTACCACGGCCTCTCTCACCCTCATGGGCCTGATCCTTAACTGCGCCTTTGCCCTTGCCATGCCCTCGGCCTCTGCCACGACCTCTCTCACCCTCATGGGCCTGATCCTGATCTTCGTCTCTGCCTCTACTGTGGCTGCTCCCTCGACCTCGGCCTTGGGCAACAACTGGCTCAAAAGAAGAAATGAATGAGCAAATGTGGTTTTGAAGGAAATGGAAAAGAGGAAGAGTTTGAGTCCCTACCTCAGGAGAACTCTCCTCAGAGCTATCTCTAGAATCATCAGAAGTCTCCAATAGGGTAGCACTAGAGCTCGTCTCTATCCGAGCCCGCGAAATAGAGGGCTGATCGGCAAGGTTAGCCTCCTCTCGAACCCAAGAATGACCTCTCGCCATCTACAGGCATTAAAGGAATCAAGGAAGTGTCTTGATTAAGTTTTTTATTATTGATATTTTAATTCAGAATTTAATTGCTTTTCAAGGATTTTAGTCCTAACTTCACTTCTGGTTATTTTCAGGTTCTAAATGAAGAGTCCGTGAAATTGTGCTAAGATTCATTTTAGTTGCTTTCAAAAATTATAGGCATCAGATATACTTAGAAGGATTTCTTCCATGAATATCTTTTCCTATAATAAAAATATAAAAAAAGAAGAAAAATCAAAATCAAAAGGAATTAAGTATCCTCTAACTGTTCTCACTGTAAATATTTTTCCAATCTTAAAATCTCTACAAGATTTAATCTATTAACTTGTTTTGGTTTCAGGACTATCAGGTGCAGATGTAGGTCAAGGATTATTGGAGATGCACTTGATGTCGATAAATATCACATCGAGATGCAGGTTGGGTACACTTAAAGCAATTTTAATGATCAGCAAATAAGCAAAGAGAGACTTCACAAAGCATAAAAAAATGTGAAATAAGTTGTGAAGAGTGTGCTGAAGGAGTAGTTCATATCAATAAAGTGGTCTAGGGAAGGTTACAACAAGCAAAGAAAAATACCCAAGAACAAAGTGCAAGGAGTAGCATAACATCTGATCATAAATTGCATTTCAAGAATACTAAGTTCAAGTCAATGCATCAATCTATTGGAAATCATAGTATCACAGAAATTAAGGCATTGCAATTTGGGGAAAAGAACCAGTAGACAAAATGTGTAGCATCGGTGATTGTAATTGCTAGAACATGCTATTAGAAGGTCAAGTGTTCATGGTAAAGGGTGCTGGAAATCAGGTTTGTTTAGAACAACCATGTCAAGCAATAACAGATTTTGGTGAAGAAATTTAGGGCTCACAGAAAATGCAAGTAGAAATCTTGGCTCACCAAACTACCAAAAATCAAGCCTTGCAGAAATTCAGGAGCTTACCTGAAATTGAAAGTAACCGTAGGTGGAGATGGTTGCCGCTAGAGGAAGAAAAGCCAGTCACTGCCGCACTACAGCAAGAACAGTGGTGAGATAGGAGGCCGGTCACTAATGTGAAGCCTCAAAGGGTTGCCGAACTCAAATGAAGTACCACCGGAAGTTGATAGGATGGCTTCGAGCAGTTGAATCTTCAGAAATCAAAGAACTTCATCCAAAAGGGCAAAGAAATGAGGGCTCGATGAAAACTGAGTTAGGGCTTGACAATACAAGAGAACAGATGATCACCAGAATCACCGGAAATTGCCGAAATAAGAGCATAGTCGTTGGAAGTTGCAGAAGGTCGCTGGAATCCAGAGGTTGCAGAATGGAGCAAGGGTTCAAGGTTAGGATGAATCCGAGAAAGCAAACCTAAATGTCCTTGGTTGCCGGAAGACAGAGGCTGTCGCCGGAATCAAAAGAGGTTACCGGAGATTTCAGAAATTAGCAGGAGGTGATCATTGTCGTCGAAGAGGAAGAAGGCAATACCCGATGACCTTGTTCGGAGAAGAAGACAATAAGTTCAATCCTCGGTCGCGCGCGCAGGTGATATAATCAAGCGCATCCGACCTCTTGCGTCGGCTACAAAATAAAAATAGCATATTCGATTCTATATGTTGGCTACAAAAAAAAAAAGAGAAAAAAAAAAGAAAAAGAAAAAGAACCAAAAAAAAAAAAAAAGAGAGAGAAAAAGAAAATTGAAAAAAAATAAGATCGGTTAATAGCTAATATTCATTCAATATGGAGTTCCTAGTTTTAAGATAAGTTGATATTAAACATGATTTGCTAAGTTTAATTTTGTTTATCACCCTTTATGCGGTGGTCTTAAATTCCACTCCATAGCCATGAGAGCTCTGTGGAATTTAAGACAACTTGAAGATATGTCCCCTTATAGTTAGGGCTTTTTGACAAATCTTCACAAAATCTGTTTCCAAAATTATATTGAACAAAGCAAATCATGGTTAATTAAGCATGTCTTTGAAGTGCAATTTAGGTTTGTCTAGTCTTTGCTGTTCATTGTCTTACAATTTCGGCAAAGAGGGGCACTTGTAAACACCCTAAATTGCACCTTATAAAATATTGAATGATTATTCGCAAGTAACCGAAATTATAAAAAAGAAACTTCCTTTTTGTAGCTGAAATAACATGTCAGATCAGGTATTTATCCAGCTTATTATGTCGGTACACGAGCTGGCACTCCGAATCTTTTCCGTTAGGCAGTTACGCCACATCAGCAATTGCATGTGGGCGTAACTGAATTGTATTCGACGTAATATATCGGATACACATATTATTATGTGTATATGGCATATTAGGTTGGATAAGAGGTGTGCTATGTGTATCCGACTTGTGTTGTTGGATACACATGTATTGCTTCAATTTGGAAAAACCTGCGAGATCTCCCTTATTTACAGCCATACCTGTATCTGGGAAGTGGGAATTCTCCAATTTGTCCTCCGGAATTGATCAAATTCCACAAATTCAAGCTTTAGAGATGAGTTGGAAGGTTCTAGACAACTTTTTGTGTCTACCCTTGTGACTATCCTACCCTTGGCCTTGCCTATAAATAGAAGGCTCCTTCTCAAGCAAATGGCTGAAGAATTGGAAGTCTAAGGCTTTAGAAGAAGAAGGGAAACTCTGCCTAACTTGTTGCTCAAGTCTTTCAAGCTCTCAAGGTAAGCTCCTACACTCTTCTCCGTTACTTTTCTTTTAATTTTGGCTCTCTCATCTTCTACCTTTCTGTAGTGTAAAAGCCTCTATGTGTTTGTAGACCCAAACCACGTCCAAAGTACCTAAAGCATCATCTCTAGCCGTAAAACGTGAAGAGAGAGCTTGGGGAAACGGATGTTGGGATGGATCCTTAGGATTAGAACCCATTGTTACAAGATTTATGGTATGCTTGCTGTGGTTCTTGGTTTTAATCTCAATCATGGAGAGGTTACATAGATCCATGCCTTCAATGGCATTTGATCTTAAATCTCTCCGAAAATTCTGATTTCCTACACTTTGTCATGCACACATATCACTAGTTTTGCTAAAAATAGGCTTAGAACTTAGGCCTACCATGTACAATATGATAGATCTGGGATCAGAAGCCTAAGATTAACTTCTCAAGACTTTGTGAATGGATTTTGAGTGATTTTATCTTTTAGAGATGGCCTTATGGTCTAATCTCTCTATTTTAGGAATTTTGCCTCAATCCGGGAAGGTTTTGGCTCATCCTCTCCAATAAATGAGAGATTGGAGTCAAGTTCTGTTCCCTAAATCTTTTTGGGATTGTTTCAACTCATTTTTGGTGATTTCAATCCAAATCAATCGGACCACACACACACCCTCATTGTTTTGGTTTGATTTCAATCAAATTCTTCAAATCTGGACAGCACTTGTACCCTGTCTTAGAACACTCATAACTTCATCATCCGGATGAATTGTTAAGTGATTCCAAAGACATGTGGTAGGTGAAGATGTCTAGTTATTGTTTGTAAAATTTCAGTAATTTATATGAAGCCAATTTTTGATACCATCTGATCAAAGTCGACAGGTCAGTTCGGATCAGATTACTGAACTTGTCACTTTGATTGAGCACCATTTGCTCATTTTAGCTCCGATTTGGATGATTTTAATCTCGGTGTTTTCCTTTGTGAGTCTATTTTCAAATCCAACTAGTTTAAAGAGTTTTCCCTTTGATTGGTGCCTTGTGTGTTTGATTGACTCAGAGTTGCTCAGTAGCAGAGTTCTGGGTTAATCTGTGATCCTCTAGGCATGTTTCAAAGGTCACACAAGTCACCAATGGATGGAGTTTTGTGTGAGGCCTATTTCATTCGAAAGATGGCACCGCATACTTCATTCATGCATGTTTTTAAGGATTTATATGGAGCTAATCTCCACTAACAGAGTTGCAAAGTAGCTACTCGCCACTTTTTTTTTTGTTTATAACAGTAGATTTGAATGAGTGTTTATCCATCGTTTTTAATCGGTTTGAGCTGATTTTTTTTACTGAATCTTCTACTTCATATAAGATTTCAAATGGCTTTGGTTTGACTCAAATTGGATTTAAGTTGAATGATTTATGAATGGTTGAGTTTTCCAAGATTGAATGGCTTTATATTGAACCGATTTTTCAGATTTGTCTTGATTTGATTTTCTTCAAGTTTTATTTTGATTTTCATTTAATCATGATGTCTTAGAGGTGATACACTTACGGAGACAGTCCAGGATCAATTGGACTATTCTTAGGAGAAAATCATACAAGTTTGTTCCTTTTTAAGTATTTTTGTATGATTTTAATTAGCGAGCATTTATTTGAGCATGAATGGCATATGGTAGCCACCTTGAGTGGATGAGTGGGGGTGCCTAACACCTTCCCCTACTCATAACCTAATCCCCTTACTCAATGTTTGGATTTAACCACGAATTGGAGCTACTTTAGCTTTATTTATCTCTTTTATGATCCCTTTGGTGCCCATTCACACCTTAACTTGAATGGTGGCTACTCCAACCCTGTATCAATCCCGTGTGATGATCAGGAAGTCATCTAGGTGATTTTCCATGTCTCACATCGGCATGCTCATTTGATTGAGTTTTAGTGGGACCACATGTGTGGTGTAGGTCCCTTTATTTGGATTTTATCTTTTTTGTTCAAGTGATCTATGTTTGGAGTGTGGACCCCGTTAGAAGGCCCACAGGATGCGAAGTTGGGCTTAAAGTAACCTTGAGTCCCGTTTGGGGATTACGTTGGATAACCCCCTTTCGAATTTTGGTTTATTTGGTTTAGATATGATTTAAAGATGCAAAGTTATTTAATTGGTTTAGATTTTTAAAGAGAGTCCACTGGGCTTGGAGGAGGCCTGTGGAAGGCCTAAGTTGCTTGGATCCAGCTCTAGGATGGACCGGGGTTGAGCAAGTCAAGTGCGGGCCCTATTGGAAGGCCCACAAGGGAGTATTGTTGGTCCTTGGATGGGCCCAAATCCCAAGAGAAGGTCTCTGATTACTCAGAGACCATATTGGAGTAAGGTGAGTTGGTTTAGATTAGGCTTAATCTGAATTAATCAAGAAAAATCAAGTTTTAACATTTCCATGGCTTGTCCGTATTGTACATACGGTTTGGCCTGATCCGTATGACACATACGAATCAGGCCAAACCGCCCTATGTATACGAGGAGGATCCGAAACTGTAAGCACCTCATTTTTGCGCTCCCGGAAGAGCCGGAAATGCAAACCCTGGACAAAAAGTCAAACCCTGATGGGTCAAAATTTGACCTTTTGATCAAGTAATAATTGGCCACCTTGCTTTATCTCAATGGATAGAGAATCCCGATACGAGTCCAACGCAACTGAGTTTGCTGGAATCGGAGTCCGGATGAAGGTCCTGTGGGCCGGTCAAACTTGAGGGTGAGCCGAAAATTGACTCTTTTTCGAACCCCGAGCCAGGTGCTTAGCTCTATATCATTGGATAGAGGGTTCCGATACGAGTCCAACGCAACTGAGTTTGCTCAAATCGGAGTCCGGATTAGGGAGATATGAGCTGTCAAAGTTTCCGGGCAGCAAAACCGGAAACTGCACACGTGGCGCAGGAACTGCCCACGTGGCAGCTAACGCAGCAAAATATCTCGGGGACTAAATCTTAAATATCCAAAAATCTCAGGGACTAAACCAAAATTCGCAGGGGGCAATCCGTAGATATCCAAAAGTGTCAAATCGGTCGAATCGGTCAAGTCGAGGGGCAAATCCGTAATTTTTAGATTTGTATCCGGCATTTAATGCTGGATACACTTGCTCCCCTTCATATCCGGACTCAAATGTCAGATACAAAGATTTGCTCGGCGAGATTCGCGCCGATTCTCTGACAGATTCGCGGCGGCATTAATTTTGGCAATAATTGTGTTTTGTATCCGGCATTTAATCCCGGATACAAACAACCCTTAGTATATCCGGCCTTGGAGGCTGGATACACATAGGGCATAGTGTATCCGGCCTTCAAGGCCGGATACATTAAGTTTTTTATTAAAGGAGGCAGCAGCCCCCTTTCCAAGGGTTGGCTTCTTTTGCTCCTCTTTGGCCTCCTTCCACCACTTGTCCCCATCCGAATACACTCCTCTCCAGCCTCCTTTGCTCCCACCCCAATCACACACCACTCCTATACCATTGAACCTCTAGTCCTCCCTCACTTTCTTGGTCTCTCACTCCAACAAGAAGGACATCTGCTGGGGTTGCTGGAGAAGAAGCCTCCAGCTCTTGTCCAAGCTTCAAGAAGGTGCTCACAACCCCCAAGGAAGTTTTCCAATCCCACCCCACCTCAAGAGCATAAAAAACCCATTCTCCTTCTCCATCTTTCTACCAAAGGCCAAGGTGACTAAGTGCTGTTGGTGCTGTGAAAGGAGTGTTCCAGCTCCATTCAAGCCCAAGGGAGGCTAAACACATCTCCAAAAATCACTTGTAAGCACAAGGTGAGCTTCCTAATGGTGTCTTCTTTAACATATACAAATATTGGTTTGATTGAAGCATGCAAGTTTTGCTACTGTTATGGTGTTATATTTTGCACAAAGCATGTGTTTTTTCTCTTGTTCCTTGTCTCTCCATGCCTTCTATGGGTGGTGGCCTTCCCAAAGCACTGAAGGTAAACTCCAAGTGTGGTTTTGGGCTGAGGAAGAGAGGGTTTCTAGTCAATAAAAATGGGTCAAAACTCCATGGTAAGCTGGTGTTTTCTTTTGGGTTTCTTGCAATGGTTCTCTCCATTAAAGGAAGGAACATGTGCCTTCTTGATTTTCGTCTTATGTATCCCTATAATGGCCCCCATTTCCCTTATCTTTTCCCCCCTTTCCTTACTTTTTCTTTAAAGGATTTCTGGTATTATGTTGCTGGCCGTACCCTTCCTATGTTTAATGTTTTTTTTTTCTGGTTGTGGTTGTAGCATGCATATCTCTCACATGTCCTTGTTTTAGATGTGAGTTTGGTCAACTTGTGGGTATGTCTAGATGTAAGTTAGACTCTATATCCTTGCATATAATTATTGTTGTTGAGTGCTTTTCTTCTCTTATTTTTGTTGTTGCCAAGAGATGCCTAGCATATGTTTCCTTCACCCCCCAATCCCCCTTTGCAAGGATGTATATGGGGTGCTGCTGGGAACAGTAGCATGCCTTGGTGTTACTGCTGTTCCCAGCAGATTTGCCATCACATCCGAACCCCCTAGCTATCATGCATGCATGTTCTCTTTTGCATGTAATCCGTTGTTTCGTAGTCCAAGAAAGCATGGCCTCCTACCCACTTGAAATGATCCCCATAGGCTGCTGTTGGGGACAGCAGTAGGCCTTGGTGCCATAGCTGTCACTAGCAGGTCCTCCAACACCATGCAGCCCCTTTCATGTTCTTTTCTTGTTATTATAAGGTGTTAATTGGTTAGGGAGAATGCATAGGTAGGTTCAGGGCTAAATTCTAAAGTTTTTAGGTACATGAATCCTTGGGGATCATGTGCTGGACGTAGCCCTGCTAGGATGTTGTTTTTTTTCCTTCCTTGGTTTACTTGCTTACTACTATCATTAGGTAGGAACACATGTTTTCTTCCCCCCATTGAACTTGCTGTTATTTTATTAACTCATGCATGCTATCAATTTGTGAGCACTAACTTCCCCATGTTTATTTGCTGTTCCTTTTTTCTGATACATATATATAAGCATGACCCCTCCTACCTAGGGTACCTGCTGATCTTCAGTGTGCTTGCCTCCCCCTTTTGGGCAGCAACTATCTCAGCACCTTTGACCACCGGCTTGCCTACTTAACCTAACACCTCAGCACCTACACAAGTGCAGCCCCTCCCCTCACCATGCCCATGCATTGGGGCTACACCGGTTTGCTGCTGGACAGCAGCAAACCCTTGCTGTGGGTTGCTGTCCCACAGCCACTAGCAGGCCTCCCAGAGTTCATATAAACCCCACTTATCCACCCTGGCCAGCCTTGATAGCATGGGTCAACTTGTCTTTCTTGGTTGCTGCCCTGTGCACCCACAGCAAGCTTTCTTAGTTGTTTTCATCGGCATAGACATCACTCACTTGGTAATTTGGCTGTTCGGAGCGCATGCATACTATATGTAACCCTCATGAGCATGACCCCCTTCATTCCATTTGTATTGCACACCCCTTGGTACGACCAAGACCCCCATGACAGTTGCTGCTCCCTTCTTATGCATCAGGTTTTGTCTCTTTCTTCTTCTTTGCATATATACTTTCCATGCATATTTGTATAACATGCCTTGCCATTTCCGGCCTTGATTATATGCGTAAGCCCTTCTCTTTGCCGTCGTGGTTTGCTGCCCTTGTGCATGGGCAGCATGTTTTCTTAGTTGCTTTTATTGGTGCTTGCATGAGCTGCTGCTGCAAACAGCAGCAGCACCCCACCCCCCACTGGGTTACATGATAACCTCACCAAAGCATGTTTAGGCTTCCTAGTGGTGATGCCTCTTAGGGGCTTGTCATACTTGCATTCTTGGGCCTACCAAGCCCTTGTCCGAACTTTGTCCTTATTGTTGTCCCAAGGGTCTACAGCCCCTTTCTCTTTTACGATATGCCCGTATGGTGTAATGCCTTGTTGTTGGGCATGATTTTGCTACGATGGAACGACATGTTCAACCGAACCAAGTAAACCAATAGACCCGGAAACCCAACATGGGGCCTGGACCACCGGTCCAATTTGGAACAATTAGTGGGCCTTCCAACGGGGCCCACCAAGCCCAATAAACTTCTTATGCATGCAATTAAGTAACTTAAAGTAATTAACTGAACCAAGTGGGCCAAGCCTAATGTGGCCCACCCTAAACCCATTTTTGTGTAGCATGATATGTAATAAGTAGCATGGTTTGGCCGAGACCCAGGGCTAGGGCCTATTGGGCTCGTTAAAGCCCACTAACCAAACCAACGATGGGTGCAAACCCTACACCTCAAAGAACTTGGGCTTTCAAAGCCCAAATCTGGACTACGAGCCCCTAGCCCAATGTCCAGCTCACTTTGGCAAAGATAAACAAGATAATCTAAAAATATTTTGGCAACCATCATGGGGGCCCGCCAACCAATGCAGCCCAACATTTTGCATGAAAATCACCTAAAATTCCAACTTAAACAATTAAGTAAAATCAACTCACTAACCTAATCCCGAAGGGCCTTATAAGACTAGACAGAAGCCCACCAGGGGCACATGGGCTTACCCAAGCCCACCAAGGACACCGTGGGCCTTCCAACGGGGCCCGCCCGATCAGACTCAGATCACCTAAATCAAGCAAGATAAAATCAATTAAAGGGACCCACACCACTCAGGTAGCCCCGCCAAACTTAACCCAATTGCATATCGGATTAGGAATCGGGTGAGACCTAAGCAAATTGACTCAAACCAGGGAACCCACGGGACCCGTCATCCGACGAGGCGGACTAGGGTGTCTACGGACTTCCCCAGGCCGCAACCGAGAATCGACTTAGAATCTCAAGCCGCAGACCAAAGCCCAATAGACAAGATTAGGCACCCAGGTGTCCACCTACACCTCATCAGGCGGTGGTGACTCCGAATTTTTCCCGTGCCGTGTTTTCGACGAGCGCCCAGACCAAAACATAAATTTTCCAGGGGGGAGTAGGGGTCCCTTATTCATGTGAGTCTGAGTATCATATGTTGGTCACTGTGTTGACCCACAATGGCTTCCCAAGTTCATTTTAGCACCACAAATCCAATTTTTTATACTTTTAACCAAAGAGGGAATGAGAGAATAGGCTAGGGGCCTCTCCCTCATTATTGTGAACTGAAGCTCAAGGGATTTGAGTGGGGAAGAGGTTCCCCACCTGGTTGCAAGCAATGAAGAGACTCTCCTTTAAAAGGAGGCACTCCAAGGACCCAAAAGGTCCTTTGCTTGAGGGTCACGGCCAAACCATGGAGCATATGCCTTAATAAAGATCAAATGCAACAAGCCTTGTGAAGATAACAATAGCATGATTCTAAGATGCTTTGAAAGGAATTTACGTGGGTGTGTGCAAACATGATGTGTGCATGATTCCTCTTGAAATAACAAACCTATGCCTAAGTGTAAAACCCCAATTTTTTGCATGTTTATTTTATGAGAATTAATAAGTCTCGTACGGATGAAATTTCAGAAATCAGTCAAGCAAGGGTGTATTTGGAAACTGAGATATTAGGAGTGAAGCAGGACGAACTAAGGTGAGTAAGGTATCAATTTTTAATTAGAAAAAAATATTGTTGTTTGATTTCAGTCGTTGTGAATCAAATAATTATATGTTATATATATGTGGGAAATTTAGGTGGAAAGTTAAGTCAGTGAATCAAGAGCTAGAAAGCTGTGTATGTAGGAAAAACTTGGTGGGCGAGCGTGCACTGAAGCATGGGTTTGAAAATTTGTCGAGCGGCAAAGTATATAGGGTAAGTATAAATACGTAAGGTATTTAGTTTCATAGAATTCGCATACCTCAAGTGGAAGGAGTTTGCGGCTGGAGTTCTAGGGTTTTGGAGAGAAGCAGACGTGGGGTTCCTGCTGATCAGAGTGTTCAGAATCAAGGTGTTCAGAAAACATCTTGCGAATAGAAGAAGAACTGGGTGGAGATCGATTGTTGACCTTGCTATTAAAGGAGTTTCGGTTGCAGGGATTTGAGCGTATAACAGGTGAGCAACAGTTTTAATTCGTGTTTTGGATTTTTATCTTGGAGATTAGCCGAACTGCATGTTAGGGAACATCTTAGTTTTGGACTTGGGTTTTCAATGAGATTTTGAGGTGTGATTTTGGAAGTATGTTAGATTAATTTCGAATCAGTTTTAAACGCCTTTTGGGGATGGTAGAAGCATGGGAAAATTGTCACAGAGGCTTAAAATCAAGCCAGTCATAGAGTTTTCGATTTAACAGAGAGTCGTAAAATAACAGATTGGATCCGCCGACCTGCCGCCAACCACTTTGCTCTCAGCGGCAGCTCAGTGCGAGCAACAGTTGGTGTTCGCCGAGTTGGCGCTGACCTGGCGCCAATGGCTCGAACTCAGCGCATAGGAAAAATATGGTTCGCCAACCTGGCGCCAACTGTGCCGAGGTCAGCGCACCCACTAAATCAGTGCGGCTGATCAATTTGAAGATATTTCTGATACTGTGAGGCTTCCACCTCTTAGCCAAAGACTAGATTAGGATATTAGAATTATTTTATTTGTTCAAAACACCCGGAGAACATTAAGTCAAATTTATTGGTGATCTTATGAGTTCCCGAAGTGATAAATTAAGAAATGTTGGTAGGTTATTTTGCTGTTCCTGACACCATGGGCTAATGAATTAGTTTTCCTTTATGTTCTACACTTGTTTTCCGATTGAGAAATTTTTTAACCTGGTTTTACTTGATTTAGAGTGTTGAACTGTATTTGTAAAATTATTTGGTGTGAGTAAAAGGGGTGTACTACTAGTGTATTTGGGGTTGGATTATTTTCTGAGATATCATGGGAATTGTCCTGGTCTGGTCCTGTGATGATGGAAATATGTGTTTAATGTGTTGACAATGTGAGTTGTGAAATTTGTTTTACTATTTTGGTTTAGCTTCTCCTGGATCCTTGTTAAGCTTAGTAATGTGATGGTATTGTTTATTGATGTAATTGCATGGCCTTGTGTGTTGCCACGACCGGTGTAGAGCAGCCAAAAACCCTGAGTAGGCCTGGTTGTCAATGCCGAAACCCGGGGAGTAGGCCGGCATTGGATGACGAAACCCTGAGTAGGTCGTCATTTCAAAGTTCCGAAACCCTGAGTAGGCTGGAACTGTGTACATGGAGGTGTGGATGTCTCCTTGGCATGTCAATTAATCAATTCAAACAATAGTCGTGACATTGACCATTAAATTTGTAATCGGAAATTGTGGTTCGTCTTTTGTGTAAAATTGTTAATGGGATTGGATTTAAACCTTCAGAATTATCTTTGTTGATTAATCGTGCTGGTTATTTATCGATGCATATTTATAAATGTTGATAACTATTTCTGCATGCATGCTCTACTCGCTGAGATATTCGTATCTCACTCCTTTGTTTTTGTTTATGTTTTCAGATACTCGTGGTGAGGCGCCTACTGGGGTAGATTTGACTGACACATATAGGAAGGAAGACTATTACTACAATTCCTAGATTCGTAGGTTTTATATTATTTTTAGACTGAAAACTTTGATTCTTTTGATTACTTTAAATTGGAAGTGTAATAAAGTAGTTTGAGGTTGAACTGTTTGATTATAATAAAGCTGAATTTTGAATTCTTAGATAAAAATGGTTGTGCACTCTGATATGGTATATTATTTAGGTGATTGTCCAGCGATCACACCTATTTTATGCTTACATGCTTACATGATTATCTTAAAAATGGTTGTGCACCAGTGTTAGGTGTGATTGTCCAGCGATCACACCTAACACTTCGTGAGATGTGTTATACCTTTATTGAACAACACGGATCCGGGGTGTTACAATAAACATGCTTACATGATTATCTTGTGCTCAAAACCAAAAGGATACCTCCAAAAGAAAGTAAACAAGGCATAGTGAAGTGTGTGTGATAAGTGATGCTCATACATGTGAACCCATGCAAGCATTCCCTATCATGGAGTAATAATAAAACATGAATAAAGAGACTTAAAAAAGAAAGGAATGGGGGGTTTTAATGGGATACATTAGATTGGGGGGAAAGAGGAGACCATACTCTCCTTTTGTCAAATGAAACAAAACAAAAGTAACAAAGACAAGGAGGCCTTGAAAGTGACTCTTAATGGTGTTAACATGGATCCTCCCCCACTCTTTTTGAGCTTAGACACCTTCCCTCACTGTGGGAGTTCACTTTTTGGGAAGAAAATAGAATGACATGAAGAGAAAATGAGGGGGGCAAGTCAAAGTAAACAAAGGAAACAACAAAAGAGGGAAACATGCTTGCATTTATTCCATATTCATATATGTTAAACAAAATGTACCAAGGAAGCTTACCTTGGCGTTGTTTGCACTCTTGGAGGTGTGTATGGGAGCCTCTTGAAGTCAGGACAGCAGGTGAGATCCTTCTATTTAACTCCACAGATCCTCCTTGTATTCCTCTTGGTCCAAATTGAAGAAAAACGGATGGAAGAGGGGTTTGATAGTGTTTGGAGGGCTTAGGGGTGAGGGAGTAAGTTTAGAAGGTTGTTTAGGATTGGGGGGGGGGGGGGGGGGGGGGGGGGGAGGTGGGGTTTAGACAAGAGCCAAGGCAAGCCAACCCCTTGCACTGAGGTGCAGGGGCCGTATTTATAAGAAAGGGCCAAATTCGTACATAGTATTCGGATTGTTCATGTTCGTATACTATGTATAGACAAGCCTGTCCTGTCCGCAATCATGAAGATCGTCCATGTGGCAAATTCGCACAATGGATAAGATTTCTAGAAAATCTTTCAAAACCGTATTTAAAGTGCGAACAGTGTATTTTTAGCCCAATTTTGCTCTATCTGTATACTATCTACAGTTTTTTGGATTCTCTGAGATTCGATTGGATTTTCTGACAAATTTTGGATAAGATTTGAGAATCTTCCATTCGTACATAATATACGGATAAGGAATGTCTGTACATATTGTACAGACCCAACACTCTCTCTCCTGGCTGGCTGATTTGAGGTGATGTGGCCCGTCATAAATGTGATTTAATGAGAGAATGAGTACCTGATTTTATTATTAAATAATTAAGATATTTTTAAGAAGTACTATTATTTTATTCTAGATATTTTCCTTTTTGTCCTTTTGTCCTTTGATTTGCCACTTGGCAAATGTGACTTGCACATTTGCCACGTGGACAGATTTTCTGCAATTTTGCCCTTAGAGTTGTTTTGCCCATAACTTCTTCTAGACTCCGATTCTAGCAAATTTAGTTGCGTTGGAACCGTGCTGGAATTTCCTATACATTGGGATAGGGTATGACAGTCAATTCAAGCTTGATCAGGAAATCAATTTCTGCTCCCTAGGGTTCAGACCTGTTTCAAGGTTCTGTTGTTTTTTAGCACATTTTGGTTTGATCAAAATTTGGGTGCTTACAGCTGCCCCACTTTGTCGAAGTCACTTGTTGGCGAATGACAAGGTGAAAAGAAACCCAAATTTTGCATTCCTCACATCTTTCTGAGAAGGCCTTGGAGTTGATTTCTTGTTTGTGGTATAAAGCACATTAGCGTGAGTTTTTTACGCGTGTGGTACTTTTCC
The DNA here is from genome assembly GCA_947561395.2 of Buxus sempervirens. Classification (NCBI taxonomy): domain Eukaryota; kingdom Viridiplantae; phylum Streptophyta; class Magnoliopsida; order Buxales; family Buxaceae; genus Buxus; species Buxus sempervirens. The sequence goes on from OX387195.1 coordinate 2,660,882, forward strand.
CATTTGTGGTTCTTAGAAATAGGTGGTGCTTTGCACCTTTTCCAGATTTTGAATCTTGGAAATAAGTGATGTTTTGCACTTTTTCCAGCTTTTGAGAAAGAAGTGACGCTTTGCACCTCCTTCAGATTTTGGGTGCCCATGCATTGCTTTAATGTCAGTACACTGGTTTTGAGTTTTCTAGATGATTCAGCTTCTCAGATTTCAGTGAGGATGCAAATTTTTTAGGGTTTTTTTTTTGGAAGAGATTTTGGATCTTGGAAGGGAAGGAAGGAGGCACTCTTGCTCTTTTCTTCCAGTCTCAAGGTGCTACTTGACATCCTTTAGTTTTTCTGCTTCGTTTGGGCCTGCAAAATTCTCATAGAGTAGCGAGGTACCTGAAATTCAAATTGTAAGCACTTATGGCTTATTGTGTTTTATTGTATGTGTGCGTGCACATGCCTAAAATGAAATATTTTTCGAAAGCTTTGTCAGAAATTTTGTACAAGTGATTCAAAAGAAAAGGCAGGACCAGCGACCACGGTGAATTGCCTTGTTAGCTTGAAGTGTTTTGGGACGGTGTGCTCGACACGCATTCCCATGAGATTCCTGACTTGTGCTGTCTATGGGTTTCAGAGGTTTTGTAGAGGCTTAAAAGATGAGGGGTGTCTCAAAGAGTGTTCTCCCTGCCCCAGCTTTGATTTCTCTCACCTTGACCCAATTTTTTAGGGTGGTTTCAAGATTTTGCAATTGAGGGTTTTTCCCCTTTCTCTTCCTTGGGGTTAGTGCCTGCCCCAGTTCAAGGGTTTTTGGCCAAGTTTTGTGCATCATGTCCCGTAGATCAGAGAGGTCTTGAAATTAGGACGAAATATCGGCTTAGTTTTGAGTATAAGAAATGATGGGTTATAAGGCTCAAGTTCTTACCTTTTCATTTTCAGGTTTTACTATGTGTCTTGCCGAAGCTCATTTTTCTTTTTAGATTCCTTCATCATTGATTTGCATGAATCCAATTGTCACATTCTCTGTAAGCAGAAAGGACTTTCTGATGGGACGAAACGAAGGCTGAGGTTTTTGCTTTATGAAAGAAAGGGAATATGGCTCAAAGTCTTTTGGTAAATGGGTCGAGTCATGTTCTACCCTTTTTCTTTGCTGCCTAGGCTTTGCCAATGCTTTTTCACTTTCTTTCATTTTCTTTTTGAGGCCTTTTGTGACCTTTGATTTCTCCTCTAGCATTTTTGCTTTCGCCTTGGGGGTCTACCTTTGCTTTTGCTTTGATTGGTGTGCCCCGATGTGCTTCTAGATTTCTTTTTCTTTGTTTTTGTTTTTGCACGTTCACATCTTTTCTTCTTCTTTACCAAGCATCATATTTAGGGCTTTTGACTCGATGGGTTAAAAGGAAGAAAATTAGGCTCAAATGATTTGACTAGAGATATGACTTTGAAAATCAAGAAAATAAAGCAAGGATGGCATTTCATCCTTTTACAGAAGTTGTGACACTTGGTTGAGCTATCCCATGCAAATTCGTTCAGGAATCTACTCATCCGTTTTATTTTCCTTTTCAGCTTTGCCCCTGTGCGCACCTAAACCTGGCCTAGATCGCACACCGGGCGCACCTTTGGTGCGTGCCTCGGGATATTCAGAGTCGCCACTGCCTGAGAGTGCAGGCAGACACGGTTTCGCCCTAACCGGGTCTAAGTCTGGTCTGCGGCTTTTCAGAGTTCTAGCTAAGTCCTCGGTTACGATCCGGGGAAGTCCTAAAGACACCCCGGTCCGCCCCGTCGGTTTGACGGGTCCCTCGGGTCTCCCTGGTTTTTTTGAGTCATTTTCACCCTTCCTAGACCAGCATGCTGACTTGTTTGGTCTGGCGGGGCCCTTTGAAGGTGTGGGTCCCTTTTTATTTGATTTTATCTTTTTATTTATGTAAGTGAAGTGAGTCGGACTCGGGTCCCGTTGGAAGACCCGTGGGTTGCCATGGTTGGGCCTTGGGCCCAGTTGGGTTATTGGGTAACCCATTTGGTTATTTTATTAAGTTTTACATATTTACAATTTTAGTTTGGGCTTAGTGGGCTTGAAATGGGCCCATTAGCCAAAGTCTAGTGGCCTGGGCCCGTTTTATTGAAAACGGGCCGGGTTTGGGCCGGTCTAAGATGGGCCCCACAAGTGGGCCCAAGGGAATCTTGGTGGGCCTATCTAGGCCCAAAGTCAAAAATGGGCTTAAGGTAGCCCAAATGTTTTAAAAGGATGGTTCTAGCCGGTTTAGACCGGATCAGGTCCAACTGAACCAAGAAATGACAAATTTTACATTATTTCACATTTCGCCCGTGTTTGCTCTGCGGTCGAGCCTGCCCGTGAATGGATTCCGGTCCCTTCTGCCCGTGAATCAGACACGGTCCAGGCTGGACCGGCCTGAGTTTACGGGCGCAATCAGTTCTGTGCTTTTGCTGCCGATTCTTCTTGGGATTACTCCGGCGGCTTTCTCAGGTATTCTGGCAACTTCAGTGGTGCTTCTAGGCCCTTCGAATTCCCTTGTAGCCTTCAATTGGCCTAAAAGGCCGGATTTTTCTTCTTCTTTCTCCTTGGGTTCTTTACTGGAAGATCAACCCCTTTGCTAGTTGTTTATAGCTGCTTCTTAAGAGGGGAAATGGATGATTTACAGGGGATATTAAGTGTCCTTAAGAAAAAGCTTGATCTTTCCATATTAAGGGATTAGAAATAACTATTTTGTTCTTAAAAAAAAACTTTCTTTTCTTCCTTTTTGGCAATGGTTTTACTTCTGAATTCATATGGCATCTCTCATGTCATCCAAAACAGCAAACAGGTTAGTGATATAGTGATAAAAAAGGGTGAGTAAAGAAGACAATGAAATAAGCTAAATTTATTCAAATTAGAGAGAATAATATACTTACAATGCAGTTAGTTTATTTTGTTGGCTTTGTGGTTCTCCAAAGAGTTGGGCAGCGCTTCCGCGTCCTCCCAAATTTGCCGGATTGAAATGGGAAGGGCTTGGTTAATGTGGATGGATTAAAAACCAAATTAAAGGGGATTTGGGCATGGTTTTGGGGTAATTTTAGAACATAAGGGTAGTTTGGGTATAACAAGAGGTTTAGGTTAGGAGTGGTGGAGGTTGAACAGGGTTTGGCCGTGGAGTGCACCAAGAGGGAGAAGGGAGCCAGCAAGGAGGAAAGCTTGTCCAAATGAAGGGGGTGGCCTCTCTATTTATAGGCAAAAATCCCGTGCCCGTATTTGAACTACGGGCGTGCCTTGCCCGTACTTCAAGTACGGGCGTGCCTTGCCCGTAATTCAAATACGGGCGAAAAACGAATATTTGCAATTATCGCAGATTCGTCCGTACAGGACGCGTGTTCCGCCGTACGGCGACGCGTGTCTTCCTTCTAGAAGCGTGCCCGTATTTAAAATACGGGCATGCCCTGCCCGTAATGTAAACACGGTCCCGCACGTTTTTTAAATGTTTGGATTTCAAACCTTTATTCATTTTGGCTTTTTGCAGGATTCTTATCCGATTTTTCCGATTATTTTATTAAAAAGCGAGATTCTCTTCATTAAAATATTATTAAACACATTTATCTCATTTATTTTATTGGTTTGTTCCATTTTTGCTGCCTTTTTGCCACATGGGCAGTTTTTCTGAAACTTCAACTGCTCATAACTTTTTCATCCGGTGTCCGATTTCAGCAAACTTAGTGTCGTTGGAACCGGCTCGGAACCACCTATCCACTGGGGTCAAGTTTAGCAGCTGAATTGGGGTGTAGCAAAAAGTCAACTTTTTGCTCCCCAAAAGTTTGACCAGCTCATATTTTCTCATCTGGACTCTGATTCCAGCAAATTCAGTTGCGTTGGAATCGTGTCGAAATGCTCTTTTCAATGAGATAAAGCTTGATGGCCAAATTTACTTAGATCAAAAAGTCAATTTTTGACCCCCTCAGGGTTTGACTTTTAGTTTGACTTTTCATTCTTTATTTTGGGGGTGCAAAAATCAAGTGTCTACAGCCCCAGTATGGGATGGCTAGACACAACACAGGTATTTGAATAACACGATCAAGCCCAAAGTGTTTTAACTAGAGGTTCTTAAAATTCCAGATGCATGAAAGATGGTCTCTCATCCTTTCTTAAAGACATGATGTTCAAGCCGGCCTTGGCCCTTAGCTAGTTTAGGCACTTTCACTTTTCTTTCTTTTCCTCTCTTTTTTTTTCTCAAGGATTGTTCTGTCCAGACAGGTTTGGGAGGAAAATCAAGGTCTAGATCAGGAAGGGGTTACCTTTTGCTCAGTCAAGGTTCTCATGGGTGCAGTATATTGCACCCTGCTAAAGACACCCTTGAGCAACTCGACATTTTTCCATGAACATGGTCATGCCGAAAGGGTTGTGGTTTCAGAGCGATGTCATCATCGACCGAGCACTTGCCATTTTTTTTTCAAAAGTTTTCTTCTTTTTCTTCTATATATTTTTTTCAAAAGGTTTTTTTTACAAAAGTTTGTATAAAAGTAAAAGCATTTAAAATACTTACGAAACAACCAATCATACAAGGGATGTTTGGTGCAAAAAGTAAAGTTCAACTTATCATGGTCATGGTGGACTTAGAGTGGAACCGCGTCTAGTGAAGATTTTGGATTCTTGGGAGTTGGTTGCGTCTTGTAACCCTTCTAAATTTTTTTCTAGCTTGTTCCGCTTGAAGATGCCTTCTTGTGATCGGTAAGAGGTTTTAGTGACATGGTAGTGGGTGGTGTTTTGGCTAGAGGGTCCACAGTAATTCTTTTGGCGTCTAGCAAATTTTGAATTGCCTGCCGAAGGGCCCAACACTAATTGGTGGCATGCCTCAGTGCTCCCATGTGGTATTCGCAGATTGCTTTGGGGTCATAGTTCCTCCCCAATGCTACATTTGGGTTTAGGGAAATCAACCTTAAGTAGCCTCCCTTCAGCAATGTAGGATGTAGTTCCCCTGGTGTATAGGGAAGTGGTGTGAATGCCCTATTTCTTATATCTTTCCTTTGTACTCCTTGCATTAGTGCCGACCCCGTGGGCCTCATGCCACCTAGATGAGTCCCTCTTTGTAGGTGAAGTGGTTGTTGACCCTGTGCAGAGTCAACACTGGCCACTTCCTTTTGGCCCTCAGGCTTCTTGCCTCCATTCATTGGCCTTCTTGACACTACCCCAGGTGTGCCTACCTCTATCAGTCCTGCCTTAATGCCGCCCTCAACCCTATCGGTGATATGGACCAGGGCGCCAAAGCTAGTTGCTTGCAGGCCAATCATGTGGGAATAGTATGGTTGGCCCAGGGTTGAGATGAAAAGAGTGGCCATCTCTTCTTCCGTCAGTGGTGGGTGCACCATCATTGCATGTTCACGCCACTTCCGAGCATAATCTCAGATTATCTCCCCAGTCTTCTTGTTCATCCTCATCAGCTCCATCCTTGTTGGTGCAACCTTAGAATTAAACCTGAACTGCTATGTGAAGAGGTGTGCCAAGTCTGGCCAGGTGTGGATTTGTGCAGGGTTCAGGGTGGAAAACCATCGGTGTGCTTGCCTAGTCAGGGACCTTTGGAACAATTGTATCATCAACTGTTCATCTCAGTTTTATCTTACCATGGCTCCACAGTATGCTCTCAGATGTGTAGTCGGGCATCTTGTCCGGTCGAATTTTTCAAAATCGGGACACTTGAACTTCGCTGGGAGTTGTATGTCCGGGAAGAAGCAGAAATTGTCAACCGCCATCCCTCCTAGAACTGATCCCCTTTTTAGTTCTTGCACTTCTGCCCTGCAATCATTGATCACGACACTGACTTCAGGCGAGATGCCCCTTGCTTCGACTCTTTGTCTGTGCCATTCTTCTTCCTCTTCATGGTTTATCTCCGGAATATGTGGGAGATGTAGTGCTTCTTCAAGAGGTGGCTGATGCTGCTGTTGACCTTGTGGAACAGCTGGAGGTGGAACTTGTGGAGGGAAAGCCAGCAAAGGCATTGGATAGGCCGGTACTGGTGGGGCATGCGGTCGCCCTTGAAGTCCCTGTGGCAATTTTTGCGGTTCTCCTTGAGGTTGAGGGATCATCTGCTGCGGCATCTGCCTGATTAAGTTTTGGAGGAGCTGGGTGATATGCCCCACTTGCTGAGTTATGTTTATAATTACGGGCTCATCCTCAATCCGACGATGAAGAGGAGGTTACTGTGGTGCTGGAGGTTGCGGTACCAGTGGCTGAGGCGCTGGTGGCTCTTTTGGATTTATCCTCGTGCGGGATCTTAGCAGATATGGGCTGCAATTGGCTATGGCTGCAATGCTTTCAACCTTGGGGAAAATAAAATAAAATAAAGAGGAAGAACAAAAACAAAAGACATGTTAGTTTCTTTCGAAAATGGTCTGCTCCAATATAAGGGCAACCGTGGTTTAGAGTGCCGTGTATGGCAAAAAAGGAATGGATGCCGTGACTGGCGCGGAGATCAGGGTGAAAGTGCTACTTTTAGCGAAAAAGGGAAATTTTGTGCTGTGTATAGCACTGATGCCGTGAATGGCAAAAGAATCTTTGTATTGTAAATAGTGCTGCAGCCATGTATGGCAAAAGAATCTTCGTAATGTTGATAGTGCTACAGCCGTGTATGGCAAACGCTGTGTATGGCCTTCTTGAAAGCTGTACTATCTCGTGTATGGGAAGGGTAGCCCAAGAGTGGATGCCGTATATGGCCTTCTTGAAAGTTGTGCTATCTCGTGTATGGGAAGGGTAGCCCAAGGGTGGATGCCGTATATGGCCTTCTTGAAAGCTGTGCTATCCCGTGTATGGGAAGGGTAGCCTAAGGGTGAAGACACTATGAATGGTGCGAATGCTGTGAATAGCAAAGGAGGTTGCACCGTGAATGGTGCGGACGCCATGAATGGCAATGTTTATTCTGATTGTGTCATGAATGACACAATGATTTTTGAAGTTTTGGTGCATGTGCCATTAATGGCACATTGAGGTTTGAAATTCACTAACGTGCCGTGGATGGCACAATGAGTTTTGTAAGATTTTGATCATATCGTGGATGGCATGATGGGTTTTGAATATTTTTTTATTGTGCCGTAAATGACAGTGATTTTTGAAACTTTGGTGTTGGTGTCGTGGATGGCACTACGGACTTTGGAAATCTTTATTTTGTTTTATGCCGTGAATGGCAAAGGAGTTATTGAGAGCTTTTATGAAGCGCCATAATGGCACTAAGGGTCTTGAAATCTTCTTTTGTTTTGTGCCGTGAATGGCACAGTGGTGATTTTTTTGAGAATTTAGTGATGTGCCATGAATGGCACGATGAGCTTGAAAGCTTTATGATTTGTGCCGTGGATGGCACAATGATTCTTGGGGAATTTTGTGAATGTGTCGTGAATGGTACAATGGATTTTTGAAAGATCCATTTAAAACATTTCTGAAATCTCTTGGGAGTCTCACTGTAGGTGGTGAAATTCAAAAATCTTGCCGTGACTAGAAAATTTTGAAATCAATGCTATGAAGTAACAAGACTGGGGAACCATTGGCATTGGTTCCAAAAATCATGCCGTGGATGGCATTGCTTCAGTTGAAAAGAATGTATCTCCCAAAAGGGCAATTCGATGTTTCTCTTGGATGACAGCTCGATATAATCATAGAAAGTGGTTTATCGTGAGTCATGGGAGATTTTTTGAAAATGTATCTCATGAAAGATGATTTTGATGTAGGCCTGAAGGCCACTTTGGATCTTGGAAGGCGGCTTGATGCATGCCCAAAGGCGATTTGATGTATACCCAAAGGCACTTTGATGCACGCCCGAAGGCGATTTGATTTTGAAAATCCCTTTCGTGCATTTTTTTAAAGCAATTTTGACCAAAAGTGTTTGTGTGGGTTTTTGATTTTGATGTGAGTTCACTTTGATGTGTGAATGTTTTATGCCTGTGCAAAGAGGTAAGAGCAAAATGTGCGCGGCTTACCATCCTTAGACATTGTGTCTGGCAAAACACACAACTGAAATTGAAATGTGTGTGCAGCCCTATGAGGGTTGGTGCCAGTGAATGCACGACTCCTAGACATACTTATGTAAGACAGCACATCCAAATCCAAATCAGTCTTTTCTTTCATCTGTTCTGAAGAATCTCTATTATCTGATTGAAGAAATTCTTACAACTTGCCAATGAGGGAGACATTACATGAAGCTTAAAAAACTGAAAGCTATTCAATCCCAGGGTTGTTGGGAACCCTAGAAAAGGATACAATTGATTTCACAGGGTGTAAGTTGAAAAGGTCTAAATCTAGGGTTCCACTACCCCTGTTCTGATCTGGCCTGCTTTCATCTGCTTTTCTAATCTGGCCGGCTTTTGTTTGCTTGAAGACTGATCTGGATTTAGTGTGCTTCTTGCGGACTCAATGGGTCAAGGCCCACGGCTCTTAGGACTCAATGCATGGACTTGGGGTGGTTCCCCTGATTAAAGGTAGGTAGGCTTCCTAATTTAGGGCTGAGGTAGTCCCGAGTCTGGGGTCCACTCAAATAATGCAAAAGGAGTCGGGGGTTGCTGCCCCTGATGGACTTTTGATTTTTAGATTGATTTTACTCGTATTGATTCATCATTCAATCACAAGGAGTGTATCAGAGATGTGGGGTGGGAAACAGGATACCCAGCCTGAGATATACACCTACAAGGGTCTGAGCCAAGTACTAGACCCTCGCGTACCATGGCAAGAAACCAGCGGCACTATAGGAATCTAGAAACCTGGGGGGATGTTTTACCTTGCTTTCCTCGGCAAGCTAGAGGCGTGTGAGGCTAATACCATCCCGAAATTTGTTTATAGGTAAAAGAAGGGTGGCTGCTAGAGAGATCTACGGCTGTAGGATTAGAAGCATGTCATAGATCTCATTTAGTTCAGATCACGCACGTCGGCTCCCTCGCGCGTGTCACCTCATGCAGTTCATATCAAAGCATGTAATCATCCAAAGTGCGTGAGTGCACATGTGCGCAAGTGGTTGAGTGTGGTGCACTAGACCGGGTGAATTGAGTTGACTCATCTTTATATAGTAGGGTGGAGAAGTAAGTATGCAAACAAATGCACCAAGAAAGTTCCTAGGAGATTGGAGGGTCATAAATGGTCTCGCTTAAGTCCCAGTCTCCTTAGGCCATTAAAGTCCTTTGTGACAGAACTTTCCTAGACATGCATGTTTAAATATCTTCTGCACTACTAAAAAGGTAGAGTCTTTCTTAGTTTGAAAAAACTGGTTAACCAGGGCCCGACTAGGTTGGCTGTCCCTAGTGGAGTCACCAGGCTGTGCGCGCGTCGATCCGGGCCGCACGTCTGCATGGCTGGGACCTCCTTTAGGAGAAAATTGGGAATGGGAGTCGCCACTACCTGATGGGGTGCAGGATGACACCTGAGTGCCTAGTATTTGTCTATTTTTGGTCTGCTGCTTGAGATTCTGTTTAAGTGCCCGGTTACGGTTTGAGGAAGTCCATAGACACCCTGGTCTGCCTCATCGGGTGATAGGTCCCATAGGTTATCCTTGGTTAATCTTGGTTTGAGTCGACTCACTCTTATCTCACTCGTTCCTAAACCAACATGCTCATTTGATTGAGTTTTGGGGAGGCCAAATGTGTGGTGTAGGTCCTTTTATTTGGATTTTATCTTTTTTGTTCAAGTGATCTGTGTTTGGAGTGTGGGCCTTGTTGGAAGGCCCACAGGATGCCAAGTTTGGCTTAAGTAAGCCTGAGTCCCATTTGGGGATTACGTTGGATAACCCCTTTTCAGATTTTGGTTTATTTGGTTTGGATATGATTTAAAAATGTAGAGTTATTTAATTGGTTTAGATTTTTAAAGAGAATCCACTGGGCTTGGAGGAGGCCCGTGGAAGGCCTAAGTAGATTGGATCCACCTCTAGGATGGACCAGGTTGAGAAAGGCGGGTGTGGGCCATGTTGGAAGGCCCATAAGGGAGTATTGTTAGGCCTTGGATGGGCCCAAATCCCAAGAGAAGGTCTCTGATTACTCAAAGACCATATTGGAGTAAGGTGAGTTGGTTTAGATTAGGCTTAATCTGAATTAATCAAGAAAAATCAAGTTTTAACATTTCCGTGGCCTGTCCGTATGCTACATAGGGTTTGGTCTGATCCATTTGACACATACGGATCAGGCCAAACCGCCCTATGTATACGAGGAGGATCCGAAATGACCAAAACAGTAATTTTCCAGGGGGGAGCAGGGGTCCCTTATTCATGTGAGTCTCTGTGTCATCTGTGGGTCATTGTGTTGACCCACAGTGGCTTCCCAAGTTCATTTTAGCACCAAAAATCCAATTTTTATACTTTTAACCAAAGAGGGAATGAAAGAGTAGGCTAGGGACCTCTCCGTCATTATTGTGAGCTGAAGCTCAAAGGATTTGAGTGGGGAAGAGGTTCCCCACCTGGTTGCAAGCAATGAAGAGACTCTCCTTTAAAAGGAGGCATTCCAAGGACCCGAAAGGTCCTTTGCTTGAGGGTCACGGCCAAACCGTGGAGCATATGCCTTAATAAAGATTAAATGCAACAAGCCTTATGAAGATAACAATAGCAAATTCTAAGATGCAAAGGAATTTACGTGGGTGTGTGCAAACATGCTGTGTGCATGATTCCTCTTGAAATAACAAACCTATGCCTAAGCATGCTTACATGATTATCTTGTGCTCAAAACCAAAAGGATACCTCCGAAAAAAGTAAACAAGGCACAGTGAAGTGTGTGTGATAAGTGATACTCATACATGTGAACCCATGCAAGCATTCCCTAGCATAGAGTAATAACAAAACATGCATAAAGAGACTTAAAAAAGAAAGAAATGGGGGGTTTTAAGAGGATACATTAGATTGGGGGGAAAGAGGAGATCATACTCTCTTTTTGTCAAATGAAACAAAACAAAAGTAACAAAGACAAGGAGGCCTTGAAAGTGACTCTTAATGGTGTTAACATGGACCCTTCTCCACTCTTTTTGAGCTTAGACACCTCCCCTCACCATGGGAGTTCACTTTTTGGGAAGAAAATAGAATGACATGAAGAGAAAATGACCGGGGCAAGTCAAAGTAAACAAAAAAACAACAAAAGAGGGAAACATGCTTGCATTTATTCCATATTCATATATGTTAAGCAAAATGTACCAAGGAAGCTTACCTTGGGGTTGTTTGCACTCTTGGAGGTGTGTATGGGAGCCTCTTGAAGCCAAGCCTCTTGAAGCAAAGATAGCAGGTGAGCTCCTTCTCTTTAACTCCATAGATCCTCCTTGTATTCCTCTTGGTCCAAATTGAAGAAGAAAGGATGGAAGAGGGGTTTGATAGTGTTTGGAGGGCTCAGGGGTGAGGGAGTAAATTTAGGAGGTTGTTTCAAATGTGTGTGTGTGCGGGCGGGGGGGGGGGGGGGGGGTGTGGAGGGTTTAGAGAAGAGCCAAGGCAAGCCAACCCCCTGCATTGAGGTGCAGGGGCCGTATTTATAAAAAAAGGGCCAAATTCATACATGGTATACGGATTGGTCATGTCCATATACTATGTACGGACAAGCCTATCTTGTCTGTAATCATGAAGATCGTCCATGTGGCAGATTCGTACAATGGATAAGATTTCCAGAAAATCTTTCAAAACCGTATTTAAAGTGCGGACAGTGTATTTTTAGCCCCATTTTGCTCTGTTTGTATACTATCTACGGTTTTTTGGATTCTCTGAGATTCGATTGGATTTTCTGACAGATTTTGGATAAAATTTGATATTTTTTTTGTTTGTACATAATATACGGACAAGGCATGTTCGTTAATATTGTAGGGACACAACACTATCTCTCCTGGCTGGCTTATTTGAGGTTATGTGACCCGTCATAAATGTGATTTGATGAGAGAATGAGTACCTGATTTTATTATTAAATAATTAAGATATTTTTAAGAAGTACTATTTTTTTATTCTATATATTTTCCTTTTTGTCCTTTGATTTGCCACTTGGCAAATGTGACTTGCACATTTGCCACGTGGACAGATTTTCTGCATTTTTTCCCTTAGGGTTGTTTTGCCCATAACTTCTTCGTCTAGACTCCGATTCTGGCAAACTCAGTTGCATTGGAACCATGTCGGAATTTCCTATCCATTGAGATAGGGTATGGTAGTCAATTCAAGCTTGATCAGGAAATCAATTTCTGCTCCCTAGGGTTCAGACCTGTTTCAAGGTTTTGCTATTTTTAGCACATTTTGGTTTGATCCAAATTTGGGTGCTTACACTCACTCAAAGGCACATGAGAATGTTGCAAGCAGGAAGATTCCAAAGTGCATAAACTACCACAAAGGGTAGCCAGAAGACTAGGAAGTTATGAAACTTAGTAACTACTAAGGCGCAACTATAAAGGCGCAAGGAGACAAAGAGATCAGGGACCCTAATCCAACACACCAATTAACAAACAAATTTTGTTGTATTTTATTTGATCATTAATTGATCACACACTCATCTTTCATGTAACACCAGTAGAAGAAGTGAGATTATCCTTGTCCCCGATTACTTCCTGTCACAACAGTGTACGCAAGTGTATCTTGCCCTAGACTAGTGAGAGACCTTGCCACTGGTGAATTGATTGTGGCCGCCCATCTTGTAAGCCCCATATCTGGATTACTTGTCCAAATCCGAAGTTTTAGTGCATGTGGGCCAAAGCATACTAAATTTCAATTAAATTTTAAAACTTTTCTTTATATAAGAGTAACAATGCAGAAACTTGTAATAAGAATCAATTTACAACTACACTTCAAGGATTAAGGGTTATCTAACACTCACTCTCACTAAATGGATTAAAACAAAGTCAAAATTGCTCATTACATTCTTTTATCTCAAATTTGGATCACAACTAATTCCTACCTGTTAGCACCTGATTTTTGCACCCCAAAAAATGCCAAAAATGAAATTTTAATTAAAAAGTCAAACCCTGAAGGGACCAAAATTTGACTTTTTGATCCAAAGAAAATTGGCCATCAAACTTCCTTTCATTGAAAAGAACATTTCGACACGGTTCTAACGCAACTGAGTTTGCCAGAATCGGAGTCCGGATGAGGAAGTTATGAGCCGGTCAAACTTTTGGGGAAGCGAAAGTTGACTTTTTGCTCGACCCCAATTCAGCTGCCAAACTTAATCCCAATGGATAGTGTGCTCCGAGCTGATTCCAACGACACCAAATTTGCTGAAATCGGACATCGGACGGAAAAGTTATGGGCAGTTGAAATTTCAAAGAAAGCTGCCCATGTGGCAAAACAGCAGCAAAAAGCAGAATAAATGAGTTAAATAAATAAAATAATCATTTAATAAAATATCTTTATTTTTTAAATAATATTTTAATAAAAGAATCTCGTTTTTATAATAAAATAATCAAAAAATCGGATAAAAATCTTTAAATAAACCAAATTGAATAAAGGTTTGAAATCCAAACATTTTAAAAACGTGCGGGACCGTATTTGAATTACGGGCGAGGCATGCCCGTACTTTAACTACGGGCAAGCTTCTAGAAGAGGACGCGTGGCGGGACACGCGTCCCGTACGGAAGAATCTGCGATAATTGCAAATATTCGTTTTTCGCCCGTACTTGAAGTACGGGCAAGGCACGCCCGTACTTGAAGTACGGGCAAGGCATGCCCGTAGTTCAAATACGGGCACGAAAATTTTGCCTATAAATAGAGAGGCCACCCCCCTCATTTGAACAAGCCCTCTCCCCTGGCCTACCCCTTCTCCCTCTTGGAGCTTTCCACGGCCAAGCCCTGCCCAACCACCACCATCCCAAAACCTAAACTCTTTTTATCCCTAAATTACCCCTATACTCCTAAACTACCCCAAAACCATGCCCAAATCTCCTTCAATTTGATCTTAAACCCATCCACCCTAAGAAAACTCTTCCCAATTCTTCCCCACAAAACAAGGAGGACGCGGAAGCGCTGCCAGATTTCTCGGAGAATCCAGACATCGACAAATCTAGGAGTAATAGTGTGGTAATAATCTTAATGGTTCATTTCTTTCAATACACATGTGAATTCCTTCATTTGAGTAATTTTGGATTTCTTTTTATTTTATTACTTGCTTACTAATCAATTTGTCTTTGTTTTAATGGGATCCTCCATACAAATGAGCAATATTCCATGATATAAAGGATGGACTCAAAGAATACTAAAGAATCTAATATTTTGGTTTATGATGCTTGCAAGTACAAAAAGGAGATTGTCCTCCTTAAACCTTCCCCTGTAAACTCCCCTTTCCATTCTTGAATTTGGGTACTAACAATAAACGAGGGTCTAGTTGCTTCAAGAAGAATAAAAGGAAGGGAAAAGTGGCCTTTTAGGCCAAATGAAACAACTGAAGCATTTGGAGGAGCTGAAGAAACCAATTGAAGTTACCAGAACATCTGAGAAAGCCACGGAACTGATCCCAGGAAGAATCGGCAGCAAACAGGCAAAATGAGTTGCATCCGTAAACTCAGGCCGGTCCAGCCTGGACCGTGTTTGATTCACGGACAGAAGAGACCGTAGTCAATTCACGGTCAGGTTGGACCGTAAAGAAAATACGGGCAGATGTAAAAATAATATAAAAAGTGTAATTTCTTAGTTCGGTTGGGCCTGACCCGGCCTAAGCCGGCTTGAACCAGTCCTTTAAGCAATTTGGGCTATCTTAAGCCCATCTTTGGACTATGGGCCCAGATGGGCCCACCAAGACCACCCTGGGCCCAACTGTGGAGCCCACTTCGGACCAGCCCCAACCAGGCCCGTTTTCAATAAACAGGCCCAAGGCCACTTGACTTTGGCTAATGGGCCCATTCCAAGCCCACTAAGCCCAAACCTAAAGTGTAAATAAATAAAATAATAAAATAACCAAATGGGTTACCCAATAACCCAACTGGGCCCAAGGCCCAACCATGGCAACCCACGGGTCTTCCTACGGGACCCGGGTCCGACCCATTCCACTAAATAAAAAGATAAAAATCAAAATAAAGGGGACTTACACCATCAACGGTCCCCACCAGACCAAATAAGTGTGCATGTTGGCTTAGGAATTGGGTGAGAACTAAGTTGACTCAAGACCAAGGAGACCCACGGGACCTGTCAATCGACGGGGCGGGCTAGGGTGTCTTCGGGCTTCCCTAGACGTAACCGAGAACTTGCTCAGAACTCTAATAAGCCTCAGACCAGATTAATTAGGCCCGGATAGGTGCCCTTTGTGTCTGCCTGCACCTCTCAGGCAGTGGCGACTCCAAACTCCAAATCAGTCCCGAGGCGAGCATCACTTCTACATGCACCTCGTCGTGCGGCCCGAAACCCGGAATCGGGGGGTGCGCACAGCTTGGCGACTCTGCTGGGGACCCCTCAACCCAATTGGACCTTGGTCAGGAAATGAGTCAACATAAGGGGATATGAGCAGATTTAGGAAATACTTCTTGTCCAACCTTAGTGAGGTATGGAACTCTTGCAATTACGTGATATTGGGGGATCCTGTCACAAGGACGAGATAATTGCCTAAGGAAAGTGGAATTTAAGCGGTCCCCTGTGACCCTCCACTTACCTGGGGATCCACCCAAACGTCGTATTGCATGTTGTTCTGTACTCTCACTATAAAAGTGACATTAAGGAACCCTTTATCAACTCATTATCCGAGAATCACCCAAATAGACACAGCACTTTGCCCTACTGCACACACGAGAACTTCACTACACCGTGAATGATCTTTTAACTGCATGGGGTGACATGCACGAGGGGGTCTGCATGAATGATCCACTTTGAATGATTTGATGAAATGCTCTTCTCCACCAAAACCTAGATCTTTTTAGCAGCCACCCTTCTCAAACGATGAACTTACTTTTGGGATGGTATTAGCTCTACGCTCCCGTGGCTTGCCAGGGAAAGCAGGGTAAACCCATCTCCCCAGGTTTCTGGATTCCTTAGCGCCACTGGCTTCATGCTGTGGTACGCGAGGGTCTAGTACTTGGCTCAGACCCTTGTAGACGAATGTCTCGGGCTGGGTACCCTTTCCCCACCTATTGTTTCTGATAAACCACGGCTTTGTGAATACAGCATGGATATGGATGTGGATGTGAATATCGGAAAATAAAATCAATTTAAAATCCAAGAGTCCATCGGGAGCAGTACCCCCGCTCTTTTGCATTAAATTAAGTGAACCCTAGATCTTGGGCTGCCTCAGCCCTAATTTAGGAAACCAACCAAATTTTGATCAGGGGAACCACCCCAGATCCATGTATTGAGTCCCGTGAACCATGGGCCTTGCCCCATTGAGTCCGCAGGGAGCACTCTGAGTCCAGGTCAACCTTTTGAGCAGGTGAAAGCCGACAAGATCAGAAAATCCGGCAGAAATAGGCCAGATCAGAACAGGGGCATAAAACCCTAGATCCAGGATTCCAGCCTACCTGACTTGAAGTAAATTTGTACCCTTCTTCTGGGCTCCTAAAAGCCCTTAAGATGAAATTTTACAGATTTTGATTATCATGTAATGTCCGCCCTTGCTGGCAGATTATTAATTCTTTTGGTCTGACACCTGAAAGCGAAGGTAGAAGAAAGAACAGACAAAAGAAGGCTGATCTGGACTCAGATGTGCTTCCATGTCTAGAAGTCGTGCCTCGAGGGGCACCAACCTTTTTAGGATTGTGCACACACTTTTTTAATTATGCAGAATGGTAATGTTGGTTCTAATTTTGTGTACGCATCTTCATGCATCAAGTGCACACACTTCAAGATCATCTGCATAAACATGCCTGATTAACTCATTTCAAAAAAAAAAAAAAACCAAAAAAAAAAAAAACCAAAAAAAAAAACAAAAAAAAAACAAAAAAAAAAACAAAAAAAAAAAAAAACAAAAAAACAAAAGAAAATTTTCAAAAATTTGAATTGCCTCTAAGTGTACATTAAATTTGCCTTAGGGCGAAAAATGGTTTCAATCCCCTGTGCTCAAGCCAAGTTTCAATTGGCTGTGAAACAGCCCAAAATAAGGAAGTGAAAAAAAAAGGTCAAGGAAAAAGTCTGATTTTTGCTGATGGCCATCGGTCAAACAAAAAAAAAAAATCTTAAGAAAATCAATCAAATTGGGAAATCAACTCTTGCAGTTTCCCAGATCCTGATGGAAATCAACACTTTGTGTTCCTACCATTCCAAACCCCTTATCATTCCTTGGAATTCTCCAAACGGATCCATTTCCAAAATCAAAATCAGCTCCTGTGGTTTCCAAACCCAGAGATTATTTCCTTACCTCCGAAGTGGCGGTCAACCTCCGAAGTGGCGGTTGAGGGAAACCATTCTCAGAAATCTTCTTTCCTTACCTCCGAAGTGGCGGTCAACCTCCGAAGTGGCGGTTGAAGGAAATAATTTCCAAGGATCTTCTCTCCCTTTACCTCCGAAGTGGCGGTTAAAAGAGATCTTTCCTCCGAAGTGGAGGCTAACCTCCGAAATAGCAGTCCTTTTCCTTACCTCCGAAGTGGCGGTCAACCTCCGAAGTGGCGGTTGAAGGAAATCATTCCCAGAGACTCTTCCTTACCTCCGAAGTGGCGGTCAACCTCCGAAGTGGCGGTTGAAGGAAGCCTTTTCCAAGGATTATTTCCTTACCTCCGAAGTGGCGGTCAACCTCCGAAGTGGCGGTTGAAGGAAATAATTTCCAAGGATCTTCTCTCCCTTTACCTCCGAAGTGGCGGTTAAAAGAGATCTTTCCTCCGAAGTGGAGGCTAACCTCCGAAATAGCAGTCCTTTTCCTTACCTCCGAAGTGGCGGTCAACCTTCGAAGTGGCGGTTGAAGGAAATCATTTTTAGAAATCTTTTTCCTTACCTCCGAAGTGGCGGTCAACCTCCGAAGTGGCGGTTGAAGGAAATCATTTTCAGAAATCTTCTTTCCTTACCTCTGAAGTGGCGGTGAAAAGAAGATTATTCTCAGGGACCCTCCCCTTGTCTCCAAATGGCGGCTAAAAAGAGATCAAATCATCCTCCTTGGTTGTTGAATAAAAGTTTCAAAGCAAAGAAAAAATCAATTAAGTTGAAATCAATCAAATCAAAAAGTCATTGGCATGCATCAACATGCATTATATTTTGATGAAATATGAATTCTTTATACTAATTTTTGTCTTTTTGTTCAATAGGTACCAAGATTGCGTATCGCAGCCCGTACCTCCTACGTTCAAGAAGAAAACTCCAAATGGATCCTGCTGAAGGACTTGAACAAGCACTCCCTCCACCTCCTCAGGAGCAAGAAAAGCTGGAAGACCATCCAGTAATCTCAGGACTTAACCAGCAAATGGCTCACATGACGGCCATGATGGCAAACATGATGCAGCGAATGGAAAGGTTGCAAGTACCTCCCCAGTTTGCACAACTGCAGCAGCAGTTGCCGATACCTCCACAACAGCCGGTACCTCCCCAGGAGCCGCCAGTACCACCACCACAGCCATTGGCACCTCAACCACTGCCAGTGATGCCAGAGCAGCCACCACTTGCCATTCCACAGATGAACTTGCATCCGCCAGAGCAGCCAGTTCCTCAACTACTACCTGTCCAGCCAGAACAATTAAGGATTCCGGCACCCCCTGTTATTCCACAACAACAAGTGATGGGAATGGGGCACGAAGTAGAAGATTGGTATCGGGCACAAGAATCGATGCAAGCCGATGTGCAGGCCTTAAAAGAACATATACGGAATGCGAACCGAAGTTCTGTGCCAAAGGAAGCCTCATTGGATAGGCTAGGGTTCTTCCCTGATTTACAGCTTCCACCAAAGTTTAAATGTCCAGATCTCGTAAAATTTGATGGAAGTGGTGATCCACTGTTACATCTCAGAGCGTACTATGGAGACATGTGCCAGTATGCGCATGATGAGAGGATCATGATCCAATTCTTCCAACGCTCATTGACGGGATCAGCACAGAAATGGTTCGCCAGTCTAGACAGGAGCCGAATCAAGACATGGGATGATCTGGCCAGTACTTTCCTTGAGCACTTCAAGTTTAATACTGAAGTCTTGCCCACTCGGATGGAACTACAAAAGATGGTCAAGAAAAGCACGGAGTCCATTCGTGAGTATGCTAAGAGATGGCGAGAGATGGCTGCGATGGTTCAGCCGCCCATGTTGGAAAAGGAGATGGTAACCTTGTTCATCTCGACGCTGGGACAGCCATATTATACACTGCTGCTAGGGCAGTTTGCTGCAAGTTTTGCAGACCTGGTGGTTGTGGCAGACAGAATAGAGGACGGAGTTAAGTCCGGCAGAGTTACAGGATTTCCTGAGCAGAGAAGAGGCCCTGTTAGTGGGAGAGGTCCGGAAAAGAAGAAAGAGGACGAGAATGTTAACTACGTCCAACAGAACAGACCTTACCACTTCTCGGCGACTAACACAAGAGAAAACCAAAACCCTGGCCAGGAAACACAAGCTACAAGAAGGCCAAGATTGACCAGAGAAGAACACCTGGCAAGAATGAATAGAGTGTTTACTATCCTCCCTTACTCAGTGTCAGAGTTGCTACCAACCTTGTTGAAAAAGGGATATTTGCAGAAAAAGGAGCCAACCCATCAGCCGACTAATAGTCGCAATTACAATCCTAATGTGTGCTGCGAATATCACATGGGAGCTCCTGGTCATCATACTAACTATTGCTGGGATTTGAGGCATGATATACAAGATTTGATCGACAATAAGCAAATTTCCGTCGATCCCCCAGCAACAACTCCTCCAGTAGGGGTCCAGACTAATCCCCTTCCGGATCATAACAAGGCATCTACTAGTGGGCCAGTAAACCTTGTGAGCAATTGTGACAAAAGCCAGGGGCAATTTGACCCGTCAGTGCTGATTGGACAGCCAGGCCAGAAAGTAAGGGTGTATCTCTGGGAGGGAACCAAATCATTGGCTGCGGTTGGAGACATGCCCTCTACTCCCATTAAGGAATCTGAGACTGAAAAGGGCTTGGATGCATACATCTGTGCACTTGAGAATAATCCTCAAAGTAGTGAAGAGGTCACAGGACCACAGCGTCCAAACAATTGTGGATGGATCAGTGATTCTCCATCGCCTCCAGCAAGAGAAGGAGCAGGCAGCTCTGCAGGGTTCTGGTATCAAGGCAGGTCACCTGCCCAAGATTCATCGGTGGATAGCTCGAAGGTTCCCCCTCAGAGGTCTGTTGAAGGGCCTCCTGACTGTACGTCTGCCACCTTGGAGCCGAACCTCTACTCCCTTACAGATCCATTGTCACCCGAATCTGAGCCGGAATCTATCTCATCTGAGATGCGTCTGTGGCTTGGCCTCCCTTGTGTAACAGTAGAAGGAGTGCCACCATCTACTCCTGAGCTCATGAATCTGCCTGACCCATATGAAAGCCAGGGTGAGGATTCAGATGATACTTCATCAGAGGAGGAAGATCCGGATGAAGACATGGAAGATGCAACAGCATCAGACGAAAGTGATCCAGATGGATCCGTCAATATGATCACGGTTGGTGAAACTGAACCAGAGGGGGTGATTGAAGTCAAGACATCACTCAGGAACTGGAGCGCTGTGCCCATTGCAATCCGCAAGGCTAACCTTTGAAGGGAAGTTTAATTTACTTTAATGCTTTTTGATGTAAATACCTTTTAATTCTGCATAATAAATAAATAAGAAAAAAAAATGTGCAAGTGTTTGGTCAGTGATGACAATGTTCTGAGACCATACCCTTTTAGCAAGACCATGATCATGGAAAAATGCCGAGTAGCTCAAAGGTGTTTTCAGCTGGGTGCAGGATACTGTCCCATGAGAACCTTGACCGAGCCAAAGGCAGTCATTTCCTGATCTATGCTTTGATTTTTCTCCCAAACCCATCCTTGCACAGGGGGCAGAATAACCCTGGAGAGAAAAGAGAGGAAAAAGAGAGAAAATGACTAAACCAGCTAAGGGCCAAGGCCGACTTGAGCAATTATGTCTTTGAGAAAGGATGAGAGGCCATCCTTCATCCATCCTGAATTTTAAGAATCGCTAGTCAAATACTTTGAGCCTGATCGTATTATTCAAATACCTGTATTGTGTCTAGCCACCCCACACTGGGGAAAAGCTGAAAAAGAAATAAAAAGGATGAGTAAGATTCCTGAATGAGTTGGCATGAAATAGTCCAACAAAGTTGTCACAACTTCTGTAAAAGGATGAAAGGCCATTTTTGCTTCACATCCCAAATTTCCAAAGTCATATCCTTAGTCAAATCCTTTGAGCCTAACATTCTTCTTTTCTAACCCATTGAGTCAAATACCCCAAATATGGTGCTTGACAAAGAAGAAAGAAAGAAGAAATGAGGCAAGTATGCAAAAGCAAAGAAAAGAAAAGAAAAAAATCAGAATGCACACTGGGGCATGCCAAGCAAATCAAAAAGCAAAAAAAAATCGGCCCCTAGGCAAAAGAAAAATAAAGGAAAAAGCAAAAGGCCTCAAAAACAGAAGAAAAGAAAGTGAAGCAGACATTGTTAAAGTCCAAGCAATCAAGAAAAGGATAGAACATGACTCAACCCATTTACATAAAAAAATAAAAAAAAAATAAAAAAAATAAAAAAAAAACTTTGAGCCATAATCCCTTTCTTTCATAAACCAAAACCTCGGCCTTCATTTTGTCCTAACAGAAAGTCCTTTCTGATTACAGAAGAAGTGACAATCAGATTTGTGCAGATTTGTGATGAAGGAATCCAAAAGAGGAAGAACGAGCTTCGGCCAGACGCAAAGTAAAACCTGAGAATGAAAAGATTTTGAGCCTTGCCACCTTTCATTTCTCAGACTTAAAACCAAGCTGACGTTTCGTCCTAATTTCAAGACCTCTCTGATCTAAAGGGCATGATATGCAAAAAGTTGGCCAAGAACCCTCAAGTTGAGATAGTCACTAACCCAGGGAAGAACTCTTAATTACCAAAAAAGGAGAAAAGGAGAGAAACCAAAACCTGGGAAAGGGGGGACATTCCTTAAAATACCTCTCAGCTTTTAAACCCTGGCTGGCCTAAGTCAAGAATTTCATGGGAATACGTGTCGAGCACACTGTCCCAAAACATTTCAAGCTAATAAGGCAAATCTCTGTGGTCATTGGTCTTGCCTTTTCTTTTGAGATCACTTGCAAAAAAAAAAAAAAAAAAAAAGGACCTATTCTGCTTATCTTCTTGATGCCTCACTGCTTTGTGAGATCTTTTCAGGCCATCAAGAAACACCTTGAAGCCAGAAAAAAGAACAAGCCAGAAAAAAGCCAAGCGGAGTCAAGGGGAATTGCAAAAAGATCTCTTGTCCCCAGCAGATTCTATTCCCTAACAAAGCTCCTTTAATCCCCACAGAGTGCCCATACTCAGCAGAAGCTCCTAACCAAGTGAAAGAAGCAAAAGGTGTAAAGAGAAAAGACGGTAAAGGTTCCCACCAATCCCCAGTAAAGTCATTCCAAACCAGGGAACCTCTACCTTGTCACGAGAGAAGCTGATGGAGGAACTCTTCCCCAAACTGAGAAGGCTATGCCGTGAAAAAGGAGCAGTGAAGTTCTCAAGACTTGAAGAAGAGAACAGAATGAAGAAGTCCTTTTGTAATTTTTGATTTACCACTTTTGTAAATAGAATAGGTCAGGTGTGCGAGGTTCTCCGGATGACGAACGGCAGCAAGGCAGCCTCCTCCCACCTCCTTCATTCCTGAACCACCATCATCAACCCTCATCCAGCCTCTAAGCTAAGTCAAAAAAAAAAAAAAAAAAAAAGAAAGCCACAAACTGGAAATCACCTAAAAGCTTTAATGGAACAAACAAGAAGAAAAGATCATTGTTGAGCATCTTGCATAGATGCCGAAACAGGTTGGTGAGCTTAAGTCCAATCCCATCCCTTTTAATCTAAATCAAAATCAAGAAATTGCTCCAAGAAACCCGCGAAGTGTGGGTGAGCAAGCTTCGAAATCAATCAGGGGTTGCTCCAGGAAGCCCGCGAAGTGTGGGTGAGCAAGCTCCAAAAAACTTAGTGGAAACCATTTCGTGTTTCCGCTGCTTTGAAAATCAAGAGGACTTAGGCTCGTTGATCATGTCGACCAAAAATGCAAGGTGCAAAAATAAGGTTCTTTTTCTTCTTTGCCGTTCATCCCCAAGGTGACTCCGGCAAAGAGGGGCAGCTGTTAGCACCTGATTTTTGCACCCCAAAAAATGCCAAAAATGAAATTTTAATTAAAAAGTCAAACCCTGAAGGGACCAAAATTTGACTTTTTGATCCAAAGAAAATTGGCCATCAAACTTCCTTTCATTGAAAAGAACATTTCGACACGGTTCTAACGCAACTGAGTTTGCCAGAATCGGAGTCCGGATGAGGAAGTTATGAGCCGGTCAAACTTTTGGGGAAGCGAAAGTTGACTTTTTGCTCGACCCCAATTCAGCTGCCAAACTTAATCCCAATGGATAGTGTGCTCCGAGCTGATTCCAACGACACCAAATTTGCTGAAATCGGACATCGGACGGAAAAGTTATGGGCAGTTGAAATTTCAAAGAAAGCTGCCCATGTGGCAAAACAGCAGCAAAAAGCAGAATAAATGAGTTAAATAAATAAAATAATCATTTAATAAAATATCTTTATTTTTTAAATAATATTTTAATAAAAGAATCTCGTTTTTATAATAAAATAATCAAAAAATCGGATAAAAATCTTTAAATAAACCAAATTGAATAAAGGTTTGAAATCCAAACATTTTAAAAACGTGCGGGACCGTATTTGAATTACGGGCGAGGCATGCCCGTACTTTAACTACGGGCAAGCTTCTAGAAGAGGACGCGTGGCGGGACACGCGTCCCGTACGGAAGAATCTGCGATAATTGCAAATATTCGTTTTTCGCCCGTACTTGAAGTACGGGCAAGGCACGCCCGTACTTGAAGTACGGGCAAGGCATGCCCGTAGTTCAAATACGGGCACGAAAATTTTGCCTATAAATAGAGAGGCCACCCCCCTCATTTGAACAAGCCCTCTCCCCTGGCCTACCCCTTCTCCCTCTTGGAGCTTTCCACGGCCAAGCCCTGCCCAACCACCACCATCCCAAAACCTAAACTCTTTTTATCCCTAAATTACCCCTATACTCCTAAACTACCCCAAAACCATGCCCAAATCTCCTTCAATTTGATCTTAAACCCATCCACCCTAAGAAAACTCTTCCCAATTCTTCCCCACAAAACAAGGAGGACGCGGAAGCGCTGCCAGATTTCTCGGAGAATCCAGACATCGACAAATCTAGGAGTAATAGTGTGGTAATAATCTTAATGGTTCATTTCTTTCAATACACATGTGAATTCCTTCATTTGAGTAATTTTGGATTTCTTTTTATTTTATTACTTGCTTACTAATCAATTTGTCTTTGTTTTAATGGGATCCTCCATACAAATGAGCAATATTCCATGATATAAAGGATGGACTCAAAGAATACTAAAGAATCTAATATTTTGGTTTATGATGCTTGCAAGTACAAAAAGGAGATTGTCCTCCTTAAACCTTCCCCTGTAAACTCCCCTTTCCATTCTTGAATTTGGGTACTAACAATAAACGAGGGTCTAGTTGCTTCAAGAAGAATAAAAGGAAGGGAAAAGTGGCCTTTTAGGCCAAATGAAACAACTGAAGCATTTGGAGGAGCTGAAGAAACCAATTGAAGTTACCAGAACATCTGAGAAAGCCACGGAACTGATCCCAGGAAGAATCGGCAGCAAACAGGCAAAATGAGTTGCATCCGTAAACTCAGGCCGGTCCAGCCTGGACCGTGTTTGATTCACGGACAGAAGAGACCGTATTCAATTCACGGTCAGGTTGGACCGTAAAGAAAATACGGGCAGATGTAAAAATAATATAAAAAGTGTAATTTCTTAGTTCGGTTGGGCCTGACCCGGCCTAAGCCGGCTTGAACCAGTCCTTTAAGCAATTTGGGCTATCTTAAGCCCATCTTTGGACTATGGGCCCAGATGGGCCCACCAAGACCACCCTGGGCCCAACTGTGGAGCCCACTTCGGACCAGCCCCAACCAGGCCCGTTTTCAATAAACGGGCCCAAGGCCACTTGACTTTGGCTAATGGGCCCATTCCAAGCCCACTAAGCCCAAACCTAAAGTGTAAATAAATAAAATAATAAAATAACCAAATGGGTTACCCAATAACCCAACTGGGCCCAAGGCCCAACCATGGCAACCCACGGGTCTTCCTACGGGACCCGGGTCCGACCCATTCCACTAAATAAAAAGATAAAAATCAAAATAAAGGGGACTTACACCATCAACGGTCCCCACCAGACCAAATAAGTGTGCATGTTGGCTTAGGAATTGGGTGAGAACTAAGTTGACTCAAGACCAAGGAGACCCACGGGACCTGTCAATCGACGGGGCGGGCTAGGGTGTCTTCGGGCTTCCCTAGACGTAACCGAGAACTTGCTCAGAACTCTAATAAGCCGCAGACCAGATTAATTAGGCCCGGATAGGTGCCCTTTGTGTCTGCCTGCACCTCTCAGGCAGTGGCGACTCCAAACTCCAAATCAGTCCCGAGGCGAGCATCACTTCTACATGCACCTCGTCGTGCGGCCCGAAACCCGGAATCGGGGGGTGCGCACACTACCCTCTTGGTATACTACCCCATGCTTGACGACCTCTCCAAGGAAAGCTGAAAAATGGGGAAAACTGGAGTGAAACGTAAATATCAGTAATTAGCAATATGCATGTTGGAAATCAGTCCATAAGATTTATAAATTATTTCATGAGGTATAACGATAAATTAAAAGATCATTAATAAAGCCATAACATATAACAAACTACACAAGTGACATCAGAGGACTCGTGAATAGAAACCTCCTTGAAAAGCTAAGTCCTACTCCAAGTTCGTCACCTCACGGCTTACATGTATGAAGCTAAGATTCACGGTCATCATATATACAAAGTGGATCAACCAACCATATACAGGATTTGGCTGGCACTTACAATTCAATCAAATTGCAACAATAACCAAATAGGGAATACCAAATTGAGATACAGGATGGGTAACCCAAAATAAAACAATTCTGAGATACATGGCTAATAACCAACATGAATGACCTCACCAAGATATACAATGGATTGGATTGCTGCAGCACAACTAAATACAGGAAGGCCTCACCGAGATACACAGTAGGAGCATAAGTGGAAACAAGGTTAACTTAACATAGAAAAACCAGCTTCACTTCCTAGCTAGATTATAGATCCATGCTAAGTTTGCCCGCTAGACACTATTCACAACCAAAATATTATAATAATTTGTGTAATAGCAAAAATCAGTCAAACAGTATATAAATAATCCAAATCATATGAAAAACCTACTCCGAGATACACGGAGTGTAAACCAATATTTCCAATCATTAATTCCTTTTAGATATCTTTTAGTAAAGTTTAAGATCAAATGAATAACTCAAATATGAAAAGAAAACCGAGAAATTCCATTGAAACCCCAAAACATGATATTTATAGCAAAATATACCCAAATTCTTTATTTAAATCCCAAAGCTTGTTTCACTAGTGCATGCACTCTTAAAATACCCAAGTCTAAGTAAATATTAAGTTATAATTATAGTTTATTAGGTTTTGCACATTTACACTCCTTAGATCAAGATTTATCTTATTATTTTACACAATATTGTCCAAATTTCCTCATAGTAACCTAAGATATCAAAACTTACTAAATTCATTATTTGATTATTCCATAGGATAATTCAGGTAGGTCTATCATGATGTTTAGAAAGTGCTCCAATCACACAAACCTAGTATAGTTGGGTCAAGCCATATTTATCCTTCTAATTATCCTATTTTAAGTCTAAATTAGAATCCTTGTTCCAAAATTAAAATCCTTTTATCAAAAATTAATTGCACCACTTCCAACAGCTCATATTATCCTAATTACAAGCGGTTTAATCATAAAATTCCCAAAAAAATCATTAAATTTTATTTGGATATAAAATCCTAAGTTTATATGAAATCTGTCAGAGACACTCTCGAGCTTGGGTCGTATGTTGTATTGAGCGTCCAATGGTTTATTCAAGTCTTTGCTCAGCGCCCTAGGTAGCACTCAAAAACAACTCTCAGGTTTGGGTTTATTTCTTAGTTATTATCAATTACCGAATATAACATTTCAGCGTTGCTCATTCGTTGTAAATCTCATGCCCCTGATCATCGCGCTTGAGCACAAGTCATGTGCCAAGGCAAATTCGGTTGATATGGAATTTTTTGTTTCTCAAATTTTAATTTGATTTCTTCACTTTATTTGGGCTCTAACCAACTATTTTTCATTCTAAAACACCCCTAACCTATTTTTATTAAATATTTATTGATCTTGAATTTACTCCTAGGATTAATCCTCCATGTTCACCCTTTTTATGAACTTTCTTAAGTTTATCAAAGTCTAACACTAGCCCATAAATATTCTAATACTTCAATCAATAATTTGATTCCATAAAAACTTAAATAGATCATCTAAACCACCCCAAAATCATGCAATTCCTCCAGTCTTCAAAGTGTTTTCTACTTACCTCTTGAATTAATTCCACAAACAGTTTACTCTTCTTTCATTTCTCTTTTTCTCCAGCTGTGACCTTCATCTCCTTCTTTTATTCATCCATGTCATTCAAATCCAAAACCCTAATCTCGTGAAACCCCAAATTTTCAATAAATAAATAAAAAGAATTAAATATGAATATTTGAAAAGTTAATGAATTTATTAAAATAAATTAAAGATTTAATATATAGCATATGATTTGGGGTACTTTCATTCATCCAGGATATATAATTGATTAAGAATAATAAGGAGAATAAATTAAGAAATTTTGGAAGAAATCTAACAGTTAGATATGAAATTATCAAGAGAAGGGTATTTTGGTCAATTCCTAATTATCTACATAATTAAATATATTTATTAAATAATTAATAGACTTGAGAAATTAGGATAGACCTAAGTTGGGTTGATTTAAGTATAAATCATGAGATTTATAGCCTAATAAGTGATAAAAGGGCATATTGGTAATTATAGTCAACTAGGAGCCTTAAGTTGAGGAAAAAGAGGAGTTTTAGGGAGTTTTTAAATATTTAAAAATAGGAGAATTAATTAGCACGAAAATTAGGAAAATAGTAGTTTCTCATGTATTGGATTTAAGAGAAAAGTATTAAATGGAAAATAGAGAAAGAATCGGAAGTTTCTAAATAAGATATGACTCCTATTGGGTGTATATAAAAGGGAAAGTTAGAGAGAAATTAGGGTTTCTCATTCTTTTGATGGCTCATATGGTTTGAGAAAAGAAGGTTAGAGAGAGAGAGAGAGAGCTCGATTGAAGAAGAAGAACAAAGGAGAATGAGCAGTCATGGTTTTGAGGCTCGGGATTAATCTACTAAAAGGCAAGTAGTAACACCCCTTTTTTTTAATCGTTGCATGATTTTAGATTTAATCGTTTGAGTTAGATCTGGAATTAATATATGATGATTTGAGATGCTTAACCATGTATTTTATACAATATATTTCGTGGGTTTGCATGATCATGGATGGGGTTTATGAAAGTTGTCAAGCATGCTTAAAGTATTGATTTTCTTTAGGTTTTGATTTAGATTTATCGTAAATCTATGTTTAGATTTGTTTCGAATGATCTAATATGTTTATAGGTTGAAAATATATGATTTAGAAGTGATTTGAGGAGTTGGTTTGATGTTATTTGGATTTAGCATGAAATTTCGCGAATTAAAGAAAAACCCAGAATTTACGATTTTGTATGGGCTCCTGACAGGTTGAGCGATCTGTTGAGCACCCATGTTAATTAAAGGGAGCGCGTGACAAATTTCTTGAACAATTTGTTGAGCGCCCATTTTGTTTGGTTTTGTTTTGGAGACCGCTAGACAAATCGCTTGAGCGATCTATTGAGCGCCCGTTAGAAAAGCTGTTTTGTGAGAACGCTAGACACAAGGGGTTAAGCGATTAGTCGAGTGCCCAACCCAAATTTTCTGATTTTTTATGAATTGGCCTAGATTTTGAGTATAAAATGATTTTTGATGAAATCCAACACATGTACAAACAAGATTTGGGTGTTTATGCACTGTTTTCAGTGGCCGAATAATTTTATAAAAATTATACAAGATTTTGGGAACGTTCTATTGAAATATGTCTTGTTTTGGTTTGAAAGAGAGTTTTATTTCTAGAATTTATTTAAAATCAATTTGGTTGATTTCTACACCTGTAAATCATTGTTTTAGACGTGATTCAAGTTCTAGAATTTGTCAAAATGCTTTTATAACAGATTTGGGTACGTTGAGCCTATGTTTTAAAAATATAAGGAGTATTGGCAAGAGGTTTTGGATTCTTGATTGAACATGGATATACTACTTTATATATGAGATTTGGATTTTGGATTTATTCTCTTCCATGTATCATGGAATGATTTATATGCCATGATGGCAATGTGAGATTTGATTACCTCCTGCGGGAGAGATGGGTTACCTCCTGTAAGGAAGATATAATCATGATGTGATTGCATTCTGCGGAGGAGATGTGTGTGTTACCACTTATGGGTGAGATTTATTATCTCCTATAGGGGAGATGTAGTCCAGATTAGATTGCATCCTGCAAAGGAGAGACCTCCTATGGAGGAGATGTGATTGCATCCTACAAGGGAGATGTGTGCGTGTGTTGCCTCCTTCAGGAGAGACGTAGTCCTAATGGGATTGTATCCTGCAGGGGAGATATCTCATGTGGAATGTAACGTCCTGGATTCGGATCTTGTATCCAAACTCGGAGTGTTATAGTAACAGTGGCCCAAAAACATACTAAACCAGACAATAATTAAAATTGAACTTTATTCATAATCAGAGTGTGGAAGAAAAATATGAAATCTAAACAAAATCGTGGATTACATAAATCAAAGTATCCAATAATTCCACCAACTAATAGTAACCATCAAATAAAAATGTCTGGTATGAGTTTAACTACAGTACTATAAAATAACCCATGATCAACTACTATAAACTTCCTACTCAACTGAAACATAAAATAATATTATTCCCTAATCCTACACAGTGAAGTAGTCTTCTTCTCTGTAATTAGAATAGTCCCCTTGCAAATCAGGTTCCACAACGTCCTCACCAAGATAATCTAAAAACAAATCCGATAAAACAATGTGAGATAATAAATTCTCAGCAAATAGCTATGTAGAAAAGAAACATTTATACAGTTCTAAATATGCAAACGAATAATCAGATTAATCCAACAATCAAATCTCAAAAATAAGCATTCACGATAAGTCTTGCAGGACTCATGAAATATAAAATAGATAATCGACAAGCTATGCCAATATGCAACCTAACCGGTTTACAGGTGAACCAGCCGCTACCGGTCAGGTTATTCGACACCCAATGGAAGAACTCAATTGATACTAGAGTGAGTTAGCATGTACGGCCCAACCAATCCAGGATTAGATAACATAGCAACCGACCAATACAGGAGCGGTACCATCCTTGTGATGATTGAATGCTTATGACCCAGAATCATAACTCTAATAACATTCCACTTACTAGCTATTCTATGGATCCATGTAAGAGCTAAGCCCACTCAACAATGATAAACCAAAACCAGGTAGTAGACATACGTTGCAAAATCCGCACACACGAAATAAATAATATAGGCATATGCTAAGTCACATACGTGATCATAAACTCACATATGTGGAGACAAATAAATGTCCAAAATCATGGTTTCAATAGGCAAATACGATCTAAGTGTAAATTAAATCATTCAATACTCAAAACATGTTTAGATAGTCCAAATACAAGTGGAGAAACTCTTAAATCAAATTCCATTTAAAAGAAAAGAGTTTGGAACGATAAACTCGGATAAAAGCTATTTCAGTAGAACATATCCAAAATCTTTATAAAAATTCAATTTAATCAATGGCTAGTGCAAACAATCTCTAAACACATAAATCTTATTGGTACATAAGTTGGAAATCAATAAAAACAAATTTATAGTGAAAAACTAGGTAGGTTTCAAAATGTCAGCATTTGCTGTCAGGGGCGCTCTAGCGGCGTTGGACGCTCGTGCGGGAGTCCATTACAAAAAGGTTTTGGAAAGGTTCTTAGAAGTTTGGTCACTCAAGAAATCACTTGAGCGACCACTCGGGCATTCGGTTTATCGAAATCTGTCAACTCTCGAGTTTCAGAACTTAAAAAAAAAAACACAGGCGAAGTGCCTTGAGTAGCGCTCGAGCAATGACGAGCGTCCACTCTTTACAACTGGCACCTGGAGTGATGCTCGAGCATCATTGTAGGCGTTCGTTATAATTCATAACTTTCCAGAATTCACGATTTTTCAAAACTTCAAATTTGCTTTTTGTGAGACATGGAAAAATCACCGGAATGATCATCCCTCCGTCAACACACGGGCTCAACGCAAAAATGGGAGAGTCGCCACCATTCATGATTTTGGGGTGAGAATGGACACCAAAATGTTCAAAAGTATTAAAAAGTGCAAAAATGCCAATTCTAAGGTAAAAATAACCCTACTTGAAAATCAAATCCAGAGATGGGTAAGGGGATTAGATTATGAACGGGGGAAGGTGTTAGGCACCCCCATTCATCCACACAAAGTGGTTGCCAAGTGTATGTTCATGCAAAAATAGAAAGCTTGCTAAAATCATAGAAAACCTTGAAAAAGGACCAATGTATGATATTTTCACATGAAGATCTAAATGGATTCTAGATCCTCTCTTATGTCAATATCATTTCTGGAATATCTCAAAAGATGGAAATCAAAGCACAAGTTATTCAAAAACCAAGTTGAATCAAATCTGGAAAATTCGGTGAAAAGTAATGCCATTTGTCTTGAAATCATTCAAATACCATTTTAAATTGAACCAAACTAAATTCATTTGAAAGATTACAGTAAATAAGAGTCTCATGCAAAATTTCACTTCATTCCGATAAAAATCCTAGGAGTTATGCTCCTTTGAAGTTGCTGCTGGGGATTTTTAAAAGTGATGAGTGGGCAACTTTGGGAAATTGCATAGAAAAATCCACGAAATTTGGTGTGATTGAAGTCTGTATGGCTATCTTTCAAAAGAAACTAGCCTCGTACAAAAATCCCTTCGGATGTGCCTTGGGTGGTCTCCCGAACAGGCCCCGAAGATCACAGATTTACCCAGAAAAGTACAAATGAACAGTTCTGAGTAAATCGGCTACCAATAATTCAAATGGAATCCAAAAATTATGAAACCAACTGAATTTGAAAATAGACTCATAAAGGAGTACTCAGAAACAAAAATCACTCGAATCGGACTTAAAACGAACACATGGCGGCTTGTCGAAGTGACAAGTTCTGTATTTGAACCTGAACTGTCCACTCAACTTCGACAGAGAGGTGTCAAAAATCCGTTTGATAGAAATTTATGAAATTTGGTGGACATAAACTAGACAGCCTCACCTTTCCCATGGTTCTATAATCGCTCCAAAATTCATCCGGACGATGAAGTTATGAGCGTCCGAAGTAAGGGTACAGGTGCTGTCCAGTTAGGCCACTTTTGAAGAAAATCAAATCCGAAAATTGATAAAGTGTGTGAGATTCGTGTGAGATGAATCCAAAACCTTTGAAAAACATTTAAAACATTCCAGAATTTGATTGAGGCCATTTATTGGAGATTTATCACAATGAATGTAATAAATCCCCAAATGTGAGCCTATTCCCCAAAAAAAGTGCTATGTATGTGCAAGCTTGAAAAAACATACAAGATCAATAGAACAACATAGCATGCATATATCTTCATCAAAATGAGGTTCTAAAATAGCCTAGGGTTCCGTTCCATTATCGTTTCCCTCTGTTCTCTCTCCCCGTTAAACACGGTTCTTCAAGATAATCAAGGGTACTTTGAATATGAAACGGTTTACAATCAAACAAAAGGCCTTATGCTACATAGGTTCTAGTACTAAGGTCAATCCCCAGTCTCGTTTCTCCTAGATCCCGCCTCCACGTTTTACGGCTAGGGGGAGTCTCGAGATACTTTGAGCCGGGGAAGGATTTTCACACACAAAGAAGGCTTTACACTACAGAAAGGTAGAAGAAGAGATCTAGATCTAGGAATGTAAAGACATAAAATAAAGAGAGGTTTGAGGCTTACCTGGATTCTGGAAGCACTCCCGCAGCGATTTCCTTCTTCTCTTGGAGTTCTTCTTTGCGAGAATTCAAAACAAGAGTTGGTTGCCATTTGCTTAAGGAGGAGCCTCCTATTTATAGGCAAAGGCTAGGGTTAGGGTTGGTGAGAATGGTAGACACAACATAAGGTCTATAGCCCACCAACCTTAACCCTAAGGCTATTTCCGAGACTTCCCCTCATTTAATGAGGGATATGATGGTAAAAGTGAAAAGCTCTCGGAAAACCCTAATTTTGAGCAAGACTTGTGTATCCGGTATATCAGGCCGGATACACAAGGGCCTTAATGTATCCGGTATATAATACCGGATATACTAAGGATTGCTTGTATCCGGTATCTTTCACCGGATACAAAGAAGAACACTTGTATCCGGCCTGAGTTGCCGGATACAAGGAAAAAAGCCTTTTTTCGAATTTTAACACAGGCAATACTTATTTACATGTAATATCGTTTAAGTAAATGTCCTCGTATTTTTTAATCTCCATTTACTTAAGATATTACATGTAAATAAGCAAACACCACCCCCCCCCCCATTTGAATCCATTAAAAATAGTTCCAGACCCAAATTCCAAGTGAATAAAAAGTCAACTTTCCAGTTTTAGGCAAAATTCCGATTTTTCAGGTCTGGAAAAAAGGTTCAATATGTTAAAACCAAGGTATTCGTCAAGATTAAAAATATCAAAAAATTCATTTATGCAATAACATTGCTAAAAACCTGATTACCGGGAAAAATTATCTGGAAATCTTGCTTTAAAAAATATTTCATTTTCTGGGGTCAAAAGTCAACAAAATTCAACCGGAAAAAGTTTGACTTTGCACAAAAGAAGAATTTGGGCCTTTTCCTTTACGGCTTTGGATTCAAATGGGTTAAGTATCTTAAACCCAATGCAAAGAATTGAAAATTCCAATAAAATATTTCTCTCCTTCAAGATTTATCAAAAATCGTGCAATTTTGGGGTGTCTACACTTTTCCAGATTTTTAACACCATGAATCACTTCCAAATCTTGGGTTTTCATCTTCAAAATACTCTAACTATTCCAGATGATCGAATACATTAAACTACATGTTTCCATATCAAATCATTCACAAACAACCAGAAAACTCTCGTTTAAACATGTTCTTCGATAAACCAAAGTATATCTGTTTATGCAAGTTGTAAAGGGCTACTTACCT
Organism: Buxus sempervirens; assembly: GCA_947561395.2. Taxonomy (NCBI): domain Eukaryota; kingdom Viridiplantae; phylum Streptophyta; class Magnoliopsida; order Buxales; family Buxaceae; genus Buxus; species Buxus sempervirens. Next base: position 2,695,166 of record OX387195.1, read on the forward strand.
CTCTTCTTGGATTAAATCCTCCCCGAAAGACTCCAGAAATCACTCTCTAGCAAATTCAAACGAACACAGCATGTAAAACCCCAGATTTTCTTAAAAATAAAATAAATAATTAAGGGATAAATAATGGTAGGAGAATTAAAGAAAGATATAAAGGTTAAAATAGGAATTTAAAGAGAAAGGGTAATCTGGTCATTTCAAATTAGTTAAATTCATGAAAGAAAATAAGATAATTAATTATTAAGTCAACAAACTCAATTAGACAAAATTTTAGCTTAGTTAGATGTAAAATAATGAAATTAAGGTTTAAAAGGAGGAAAAAGGGCTTAATGGTAATTATATTATTTAGGGTCCAAAATTTTAGTATTTTGAGTAAATAACAAAAGTCTAGATACAATTTAAAATTAGGAATAGGATTAAGCACGAAATTTAATTAGGAGATTCCTTAGAAGAGAGTTAAATTAAGGAGAAGGATAGAAGAAGGAATACACTTAGTATATTAGAGTAAACTAAACCTAATTAGAATTGGTCTATTAGAGAGGCTATAAAAGAGAGGTTTAAAAAGTGTTTTAGGTTTTGAAAACAAGTTAGGAGTGGAAAATTCGTGCATAAGTGATAGGAGACAAAATAGAAGGAGAGAAGAGAGAAAAGAAAGGAGGAAATTAGAAAGAAGAGAAGTTGCAGAGATGGCCGACCAGCCAACTTCGAACGGCAAGCTAGGAATATCTAATCGTTGGGATGGGCTGAAATTTTAGGGTTTTGTTCTACTCATGGAGGACTTCAAATTGAACGGTGGAGATTTTAATTGGAGAAGTCTAAAGGAGTGTGGTCGAGCTCCAAAAAGGGGCACAGAAGAAGTTTATGAAAAATCTAGGTTCATAAAAAAAGGCAAGTAGCAAACCCTTGAGACTGGAGGAACTGCATGTTTTCTTGGGTTTTTGATATTTGATCGTATTGTTTTTTAAGTTGGATTTCATGGGAAAAGCTTATTTGTTATAAAGAATTGTTTTGGTGTTTTAACTTTCTTTAAAAACCAAGAAAGTGTTGATCTTGGTGAGTTCAAACTTAAAAAGAAACTTAAGATAAGTAGAAAGATGATGGGATTAGTTTAGGGTTGTCTCAGAACTAGTTTCGAATGGAAATTAGATGTTTAGAAACAAATCAAATTAATGCTCGGGTTAGAAAGTTAGAAAATCTCCACAACTAAGAAAATTGGTGTTAATAGTCAGAGTGCTTGATACACCGCTCGAGCGTTACTTCAGGCGTTAGGCCTTTGAAAAATAACAGAACCTAGAAACTAAACCGCTAGAGCAGTTGCTCGAGCGTCCCTTCGAGCGATCATCTGTCAGAAATTTCAAATTTTCGGAACTCCCTAGTATGCGGTCCGTCGTACTTGCAGGTGCGGGCGACGTAGGCAGAAATCCTGGACTGCTGCTGGTGCGGCCTGGTCTTAGTCAAGGTTGTCGATCGGCGACGGTTTTATTTGTTATTCAGGTTACCACTACATGCTTCAATAAGACATCGACTTTCACGAGCTTTATATTGGTCATGTGAGCATGTTACTTGTGACTCGCACGTTGGAGCTATGATTTGGCCGTGCTTGAGGATCACTTGTGACTTGCACATGCACTGGTATTAGACGTGTTGTCGTGGGTCCATTAATCTTTGATCAGATTGGTATGGGCTCCGCGGAAGCGGTATTTTTTATTGGTATTAATTTGGACTAAGGATTGTACTCGCCAACCCATTCGTGGGTGGTCCGCGTTGATGGTTGACGGAGGAGATGGCAGTGACTGCTGGTGTGGGCTCCATCTATCATGTAAATTGTGATGTGGCGAAATATGGGGGCAGGAATATCTTTTTAAGTGGTTTCAGATCATGAGTCCTATTATGTCACACATGGTTGATTTGGATTGGTAATTGTTATATCATCGTATTGTCGTGGTTTTGGTTTTATCGATCACCTGATGACTATTTTTGTTAAACAGTATGGACTATTTTATTTCATGCATCTGCTACTTGTTGAGATTTATTTTCACTCCGGTTTCTCCCCATTTTTCAGGTACTCTTGGCAAGGACGTCAAATTTTGGGCTAATCGTAGATGGGTAGTGTAAAACCTCGGAATTTTGAGAAATTTGAATTAAGATTTAAAATTATTAAATAAGAACAAATAGAGGAATAAAAATTCAATTAAACCAGTTGGTTGGACTGGGTTGATTAGTTTAGTGGTTCAATGGGGTTTGGTTCAAGTTAATGAACCGGTTCAATGGCTTAGAAAAAACAAAACAAAAGCAAATCACGTTCTTCATTTGGGCGTTAGGGTTAGAAGAAGAAAACAAAAACAAAACAAGGGGAAATCGCAGGGAAGGGGGACGGAGGAAGAAGAGAAAAGAGAAGAAGAAGAAGAGGAGGAAGAGAAAGGGTTCGTCCATCTTGGTCGCTCGTGAGAAGAAGGAAAAACGCAAAAAGAAAGGGGGAAAAACGAGTTGACGAGAAAAGAGAGGAAGAAATCGTGGAGAGGAGAGAAAGAGAAGGAGAAGAAGGAAAAAGATAAGAGGAAGAGGAAAAGAGAGACAGCGGGCGTGGATTCTGCAAAATCAGTAAGTAGCACTTTTCTTTTCGTTTCTTTTCAATCGATTTCTGTTAGTTTCTCAGACTTGGTAGCATGCAGAAATTCCTCCTTTTTGTTGCTGTAAATAGATTTAATGATTTGAATATTGTTTGGATGGTTTGCTGCAATTGAATCTATGTGAGGTTGGTAGTAAAATCTGGAACGACATGTTCAATTTCAGCACTGGTTCAATATCAGCACCTTGTTGAATGGAGATGGAAATCTATGCAGTATCGTTTGGAAATAATGAATGGAGATAGAAATCTTCATTCTGATTTTGGCTTGGTTCAATCAAGTGAGTTTATGCGTCATCATTGATATGTAGTGAATGAGTATGACAAAATAAAATGAATTGTAAAAAGTAGAAGTGGAAGATGCTAATGAGAAATATAATTGATTGTGCTGCGTTTGATGGTTCTCATGACCATCAGTATGTATCAGGATATGGGGGATTTCTTGCATCTAAAGATCTTAAGGGGCGATTCAAAAAGGGGTTTGCAAGGATTACGAGTAGTAACAGAGGTAGGTATGTGTTAGGAAATTTTCAGGTTTGCATGGGAACTGTTAGATCTGTTAGTGTTAAACTACTGTATTGTAACACATGAACACAGGAGACTTTTTAACGAGGTTCGGTATTAACCTAATCCTCGGGACCACGTCCAGATGATGAACAATCCACTAAAGTTAAACACAATCTTACATACACCAATGTGGACTTACACATACAAAAGACTCCCTCTTTTTCGTCGCCAATGTGTAGAAGACTCTTCAGTGTGTTGTTCAGCGAGCTCCCCTCGACTTAGACAAGATTGAACTCCCTTCAATCTTCTGTGTGCAGCAAGGCTCCCCCTCGACTTATGCATCCATGATTGAACTCCCTTCAATCATAAGTTGCCTTCTCCCGAAGGCTTCAAGTTCTTCTCCCGAAGAACGATGAGCTTCAAATACTTCTGATAAATTTGTTTAATGCTCAAGGAGTTGAGTTTTCTGTCAAACTCACATCAGTATTTATAACCTGAAACATCACTCAACAAAACAGTTAACTTGTTGTAACTTTGTTACAACTGAGATAAGGAGTTACAACTGAGATAAGGAACAGATAAGATATTCTCTTAACTGTTTTTCCAGATTCGAAATTTTCAATCTAGAAAGATAATCTCTTAATTAGATAAGGCATATCAGATTCTAAGAGATGCATGTCAAATCTGAGAAATCAGAATTCAAGTTAATCCTAAGGGATGCATATCAAATCTTTAAGAGATAAGATTCTAAAAGATAAGATTCTAAGAGATGCATATCAAATCTCTAGGAGATAAAAGTTAATTCAAATCTCTGTTAACAAACCATCTGATTAGATAATGACAACTAGAAAAATACAGATTTAAAAATTCCATGTCATCAGATGCTTCCACGTCATCAAATGCCAACATACTTACAATCTCCCCCTTTGGCATTTGTGAACAAAAGAACAAACAAGCAGAATTTTTAAACAAGAACAAACAAGAAGAATTTTTAAACTGTCTAAACAAAACAGTTAACAGTTCAGTTTGTTATTTTCTCCCCCTTATTTTGGCACACAAAATGCCAAAGACAATCATAAAACACATACACAATTCATGCTGAAGAAATCTACCAAGCTGGGAAGATGAAGAAGCTGGAGCAGCAACAAACTCAGATGCTGGAGGAACGACAATCTCTGGAGCAGCAAATTTGGTTGCTGAATCATCAGTAGCACACTATCAAGTCACCATGCTTCAAGAGAACAAACTTGCACAAAACAGGGGTTAGGATTGAGGAAGACGAATAGTGCTCAAGAAGGACAGCCCAATAAGAAGCAAGTGCAACACTCAAAAACCTCGGATATAGCAAAAGACCAAGCCAGTTCAAAAGGTAGTTAGAAATAACTGACAAAAGAAGAGTGAAGACAACAAAGCACATGCTGTAACACACTAAAAACAAGATCATAATGTCAGAACAGTCAATACTTCAACTTCCCAAAAGTCAACATTTAATACTATAACTGAAGTATACTAAGATTGAGATATACTGAGCAGAAATTGAAACCAATAGTGTGTGTGTGAGCAGCAGCAATCTTTCTGGGTTTGATCTCTTTGATATTTCCAACAGTAGAAAGCAGGGCATCTTGAAACAAACATGTGGATTCAATAATGGCCCCATTTTCTTTCTTTTCCATTTTTTTTTCTTGCTTTTCTCTTTTCTTTTCCTTTTTTTTTTTTCATTTTTTTTTTCAGTAGCTTTCACTCTAGCACTAAGGCAGCTTTTTTCTCATGGTAGATCTTCCTCTACATATTTGTGATACATAGGCCCAGATTACTCAAGGATAGCTTCACACAAAGTATAGGTAGCTTTTTCCAAACTTACAATTTTTGTACCACAAATCAAATCCAAATGTTGCTCAAAATGAACTGATCACAAGTTGTACTTTAATTAAACATTTAGATCAGAAAAATATATATGCTGTTGTGCACTGTGTGATTGACTTCAATATCAAGATCAACATATATCAAAACTCAGAAATTCAGATTTAGAGAATTAAAAATTAACTATTGGAAATATGAAACATTGTCAATCTGAAATATGATCCTATTCTGAGTATTTCCATCATGCACAAACCTCAGGTCTTCCTCAAGGATTCAAACTTTATTGCATCAAGAGCTTGATTTGGAAACCCAAAAAAATATTTTAGTTCTCCCACCAAATATCATTTTTACAAATTGTTCTAGTTCTTCTTGCATAGCATTAATCCAGAAATCATCAAGAAGGGCTTCTTTAACACATTTAGGTTCAAGAGATGATGTATAACAAACATACCTGACCATGTCTTGGTAGTTTACCTTTGGTCGACCTCTTGTATGAATCCCATCATCAAGACCTCCAATGATTGAGTCTACAGGATGATTCTTCTGAATTTGAGATGAAGGTTCTCGATTAGTTTGATCTGCAATATCAAAAGAACCAGATTTAGAATCTGTGGGTCCTATATTAAAATCAGGTGCAGAATTACTCCCTGTTGCAGTGTCTGTTGCTATATCAGTTGCAACAGTAACTTCTGTATCAGAAGACTCATGAACAGTAACTTCTGTATCAGAAGATTCATGAGGAAAAACTTCCTCCTCCCTGCTGTAATCTTCAGCTTCCTTCAAGAGACTTGTTATAACTTCCTCCTTAGAATGATCTGCAAAATCTTTACAATCATCAACTACAATATTAATAGATTCCATAACAGTATGAGTTCTCAAGTTATAAACTCTATAGGCTCTACTGTTTGTGGAATAACCCAGAAATATTGCCTTGTCACTTTTGGCATCAAATTTGCCCAGATGTTCACAATCATTTAGAATATAACAAGTGCATCCAAACACATGAAAATAGCTGAGATTGGGTTTCTTGCCTTTCCAAATCTCATAGGGAGTTTTGGTAGTACCAGGCCTAAGATAGACTTTATTAACAGTGTAGCAAGCTGTGTTAACAGCTTCTGCCCAAAGTCTTATAGGCATTATTTTTGAATTTAGCATAACCCGAGCCATTTCTTGAAGAGTCCTATTTTTCCTCTCAACAACCCCGTTTTGTTGGGGTGTTTTAGGAGCTGAAAATTCATGAGCTAATCCAAGATTAGTGCAGAAATCAGCAAAAACAGTGTTTTCAAATTCTCTTCCATGATCACTTCTTATCCTCACTATTTTTCCAATATTGCAACACTTCTCATTTTGAAGTTTAATACACAGGATTTTAAACACTTTAAAGGTATCTGATTTTTCTCTAATAAAGTCAACCCAAGTGAACCTAGACCAGTCATCAACACAAACAAACACATACCTTTTTCCGGATATACTTACTACCTGCATTGGACCCATAAGATCCATGTGAAGTAACTCAAGTATCCTTGATGTAGACACCTGTTGTAATGATTTATGAACAGATTTCTGCTGTTTACCAATCTGAAATGGTCCACATATTCCAACCTGTTTGTGATCCAGCTTTGGTACTCCTCGAACAATACCTGTATTTACAATCTTGATCAGATTTTTGTAGTTCAAATGTCCAAGTTTTTCATGCCATAATTCAGTTTTATCTAGTGAAAGTTTATGACAAGTGTGTGGTTGTGATAAGATATAACAATTATCAGCAGATCTGTAACCCTTTAGAACACATGTTTCAGCCTCATTAACAACATAGCATTTGTTCTTTGTGAACCGAACAAACAAGTTCTGATCACACAGTTGGCTGATGCTTATTAAGTTAGCCTTTAGTCCTTCCACATGAAGTATGTTCTTTAGCCTAGGAAATCCTTCTATATCCAAGTTTCCTTTGCCAAGAACTCTTCCTTTGACACCATCACCAAAAGTAACTTGTCCTAACAAAGTACTTTGATAATCTGCAAGAATGTCTTTGTTCCCTGTCATATGCCTAGAACAGCCACTATCAAAATACCATGAGTCAGTAGCACAAGTCAAAGAAGTATAAGAAACAAAGCATTTGAGATTTGACTTTCTTACCCAAACCTTTTTAATACCAGCAGATTGATAGTCATTCCTTTTGGATAGCCTTCCTGAAATGTTAACACTCATTCCTTTCCTAATAGCATTCAAGTATTTGAAGCATCTAGGACGAATATGGCCAGGCAAGCTACAAAAATGACAAATAGGAATAAATTTCTTTGGCTGATATGAGGGTTTAGTTTTCTTACCAAACATCATGTGTGGTTCTGATGTTGAAGATGACCTCACAAAGGTCATTTTTGAGGAAGAGTTCTCCCCCGTAAAGCCAATTCCATGATGATCACCATGAACCTTTCCAAGAGACAATACATGATTGAGTTTCCCAGTACTTGAATTCAGCATCTGAATATTCTTTTGAGTTCTTTCTAACTCAATTCTGAGGTCCTGCACTTTCTGCTCCTTTTTATCAAGAAGATCTTCAAGGTTGATTGCAGTCTTTTTCAAGCTCTTCCTTTCTTCAAAGAGTTCAGCAACTTGATCTTCCAATGATTTGTTCTTTTTACAAACCAAGATCCACTTACCATACATCTTCTTATACATCTCCTGAATGAGTTCAGCACTCAATTCATCACCATCATCACTGCTGGAATATGCTTCAACATCAGAAATTACAGCATTTTCTTTGTGACCAGCAAGTTGCTCTTGTTCTCTACTTGTGAATGCAATGTGATTACTGATGTGTTCATCATCTTCTTGACTATCTGCAGATTCAGCATCACTCCAGGTAATGTTCAATGATTTCCTTTTCTTCTTTAGGGTATTTGCACATTCAGATTGAATATGTCCAAAACCCTCACACTCACGACATTGTATTTCTTTGTTTTTCTTCTTCTCTTCAGTAGGATAAGCATCTGACTTGTTTTTACAAGCATTATTGAATCTGCCAGATCTGGTAGATGAATCCCTCATATTCCTTTTTCTCAAAAACTTTCCAAGATTTTTTGTTAGTAAAGCAATGGAATCATTCAATTCATCAGTGTCTTCAGACTCACCTTCTTTGGTTTGGGAATGCACTTCAGCTTGGAAGGCAATGCTTTTCTCTTTCTTTCTTTGCTTTAGGTTCATCTCGAAAGTTTGTAAAGACCCCATCAGCTCATCCAGCCTCATGTTACTTACATCATGAGCTTCCTCAATGGCAGTGACTTTATATGAAAATCTCTCAGGTAATGACCTTAGAGTTTTTCTTACAAGTTTCGAGTCAGAATACTTTTCTCCAAGAAGAAAGGCTTCATTGGCTATATCACATAGCTTAGAGTTGAAATCAGCAATCTGTTCATCCTCATGCATCCTCAAATCTTCAAATCTAGAAGCCAACATTTGAAGCTTTGATTGCTTGACAGCATTGGTGCCTTCATGAGCAATCTGTAAGACATCCCATGCCTTCTTAGCAGATTCACATGTAGAAATTAACTTGAATTGATTTGCATCAACTCCATTGAAAATAGCATTCAGTGCTTTTGAATTTTCATTCGCCAACCGATCTTCTGCAACAGTCCATGTTTCCTCTGGTTTGGGGATGACATTCCTTTCATCATCAGTTATGGTGGGAGGAGTCCATTCAGTCAATATTGCACGCCAAGCCCGTTTATCAATAGCTTTAATGAAGGCTTTCATTCTAGCTTTCCAATAAGAGTAGTTTGTTCCATCCAACAGTGGTGGACGTGAAACTGAGCCTCCTTCCTTCATAGCAGCCATTTCCTGCACAACAGATCTTTTCCCAAAAATCTCACCAAAATAAAATTAGTGACCCGCTCCGATACCAATTGTTAGATCTGTTAGTGTTAAACTACTGTATTGTAACACATGAACACAGGAGACTTTTTAACGAGGTTCGGTATTAACCTAATCCTCGGGACCACGTCCAGATGATGAACAATCCACTAAAGTTAAACACAATCTTACATACACCAATGTGGACTTACACATACAAAAGACTACCTCTTTTTCGTCGCCAATGTGTAGAAGACTCTTCAGTGTGTTGTTCAGCGAGCTCCCCTCGACTTAGACAAGATTGAACTCCCTTCAATCTTCTGTGTGCAGCAAGGCTCCCCCTCGACTTATGCATCCATGATTGAACTCCCTTCAATCATAAGTTGCCTTCTCCCGAAGGCTTCAAGTTCTTCTCCCGAAGAACGATGAGCTTCAAATACTTCTGATAAATTTGTTTAATGCTCAAGGAGTTGAGTTTTCTGTCAAACTCACATCAGTATTTATAACCTGAAACATCACTCAACAAAACAGTTAACTTGTTGTAACTTTGTTACAACTGAGATAAGGAGTTACAACTGAGATAAGGAACAGATAAGATATTCTCTTAACTGTTTTTCCAGATTCGAAATTTTCAATCTAGAAAGATAATCTCTTAATTAGATAAGGCATATCAGATTCTAAGAGATGCATGTCAAATCTGAGAAATCAGAATTCAAGTTAATCCTAAGGGATGCATATCAAATCTTTAAGAGATAAGATTCTAAAAGATAAGATTCTAAGAGATGCATATCAAATCTCTAGGAGATAAAAGTTAATTCAAATCTCTGTTAACAAACCATCTGATTAGATAATGACAACTAGAAAAATACAGATTTAAAAATTCCATGTCATCAGATGCTTCCACGTCATCAAATGCCACATCAACAAATGCCAACATACTTACAGGAACAATTTGGAGTTAAAAACAGAAACCATTCTGTTATATGGTTTTAAATCTGTATAAAGCCTTAAAAAAAAATCTGTGTAAGATTTTGGTGGCTTGCGAAGGCTAGGAATATTCGCATAAAAATTCATATTAGCATTCTAAAATTTAGTTTAGGATACTTGTAGTTGAATGAAATTGGTGTAGGGCCAATTGGAACTCGAGGTATTGCAAGAAAAATCCAGAAAATTGATGATTTCCGTCCAGTAGGTTTCGCGGCTATTTTGAACCACCTGTATCAAAACAGCCATAACTTCCTGTAGGAAACTCCGAATTACGAACCGTTTGTTGCGTTGGAAACTAGATTCGTAGATATTTCAAACGATATATGGGACACATACCAATTCCTTATATATTGGATCAGGTTTAGTATTCAATTCACTAATTAAATTCAGATTTACATAGTATGTAGCAACTGCAAACAAAGTGTGAATAATTTGTGTTGGCCTTCTTCAAGTACTAAATCGGTTAATTCTAACTTGTGTTCAAGAAGTGGTTTCTCATGTGTTGGTTAAGTCAAAGTTGGTTACATTGTTAAAGTGTGTAACATAAGGCATATTTGAGTAAGGCAGTTAGCCTATGGTATTTAAATAGCCATGATATGGTATTATTATATTTGGGGTAGTGGATTGCCGTTCACCCTAACTCATGAGAGGCCGGGGGTTGTGAACTTGCATCCTCCTCGGACTGTGCCACAGCAATCCGTAAAGTCAACTAGATAGTCTCAGTGAGATCACTAACTCGATGGTCTAATAGAGATCACTAACTCGATGGTTTGAAGAGATCACTAACTTGCTATGGTTGGACTGGGTTGTACTTGCTAGCTCATGTATGTCTCATGCTTGAGTGCTCCGCTTTGGAAGAGCGATCCTAGCTAGATCTTTCCATTGTAAGTTGTGAGGTGGCGATTGGACATTTGTGTTAAACTGTTGTTATTGGTTGTTACTGAGATTTTACTGATATTGCAATTTGGATTAATTTGAGTTTATCTGTTTATTAATTATGACTCTATAAAGTTTAAGTATTGTTTACCTGAAATTGAAATGCCTCTTAGCATGATTTTTTCAGGGATTGATTGTACAATATATTAGCATGCTACTTTAATGTTTGAAACTTGCATAAAATGTTCTTATAATGCATTATGCTGCTTACTGGGACGTTAGTCTCACACGTTTTGTTTTCAGATAGATCTGCAGAGCGAGCACAAACTGGGGTAGGAAGAAATAACGAACCTGATGACGATTACCACTCTGAGGATTATTATTATCCTGGTTAGTGTTGGGCAGCACTTTTTGTAGTCGTCGATTTTTTTGATCTTGTATAAATTGTGTATAGAGAGACTGAGGGTGTGAAACTTAGTAAAACTTATTGTTAGATATGTATATCTTGATGGTTTAGTTTTTGAATAGATGTGTATTGCATATATGTATTTATTTGTATTTATCAGGTATTGGGGGCATAGCCCAACCTTGTATTTACAGCCGTTATATAGCAGTTTTTTTCTTTAAAACTTAGGAAGCATTTATGGGACCTCACCTGATGTCAAGGAACCGGCATATACCTTTAATGACATGTCCGGGTCTGGGGTGTCATAGGTAGTCTATGTAGCTGTAGGTTACTCATGGAATTGAAATCCTTGTAAATCATAGTTGTTGAATAATAAAGAGAATTTGAGTTCAAGTTTCCGCATTTATTCTGAATATAAATTTAGAAAAAGTTTTTAATTATCTAGTTTCTTTAGTTGCTTTGTTTATTTACCATAACACCTCAGGTTTGGGAATGGACCCGGAACCGAAGCGTTACATAGCAACTCCTTTGCTGTTTAAATCATACGAATATACTTTTTAGAACTTAATAAACTCAAAAACAAACGAGTTGGAGATAAAACCATAAGTTGATCTGTTCCTTACCTTAAATCCGAATGGAATCACTCTTTCCTTCTTTCTGATCTGATGAAAAACAAAACACCAAGGATTCAAGCTCTGGAAGGACACAACTAGGAAGAGAAAGTGGGTGTGCGGCTATGTTTATCTTCTCTCTTTTTTTTTCTCTTGTACGTGAATAGCAAACTTCAAATTTTATTTTCTTTTTATATTTTCATCCAGCACTACTAATTAACCCTAATAATCTTTCCTTTTACCTTCCTACCCTTCAAACCATTCAAACCATTGTATTAACTCTCACTAAAATCCATCTTAGTCGACCACACCCTTCTTTAGTGGGATTCGGCCACTTATATAAAGAATTTACTCATATATCTTTTAAATTACTTATTAGTTATTTTCTCATCATCCAACATTTATAATAATAATAATAATCTTGAACCTAAAATATAAACTCACCTGATATTTAATTCTCCAAGTTCTCTGGGTCACCTTGCAACTCTCTGGGTTGAACCAATTCCTCATTCTCTGCAATATTAATATTAACAATTAATATAGTTATTCTATCTCATTTATTTATTAATAAAATCTAGGATTTTACATGGGAGAAATGTGATTACTACGTGATTGCAACCTATATGGGAGATGGGTGTGTGTGTTACCACCTGAGGGTGTGTAAACACCCCAAATTGCACTACAATAATGAAAATGAATTTCAAATGATTTGTTTGAGCTTTGACAAGTGTCAAAAACTCAAAAATATTCAAAAGAGGTGCTGACCGCATATATAATGCGGTTTTTGGTCACTTGGTTGCGACCGCACTGGATGTGCGGTCGGCCTCATGCTTCTCGCGTGCGTGCAAGTGGGCTGCCACGTGGCTTCTGGAATCCCAGGCCGTTAAGTCACGTCGGCAGCAATCATTGGTGAGTAACTGAATTTTGACCGCACTGTGTGTGTGGTTTTTGAAGAGTTTTGCCGCAACCGCAAATAAAGGGCGGTTTGCTCTAAATCGCACTGTGTATGCGGTTGCGCTCAGTTTGGTAATTTGCGAAAAGACTCGAGATCTGAGTCTTATTTACTCATATTACCTTTCTCTGGGAGACCTGATCTCCCCATTTTACCTTCTGAAACTTTTTGAATTACATCAATTCATGCCTTTAATTTGAATTGGAGTAATCTAGAAGCATTTATTGGCCTACCCTTGGGTCTTTTATACCCTTGGCTATGCCTATAAATAGAGGGGTTTTCCTTTTGCAAATGGCTAAGAATTTTGAAGCTTGAAGGCTCTGAAAGAAGAAGGGAAACTCTGCCGGATTGTTGGCTCAAGTCTCTCAAGCTACCAAGGTAAGCTACTTAATTGGTTCTTCTTTATTTAAATTCCAGCACTCTCTCCTTCTACCTTTCTGTAGGATAAGGCCCTTGTGTGTGTTTGGAACCCCTAACCACTTTTAAAGTACTTAAAGATTCCTCTCTAACTGTAAAACGTGAAGAGAGAGATTGGGGAAACGGATGTTGGAATGGATCTCTAGGCTTAAAACCATCTTGTGATGAAGAGCTTGCATATTCATTGTTTTGTATATGTGGTTGTTGTTCTGGAGTGATGTTATTTTAAATCTGGAGAAGACACAATGATCTATGCTCTCTATAGCATTAGATCTTTGTCTTGTCCTAAGAATCTGATTTCTACTACAGACACACATATATCACTTTCTTTTGCCAAGAATAGGCTTAGATTTTGGATTCACTATGCTCAATATGGGAAATCTGAAACCAATGGCCTTAGAACAACCTCTTAAGACTTCATGAGTCAATTGTAGTGATTTCATCTCTGAGAGAAGACCTTATGGTCTAAACTCTCTATTTCAAGCTTTTGTGGATGAACTTGGTTCTTCCTCTCCAATTAATGAGAGGCTTGGGCTAAATCCTCATCCTAAAGTTGTTTTGAGCAGTTTTCCAACTCAATACTAGGGATTTCAAGCCAATTTAGCCAAATCCATTGCACACATTCACTGTTTTGTCTCATTTTTACTCTGAATTTTCAAATCTGGACAGAACCTGTACCCTGTCTCAGAACACTCATAACTCCATCATCCGGATGAATTTTTGAGTGATTACAAAAACATGAGATAGGTGAAGATGTCTAGTATGTGTCTGTAAAATTTCAGCAATTTATATGGAGCCAATTTTTTATGCCATTTGATCAAAGTCGACAGGTCAATTCAGATCAGATTACTGAACTTGTCATTTTGATCAAGCACCATTCGCTCATTTTAATTCCAATTCAAGTGATTTTAATCTTTGTGTTTTCCTCAGTGAGTCTATTTTTACGTCCAACTGGTTTGAAGAGTTTTCAATTTGTCTTGTGTCTTGTGTGTTTGATTGACTCAGAGCTGCTCAGTAACAGAATTCTGAGCTGATCTGTGATCCTCTAGGCATGTTCGAGAGGTCGCGCAAGTCACGAATGGATGGAGTTTTGTGTGAGGCCTATTTCATTCGAAATATAGCACCACAAACTTCATTCATACAAGTTTTTTAGGATTTATATAGAGCCAATCTCCACAAATAGAGTTGCAAAGTTAGCTACTCGCCTCTTTTTCTGGTTTACAATAGTAGATTTGAACAAGTGTTTCTCTTTAGTTGTTAATCGGATTGAGATGAATTTTTTACTGAGTCTTCTACTTCATATTAGCTTTCAAATGACTTTGGTTTCATTTGATTTGAGTTTAAATCGAAGGATCTATGATTGATTGAAGCTCTCAAGCTAAAATAGCTTCATCTCTTATTGATTTTTTCCAAGATTTGTTTTAGTTGATTTTCTTCAATCTTTACTTTGATTTTTATCTGATCATGATGTCTAGGAGGTGATGCACTCATGGAAAGAGTCCAGGATCAATTTGACTACTCTTATGAGAAAATCACACAAGTGTTTATTCCTTCTTAAGCACTTTTGAGTGATGTTAGTTAGCAAGTAATTTTCGAGCCTGAATAGCATATGGCAACCATCGTGTATGAATGAGTGGGGGTGCCTAACACCTTCCCCTACTCATAACCTAATCCCCTTAACTGATCTCTGAACTTGACCATGAATTAGAGTTATTTTAACTCTATTTTATCTCTTTATGAACACTTTGGTGTCCATTCACACCTTAACTTGAATGGTGGCGACTCCAACCCTTTGTAAACCCCGCGTGATGATAAGGAAGTCATCTAGGTGATTTTCCATGTCTCACAGGGTAAGGTGAGCTATCTCCTGCGGGGGATATGTAAGTACTATGTGTTCACATTTTATGATTAAGTTATGCTATCTCCAGCGGGGGGTGCCTGCGATTTAGAAATGTGCATTCTCCTGCGAGGGAGATGTGGATACTATGTATTTATATCCTGCGGTAGAGGTAGGCTGTACCTGAGGGTGAAATTTGATTACTAATTATGAATGATTTAATTTTTTTTAAAACAAAAAGAGATTGATTGATTGGTTTAGCCATGTTTTGACAAGAATGATTTTGAAAAGAAATATTAAAATAACATAATTGACATGATGAATTATTTTGGTAAAACTATTTGTATTAATTTTGGGAAACTTGTAGATTTGATTTATACACTATTGTCCTCTTGTTTTAACGATACTTGTGATACTATTTTGTAACTCATGAAAGGTTTGTAAATGATATGTGTATATATATATATAAACTGTTTTCGTCCATGTATGTTGCTACTTGTTGAGATTTTATATCTCATTCCTTGTTTTTCTTTTAAATGTTTTGCTTTTAGGTATTCTTGGAGAGGACGTTGTAAGTTAGATCGATAATGGGTTTGAAGAACCATGGTTATTATAATATTGAATCAAGGATATTGATTTGTGATTCTTTTATTTAGTAGAGTTCTAGCGACCCTTTTTATTTGAATTCATGATGTAATGCAATTAGAGGTTTTAGTGAATATAATATTATCATAGCGCACTCTGATATCTCTTAGTTTCTTTTATTCTTTGAGCTGATTTGTTATGTATCACTAAGTAATGCCTTGATCCGGAAAAAAAAGACCCGGATTCGAGGCATTACAAATCTCTCCTTCAATAAATATATATATACCTCACACCTGACTAGGAGCCCTTCTTCTTAAGGTTTCCTAATCCAACTAGGAAACCTCCTATTTTTCCTAATTAAACCACCCGCCCACTTATATTTTTATTCTAATTTTTAATTTCTTTGTTATCCTAAATTTCTTCCCACTAATTTTAATCTCACATTCATGGTCCTGATTAAAGAACTTATGATCCCATGGTATGCCACTCCACCGATACATGCACTCTTTGACGAATCCTATTCTTTCCTTTTTCTTGGAAATCCTAAATATTAATTACCTATTCCTTCTTAAAATTTTCCAGATCGCAAGATCTCCTATCTCATATACCTAGAACACCCTTGCTACCTTCAAACTCTTAACATCTTTTTATATTACCTTAGTGGCTTATTCCCTTTTTATCTTTGCATTTTACCTAGCTATATCCTTTCATTATTTTAAACTTAAATTCCTTTCTCCCTAAGATTTTCCTCCAATTAATATTCTAATCTCCCTAATTTTTCTTTTTAATTTATTTATTATATTTTATAGAAAATCAGGATTTCACATGTCTCCATTGAGATCAGTCCCACCATCAATCTCGATCAATTCAAGTGAATAACTGTAGGAATCATGGTCGGGAGGTGTACTCTGCAAGAATCCACGAACTGAGAGCATCGGCAGCTACCATCAAACTCATTTGTCGTATGACGTTTCGACGATGAGAGAAAGACTGGTGCCATTGGTCCTGCTAGTTTTCTTTGCTTATTTCTTTTCCATTTCTTTTAAGTTGATTGTTTTAGTCAACTTCTTCCCATCTCTGGTCATTGGCTATCAACTTTTGAACTCACACTCACGTGTACGTTCTATTAAAACAATACCAGCCGACTGCAATTGGCCGGTTACCTATTTATCCATGTGTTGTGTACAATTAGTGCAATTTTTGTTTTCCACATAGAAGAACTCTTGCTGAAGGAAGAACCCCACCCTTCACACAATCACCTAAGACTAAACCGAGTTGACCACAGTTTTGGTTTCCTGTACGAATAGGCGCCCAGGGTCAAAACCTTTCCAACTCATTGCACCCATGGGGGTATTGGCAAGCCCGCGACACACACTATCGCCACACCAAGGCCTAAGAAAGAAGTGTCAACAGTTGTATTATTTTAAATCCTGCTTTGTAATTTGTTTTAATTATATTGAGATTGTTGTAATTAAATTTTTTTATTTAATTGTACTAGTTTTTTTCTTTTAAAGAATTTTTACTTAGGCCATGTGGGATTCATTATGAGTATTTATGACTAGGTTTAGGTTATTTATTGACAATGAAGTGTTTTTAAGGTCAAGTCATATCTCTCTTTCGCAAAGTTAGCTCATTTTTACATCAGTTACAGGCTGATATGGTACCTCACATCACGAAGCCCAAGCGAGCCCAGTGAACTTGCATTTCTTTGAATTGAAGTTGGAACGCAGGTCGTGCTATCAAAGCTTGCTCAAAATGGTAGTTTTAAGGGTCTTAAAGGGATGGTTCTGAGACATTCCCACAGGCATTTGGTTGCTTATCTACTCTGTAGAGAGAGAGAGGGGGGTTGGTGTGCTCACGTACAGAGAGGGAGGCAGTGAATTGAATAGAAATTAAATTAAATAAAGAACCGAGAGGGAGTTGGTGGGGGCTTTTCCTTGGAGGGGGACACAAGGCATGTAATTAAGGAAGGATAAAAGAGACTGTACGAGATGTTTCCCGGATGTTTCTCACATATTCTCTCTCAAGTCATTATTGTAGAAAAGAGTGTTTGCCAAACTCCAAGAAAGAAGAATAAATAGTCTTTTGGCACTATCCAATAAATGAAAAGAAAAGCATTGAGTAGACTTTGCTGTCACCACTGATTTGTATGGGGGATTGTGGTGTCAGTCAAAAGAACAGCCCCAGGTAATTCAATGCCATTTCTCCTTAATTTCACCATTTTTATTTGCCCCGTAAGGCGTGCTGGTGCCTGTATGTCACCTCCTAATCCTTCGAACAGCCCTTTTAATTCATGTTACCGTCCGAATACTCGCATCCATTACCATCTCCTGGTGCCAAATTCCGGTGGTTCATTGAAACCACCGGCTGAGATGTATGTTTGGGTGTGGGGCATTTTATTGAAATGGAGCATCATTCCATCCGTTTTACGCTGGTACCATTAAGTGGCACAAGAGGAAACGGTCTCCTCCACTACCCATCCATCCATTTTACTTTTCATTTTATCCTCTTTTGTTTGTTTTTCTATTCATTTATCAATGCCGTTGCAGATATATGCCAAAAACTCCTTTAGAAGCTTAGTAGATTTTTAGGGTTGTTCTACTCATGCTCATGCTTCACTTAGTATTTTTTTCTCTTAGAAAATGCTTGATTCACACAATTAGTTTTTAGGTTTTTTTTTTCTTTTTCCGCAAAGAGTGTTAAATAATTAACCGTACGTTGTACCTAAAAGGGGTTGAAATCGTCTGCTGCCTTAATGTGCGGCAGACTGTGCAGCATCTGTGGGATGCTGCCACGTGGAGCATCCCACGGATGCTGTGCATCCACATTTCCCAATGCATTTCACCTGGGAAATGTGGATGCATAGCATCCGTGGGATGCTCCACGTGGCAGCATCCTACGGATGCTGCACAGTCGATCTGCCGCACATTAAGGCAGCAAACGATTTCATCAAGCTTAACCTAGTAAGTAAAGCTGTAACTATTTATAATAAAGGGCGCAAATATGATATCTCGACACTACCTCACACTTGCCACTTCCCATCAGAACATAAATGGAGACTAAATTTTTTTAATTAAAATTTTTTTTTTTTGGGGTAGGGAAGCAAACGAGCTGAGCTATTATATTTCTTTCTCAAGACTAGACAACCACGCGCATGATCCAAAAGGAAGGGTGGATAGACACGATGGTGGCAAAACTAACCAAATGCAAGAATATTTATCTAACGCAAAATTAGTAAGAAAATTTGCAACTCATCACTCTCCCTATAAACAAATACGGGGCATTCACATGTTGGATAAACTGGATGGAGTGTTTAAAAACTACTAGTTAGGGTTGATGTCATAAATCCTTGTCCTAATCATTGACATAAAGTTAAACGCCCATATTAAAATGGTCGGGTGTTAGAGGCTTAGAGCCCCCATCCACTTTCTACCGGAGAAATTGATTTTTAGTGATACTTTGTCAAAATAATTCAGATACAATTGGCCAATTCTTAAAAATTGAGAATCAGTATCATTTTACCGTGTTCATAGAGACTTTCTTCCCACAGTACCTTCAAAAGACTTTGAAAACATTTTTATTCATTTAGATATAAGTAAGGTTTGCATGTCTTTTTGAGGGTATTTTTGAAAGAAATTCTTTATGAATAGTAAAATGATATTAAATTTTAATTATTTAAAAAAAGTATCACTAATTCTTAATTTTCAAGAATTGATCGATTAAATCTGAATTATGTTGATAAAATGTCTCTCAAAACCCAATTTTCATAGTATCAGTGTCATCTTATTTATGCATGGGTTTTTCTGGCACTATTGACGTATGCATGCACACATGATACGCACACACACAAAAGCGAGGTAAAAGTGAAACTAGACGTGAGGTTGAGAAAGAGAGGTAAAAGTGAAAAGAGGCACCAGCATTTAAGAAGTACCATTATTGGTTATCCACCTATGCCATCATTGCCATGCCATGTTTAATTTTGACTATGTTTGAATGCCAGATAGTAATTAATTACTAACTCCTCCCTCTACGTGACGGTTTTAAGAGGACCTCTTTTTTAAGAGGTCCTCTTTTGTTTTTTTGGTGGAGTGGTCCTCTTTTTTAAGAGGACCACTCCACCAAAAAAAAATAATTTTAAGAGTACCTGGGGTAGGCTGATTTTATTTAATTACCAGTTTCATCATGCTTGTATGATGAAAGTGGGATGGAAAATGTTAAACGAAGATAAAAATTTGTGGGTAAAGGTTACAAAGAATAAATACATAATGATCAAGGGTTTTTTTTCACATCAAACCAAAAATGAGTGATTCTTACATTTGGAAACATATATATTGTCAAAAGCAAGGAAAACCTAAATGAAGGGATCAAATGAATTATAGGATCACATGATAATATCAAATTCTGGACTGATAATTGGATAGGAGAGAAACCCCTCATCCAGAGACATTAGGAAATGAGGACCACCTCAACAAGAGACCCAAAAATCAAACAAATTGTTCACGGGCTCATTCCACAATGTACTTTTGAGGATAAAATTGTAAAATATCAAAATTTTAAATAATAATTTAAAATTTGATTTAATGGTTAATAATTGGTTTATTGGTGGAAAATTTTAGGAAATGAAGAATAAGGTTATTTTGGGAATTTTTTAGAAATTAGATGGACAGGATTTATCAATCATGGTAAGTGGTTATTGTCTAAAATTGGTGATATGATCATGCATGAGATAACAAGATTTATTTAATAAATTAGCATTGGTTGTGTATATAGGCTGTTGTGGAGTGGCATGGTACCCGATCATATGAAAAACAAATGGAGTTTTGGGTGGCAAGAGGAGATGCTATAAATAGGATTCAGTTGGTTAAGTTTGTTTGTTTTGGTTAAATTTATAGAAGACTCTAGACTTCTGAAATTTTAACCAGAGCTGTGTGAGAGAGTGGATTGGAGGTAGAAGAATATTGAGGAGGTCAATCAAATCTGGGGAAAATTTAACAGAAATCTTTTCTACAGAGTGAAGACAACTGAAACAAGGATGAGATCTTAAAATTTAGCATAGATCAAGGAGAATTCCAGGTATGTAATGGATAACTTGAATTCTAAATCAAAGATATAGTGTTCAATAGAGTTTTGATTAGGTTAGATCAGATTTGCAAGAATTGAGTACTATTTGTGTTAATTTCAGTTGCTTTAAGAGTATTTTGCTGTTGAGGTGTGGATCTGAAGAATTGGAGGCTGACTAAGCTAGCTTGAATCAGATTTTATCAGGTAAGTAGCACATTTCTAACTAAAATTAAAGCTTCGATTTTGTATTGGATTGAACATATGCACAAATAAGTTTTAGGTCTCTAGAAGTTATTTCCAGTGACCGAATCATTTTATTGAATTAATTGAGGATTTAGGGTACGTTCTACTGAAATTGGTCTTGATTTGGGAATTAGTGAGTTTGTGTTCTTTCTCTTGATTTAATTAAATTTGAAGTTTACTACACCTGTAAAATTTGCTTATAAACATGTTTTAACTCTCAGAATTACACAAATATGATTTCCTATTGATTTGGGTAAGTTGAGCTAAATTTTGAAATGTTGGACAAATTTGGGCTACTTGTTTTACCTCATGATTGAGATGATTTTAATGGTATTCTTGATACATGGAAATTGCCTTGAGGGCATGTACTTGACATCCTCCATGATGGAGTGGATTTGGTCATGATTGACCCATGATTATATACTTGAGCACATCGTTTTACATGTTGGGTTTGTTTTATCTATTTGGCTTAGTTTGTATTGGATTCATTGCTGTAATGTCATGGCCATGAGTTTTGCCACAACTGGTGTAGAGTAGCACCAAAACCATAAGTAGACCAGTGCTGTCAATATCGAAATCCGGAGTAGGCCGGCATTGGATGACGAAACCCTGTGACACATGTGAAAAATCAATCTAGTGACCTTCCTATCATCACACGGGATCCATAAAAAAGGAGGAGTCACCACCATTCAATTTTAAGGTGTGAATGGACACCAAAATCATCAAATAAAGCAAAAAAGGGCAAAACTAGAGTAAAAATAACTCCACTTTAAAATAAAAATCCAGAGATGGGTAAGGAGATTAGATTATGAATAGGGGAAGGTGTTAAGCACCCCTATTCATCCACACAAAGTGGTTGCCAAGTGTTGTTCATACTACAAAAATGCTTGCTAATAGAAAATCAAAACAAAGTGAAAGGAAACAAAAGAATGTATGGCTTATTTCCATGTGACTGATCCAATTTATTCTGGATCCTTCTTTATGAAAACAAAAGCCATTTCCTAGGCTTCATGATTGACTGAAATCACAAGAAAACAAATTTAAAATGAAAACTTCACAAATCAGGCTTTAAATTAAATCCTTTAAATCTAGGCATAAATGTAAAAAAAAGCATTTTTACAAAAAATTGCAGAACTGAATCTGAGCAGTCCAGGACATAGATCTAGCCCATATTTTTCATTAAATCAAAGAAATCAAACCAAATATACCCACGTTGATGAAAAACATCAAAAGGGGAGAGCTTAGACCGTAGGGTCTTCTCTCAAAAACCAAAAATGACTCTGAAACCATTGCATGATGCAGAATTGAATCTAAACAATCCAAGGCATAGATCTAGCCCATATTTTCCATTAAATCGAAGAGATCAAACCAAATATACCCACGTTGATGAAAAACATCAAAAGGGGAGAACTTAGACTGTAAGGTCTTCTCTCAAAAACCAAAAATGACTCTAAAACCATTGTATGATGCAGAACTGAATCTAAACAATCCAAGGCATAGATCTAGCCCATATTTTCCATTAAATCAAATAGATCAAACCAAATATACCCACGTTGATGAAAAACATCAAAAGGGGTGAACTTAGACCGTAGGGTCTTCTCTCAAAAACAAAAAATGACTCAAAAACCACTTCATGAAAGCCTAGAGCTTTCTGGAAGGCTTCTGATCCCAGATCTACCATATGGACAATTGTAGATCCAAGATCTTAGCTCAAATGACTAAAAATATCAAAAAAACTCAAAAAGGGTGAAAACAAGGTGAAAAATTGAAATATATGAGGAAAACGAGATCTAAGGCTATAAATAGCATAGATCTATTGTATTCCTCCCTATTTCATCAATAAATCATCACACAACCTAAACAAAACATTAAAGCTATGCATTTCTACGATTATCACATACGGGGGTCTACCCTACAGATCCACCTGTCTCCCTTTCCCCTAGCTCTCTCTTCACGTTTTACGGCTAGAGAGGAGTCTTAAGGTATTTGGAAGCAGGTTTGGTTAACAAACACACTCAAGGGCCTTATTCTACAGAAGGGGTAGAAGACAAAATAATTCTAGAAATTAAAACTGGAAAAAAAAGGGTTCAAGGCTTGCCTGGAGTGCTGAAAGCAGAGAGGCAGGGGTTCCCTTCTAGAGTTCTGAAAGCAGTGAGGCAGGGATTCTCTTCTTCACTTGGAGCTTTTCAATCTCCAACTTCTTGGCCATTTGCTTGAGGAGAGGCCTCCTATTTATAGGCAAAGGCGAGGGCAAGGGGTGCCCTAATGGTAGACACAAAATTATGTCTGGTGCCCTAATGGTAGATATAAAATTATGTCTAGAATTCTTCAATTGAAACCCTAAGGCTATTTTCGATAATTCCCACTCTTAGAGATAGGTAAAACAGTAAAAAAAAGTGAAAACTCTCGGAATTTTCCAATTTTTATAGCAAAACATCAGTATCCGGCAACATAGGCCAGATATACACATGGAGGCGTGGACTTGGCTATGATATGGTTATTACCTATGTTGACACTTGTTTTGATATGAATTATATCTATTATTTTGTTTTGGACAATTGGTTTCATCGACACGTGTTACATGGTTATATTTTGGATTTATGGTTTTCCACATGGTTTGATATCAATATTGTTTATGTATCATCTATCATGACATGTTTTAGAACTTGTGATGAAATTTTTTAGCATGAATGTGCTACTTGCTGAGATATCAGAGGGTAGATGTTTGGGATCCTGTGAATTCAGATTTGAGATATGGTATTTTATATTGAGTTTGGGATTTTTTAGTTGACTCTGAATCTATGGTATATGTCCATTTCATGTTTTCCTTCACTCTAATATATAGATCTTGTATGAAAATTAACCCTTCGGAAACGAGTTACGGTGGTGTCAATCTAATGATAGAAGATATAAATCCGAACATATAGACATTCTTAAGAAATTATGGAAAGTTAAATGTTCCCCTAAACTGCACATGTTTTTACGGATGTTCTAAAATAAGTTCTTGTCAACAAGTGACCTTTTGGAAAATAGAAACATTAAAGTAGATGCTGGATGCACTTTCTGTAATGAATTTAAAGAAGAAAATAGTCACCCATTTAAAGAGTGTGTGTTCACAAAACAAGTGTAGCAATTAAACAATGAAGTGAGCTCTATTATTGTAAAATTCCAAAATTTTGAATAATAATTCAAAATTTGATTTTATGATTATTAATTGATAAAGTTTTGTGTTATTGCAAAAATGGAGGAATAGGAGAATTTATCAGATATCAAAAAGAGGAAGAATTTGTTAATTAAGGTAAGTAATTTATTGTCTTAATTGGAAAGATCAAATGGTTTATTTAATGAATTAATCATTGGCTGACCATGGAGGAAAGGGTGGTGTGGCAATGTAGCAAAAGTCATGAAAGTTACCAAAAAAAGAAGAAGGGAGTTTTGGTGGCAACAGGTGAGTATAAATTGAAGCAATCAGTTAAATTAGTTGGTTTGGTTAAATGGAATTTTCTAGAAAGGAATTGAGATTGGAGAACCTAGAAGTCTTTAGAATTGGGAATGGAGGAGTGATCTGAGAAAAGAATAACAAGGAGGAAGGTTTCTTCCATGGCCGATTGTTGTTGAAGAAGGAAATTGAAGGAGAATTATATTGTAAGAGCTGGATTGGTCTAGTTTAGTGAAGAATTGTGAGAGATTTCTTTTAGATCTCTGCAAATTCATGTATGTAAGATGAATTTAAATCATAAGAATCAATTCATTGAAATGGAGAAAGGATCCGAATAGATCTGAGTAAGAACCAATAATTCTTTTTTTTTTCTTAGTCGTTGAAGAGATTTGATCGAAAAGTCTCAAGTCTGTGGATTCAAAATTTCAGGAGTTGAATTTGAGCTCTAATCAAGTAAGTAGCACCTTTCAATTAAGAATCAATGCATGATTTTGATTTCCACTTCATTTGATTTCAGTATTGTTTATGAACATCTATCATGACATATGTTTAGAACTGTGATAAAATGTTTTAGCATACATGTGTTACTTGCTGGGATATTTCTCTCATGCCGGTTTGGTTTTGTTTTCAGCTACTCTTGGAGAGGATATGTCTATAGGGTAGAGCTAAGGACTATTTTGTCCCATGGATTTAATATCTGATGGTATATTTGATGATGAATTTGTAGCATTTGACAATTGAAATTGACGTTATCTATGCTGTACTTGTGAGATTGGTTTGGAATTTCCCATGCTTTAATAGAAGTTTAAATTTCTGCACTCTGATATGTTACTCATGACTTGTTATTATGTGTTTGATATAAGCATTTGGGTCTATACATAACACTCCGGAGACGTGTTTATATCTTTAATGAACAAACCAGATTCGAGGTGTTACAATTATGATAAGAGATAACAATACAATATGGGATTGTGTGGCAACTGCAACAAATAAAGGACTTGATATTTTATAAAAAGTTATTGGAATATGCTGTAAATTTTGGCAGAGTAGAAATAAAATTAGATTTGACAAAATTAGCTCTCATCCTAATCAAATTATTGAAAGTGCAACTTTTTGTTTACTATTGTGTAAGGAAGCAAATGATACTAACAAATTGATTTGTACATATGATGAGAAGGGTGGTGTAGGACATGAACAAGAGGAAGAGATAGGTTGGAAGCCTCATAAAGTAGGGTGGAGCAAACTGAATTTTGATGGAGCTGTAACTAAGAATGGAAAAGCTGCAATCAGTGGAGTTTTGAGGAACTTTGATGGAGTTCCAATATGTCTATATGCTTGGAAAACTTTTGGACATAGTGTTTTTAAACTTAATTACTAGCATTGATAGAAGATCTTAAAATAGCAATTAGTCTAGATATTAAATCGTTGGATATTGAAGGTGATGTGCTGCAAATTATCCAAAGTATCGTAAGGAGCTCATAATATTCTCAGTAAATGGGTTTGATGATAAAAGAGGTTCATCAGCTACTTCAGAGATTTCAACAATCTGAACTCAAGCATGTGAAAAGAAATAGAAGTGGCGGATGGTATGACAAAAGTGGGACTAGGATGGATCAAAAAATCTTATGGAATTAGTTTTATCTGGATATTATAAGTCAACTTTTGTGAGATGATTGTAATTGCAGATAGTAATAAATATAATATATATATATATATATTTCAACCAAAAAAAAAAGGAATACGTTTCTCGCAAAAAGCCTCTTTTGTTCTGTGATCTCTTTTACTTTGGATATGCTATAAGCTTGCCTAACAATCACAGTCCCTACCATACCAAAATAAGCTCACACACTAAACTTTCAAGCATACTGAATTTTTGAAAATAGCTACACATTTCATTTTGTGTCTGTAAGCGTGTCTTGGGAACGCTGCACTGCGAGGCGCAAGGGAGTGCGTGCCTCCTTTTGGGAAAATCAGGATTTTGGAGTCGCCCCTGCCTGATGAGGTGCAGGCAGACACCTGGGTGCCTAGGTTTATCTATTAGGCTAGTCTGTGGCTTGAAATTCTGTGTATGGTCTTAGTTACGGTCCGAGGTAGTCCGTAGACACCCTGGTCCGCCCCGTCAGGTGACCGGTCCCACAGTTTTCCTGGTTTGAGTCAACTTGGTCTATCTCACCCAATTCCTAAGCCAAGACATACACACTTTATTGAGTCTGGTGGGGACCACCTAAGTGGTGTGGGTCCCCTTTCTTTTATTTGATTTTATCTTGATTAGTTATGGTAATGTTGATATGGCGTGGGCCCCATTGGAAGGCCCACTGGATGCGAGGTTGGGCTTAAGTCGAGCCCAGGTCCCATTTGTGGTTACGTTGGATAACCCCTTTATTGGATTGGTTTATTTGGTTTGAGGATTAATTAAACATGAAAAATGATTAGTGGGTTGAGTTTTTTTTATGGGCCCACTGGGCTTGGAAGTGGCCCAAGGGATTGTCCAAGTTGCCCTTGGGGCCCATCTTTGGAATGGGCCCTGGTTTGGGTTAGTCGAGGTGTGGACCCCGTTGGAAGGCCCATAAAGTCTTGTTGGGCCCAAGTGGGTCCATGTCTCAAAAAAGGGCCTAAGATTACCCAGAGGCCCTAAAGGTTCAGCTTATCTTAATTAAGTTAAGGTTGGATGGGCTTAAACCCAAGAGAACAGATTTGGAGGCTTGCTGGGTACCGACCGCAAACCATGTGTGGGCAGGCTTGTTCGCACATACTGTGCAGGCAGGGCCGAACCGCTCTATGTTTGCTGATCCGACCCGAAAAGCCCAAAGGTCCAAATCCGAAGGGGGTCTGGGGTCTCCTTTCCTCCAATGGCTTCCATACGTTTGTGGGTCTCATGGCAGACCCATAGTGGCTTTGAAAACTCCATTCTTTAGCTAAAAACGTGCTCTTTTCACCAGGTTCCACCAGGGGGGGGGGGGGGGAAGAAGGGGAGAAGCTTAGGGCTTCCCCTTCCTCCTGGAACAGCCATTTGGAACCTTAGAACAGGGACTCTAGAAGTCCCTGTTTGGTATTAAAGGAGACCTCTCCCCTTTTCCCCTCATGAGAGAAGAAGAAAGGTAGGCCCAAGAGGCCTAGATCAAGTCCCGTTCGCACATTCATTCGACACATTTGAGCCACACAGAAATGAACATATAAAATTAATAACCAACAGCAACTCAAGCACGGAAATAGTAGCCTAATCCATGTAAAAAACAGTGGATGAGTGGGGAACCTTAAGGGAATTTAGCAAGCTTTATAAAGGAGGGTCATGTGTGTGTGTGAAAGTGACATAAACAAGGGGTTAAGTGTGCTAAGCAGGGGGGTATCTATTGGTACTCGTGCTGGTGAAGAGGTGTGGCAAAACAGACCCTAGGCATGCTCTCTAGGTGTTGCAAGTGAGTATGTAAGGTGGCTCCATCGCTCATGAAATAAACTTAAAACAGCGGGGGAAAAAGGGGGTGATCATACATGTGCTACTACTAACCCATCATATGAGGCAAGCACACATACAAGGAGACAAACTAAACACATTTAAAGAGAAGGGAGAGAGGGGGATTAGGGATACATTGGAGGCATAAAATGGGGGAACATGCTCCCCTTAACATAAATACACAAGCAGCCCAGTAGTATGCCCTTTTGACCATCAAAATAAAGCTACTCTCCTCCCATTCAAAATGGTGACCTCCCCTTACCATGGGAGACTTGAAGATGCCAAGAAGCAAAGAAGGAAGAGGGAGGAAACGGTAGAAAACATGCCCAAAATGACAAGGAAACAAGACCAAGAAACAAGCAGGCTCACAACAAGTTCATTTTTACTTATGTTGAATAAGACATCATAAGGAGCTTACCTTGAGATTACCTAACACTTTGGAGGTGTGTTGACCCTTGGTGATCATGAACAGTAGCTTGAGGACCCTCCTTGGCTCCACCAAAGTCTCTTTTCAAGTCTCCTTCAAGGTAAAAATGAAGAAGGATGAGGGAAGAAGGGTTTGGGTGTGCTTGAAAGGGGGTTTCCTTTGGTTCAAGAGTGGGTTAGGGGGGCTTTCTCTTTGGGAAGAAGGGTGAGAGCTTGAGGAGGGTTGGGAGAGATGTTGGAGAGGTTAGAGATGGAGGATGAAAATGAGCCAAAGTCCTCTAGGTTCATAAGTATGGGGGTTTTTATGGGGGAGATGATGTATGGGAAAGAGAGAGAGAGGGAGAGACATGCATGGTGGGATGCACATGGGGGAGAGAGAGAGAGAGAGAGAGAGAGAGTTGCATGGGGTGATCATGCCTGGTGAAATGCACATGGAGGAGAGAGAGAGAGAGAGTTGCATGGGGTGATCATGCATGGGAGAGATGCACATGCATGGGGGAAAAAGCACATAGGGAAATGAGTTATGGAGGAGAGAGAGAGAGAAGCAACATGTGGTGGGGGATTCTTCTCTATCTTAGCAAACATGTGGTGGGTGATTATTTTTAGATTTTTTATTTATTTTAAACATGAAAAGTGAGATAAAATATTATTTTATTCAAGATCTTTTTAACATATTAATATTATATTCTACAAAACATTATTTTATTCAAGATATTTTTCAAGATACTAATATTATATTCGAGATATTTTATTTTTGCTGTCATTTCCATCCTTTCTTCGCCACGTGGCAGATTTCTGCATATTCGCCATGTGGGTAGTTTTCTGCAGTTTTGCCCTAGATCTTGAACTGCCCACAAATTCTTCATCCGGGCCCCGATTCTGGCAAACTCAATTGCGTTGGAACCGGATCGGCATCCTCTATCCACTGGGATAGGGTTTTGCAGTAAATTCAAGTTTTTAGCAGAAAGCCGAAGTCATGTCCGGAATCTTAATCTGCTCATATCTCCCTGATCCGGGCCCCGATTCTGGTAAATTCAATTGCATCGGAAACGTGTCGGAATTTTCTTTTTTTTGGGACAAAAATAGTAGTTAATCTGGGTTTGAGCAAAAAGTCAATTTCTACTCCCCCGGGACTTGATCTGCCCATAAATCCTTCATCTAGACCCCTATTCCAGCAAACTCAGTTGCGTCAGAATCATGTCGGAATTTGCTATCCATTGACATAGGACATGGCAGTTGATATGCACCTGATCAAAAAGTCAAATTTTGTCCTCTCAGGGTTTGACTTTTCAGTTAAGATTTTCATTTTCAGCGCTTCTAGGGGGTGCAAAAATGAGGTGCTTACAGTGTCATACATAATTGTTGTCAATTTGGCCCTCCCAAATTCAACCCCTATGATCTACCTTAAAAGAATATCAAAAAATAATAGAGAAATAACAAAAGAACACAAGAAGAAGAAGATGATGATGAACTTGTTTCACTTCACAAGAAAAACCCTACTTTTTCTTCACAAGAGAAACTAATCCCCCACTACTACAATGTAACGCCATGGATCTGGTTTCTTCAAAGATATAAACATGTCTCTAAAGGGTTATGTACGGGCCCAATTGCTCATACCAAACTCACAATCACAATCATGAGTCAATGGAAAACCACAATTATAAAATTCTAGAAGTTAAAACACGTTTATAAGCAACTAATACAAATGTAGTAAACATCCAAATCAATTAAAACTAAAAAGAAGAACACAATCTCATTAAATTCCCAAATCAAGACCAATTTCAGAAGAATGTGCCCAAAATCCTCAATTAATTCAATAAATTCATTTGGCCACTGGAAATCACTTCTAGAGACCTAAAACCTATTCGTACATAAGTTGGATTTGCCCAAAAATCAATCTAAGGTCACAAATCAACTCAAAACTCAAATGATATGAAATCAAGGATGAGTGCTCGACAGGATCGATCGAGCGTCCTGGTTGAGCGCTCCTTTAATTTGATTGAATTCAAGTTAAATCAATTCAACATTGACCACATGATAGATCTCTCAAGCGGTCTCCACTGTTCTTTCAAAAAACTAAGGAAAATGAGGGGCAACTATCCCTGCGCTCGAGCATGTGTTGTAGCAGACCTTGGGAAATTTTCGATAGCGACTACTTGCATTCTATCAATCTAATTTGATTATCTCTGAATCAAAATTAATAGCTAAATACTTCAAACACATGCTAGAATGCATTTAAAACCCAAATCCATGTTCCAATGTTTAATT
Source organism: Buxus sempervirens (assembly GCA_947561395.2). Classification (NCBI taxonomy): domain Eukaryota; kingdom Viridiplantae; phylum Streptophyta; class Magnoliopsida; order Buxales; family Buxaceae; genus Buxus; species Buxus sempervirens. Next base: position 2,725,564 of record OX387195.1, read on the forward strand.
GAAAGGTTTTCTACACGTATAATCCAAGTTTATTCAATCAAACACATAAACCAACTCTCCTTTGGATAATCAACAATCAAATTAATTCCAAAACAATTTATGATCTACCGGATGGCCACCTGAATATATGTTTGCGACTTCAGAGCCGGACCTGCAATCCCTCTCCGATCCCCTATCAGTGGAGCCAAGTTCAGAATCCTCTTCCCCCGGCACGTCGGAGTGGTTCGTCCCCCCTTATGCCACGGAAGAAGAGGAACCACCATCCACTCCTGAACTTGCAACCCTGCTTGATCCATATGAGAGTTCAGATGAGTCCCCTGATACGGACTCAGAAGACACATCGGCAGAAGAAAGCAGGGCAGTGAACGTTATTGAAGGAGAGGGCAGTGACTTCCCCACTGATCTCCCTCTGGTGCATTTCCACCCACACACAGACCAAGGGTTTTTCTACCCCCACCCCTTTTTCCAACCCCTCCGCCCCCAACATCCATGACATCATGGACTCACCTCCACAAGACCCTTTCTCCCTTTCATTTGAACCACCCACCCTCAACCTTTCACAACTCAACCTGGAACCACCCTCGTACAACAGGGCATCCCCACCTTACCCCACTACATCTTTCCACCTTCAAGCCACCTCCGCAACCACCATTGAAGCAGAAATCGACCGAATCACCTGATCCGGTCGATACATAAACACTGATCCCCCACCCACACCAGAAGGAGAGGAAGCGGAAACAGAAGCGAAAAGGAAAGAAAAAGGGAAGGACGTGGTCACAGAATTGCCACCGACCCTCAAGAGAAAGGGAAGGGCCACAGAAGAGGAGGTCACAGATTTACACCACAGCATCTACACTCCTGGATACGACATCCTCCAACAGTTGAACAAGGTGCCCGCCCAAATCTCCATAATGCGACTTCTGATTGACTCAGAGAAGCACCGGACAGTACTAATGAAGGTCCTAGGGGATGCACACGTACCAGCAAGCATTGATCCGGAACAGCTAGGGGCAGTGGTGTCAGTAATCATGGCACCCCAGGCCATCTCCTTCTCTGCAGCAGATCTGCCACCGGAGGGTTGCGACCACGCTGAGCCGCTCTACATAACAGTGAAGTGCGTCGATCTCATCGTGAGACGTGCCATGATTGACAACGGGTCGGCCTTGAACATATGCCCAATGAGGACATTTCATAGTCTACAGTTGAGCCCTACCATGATCAAGCCAAGTGGGCACAATGTCAGAGGCTTTGACAACGCTCGAAGGGACTCACTGGGAGAGGTCACTTTGGTGATCATGGTCGCAGATAGGCCCTTTACCATGGAATTTGAACTCATGGATATCAACGCCTCATTTAATCTGCTGATCGGGAGGCCTTGGCTACATCAGGCAGGAGCAGTATCTTCCACACTGCACAGAATGGTCCGGTTCATGTCAGGCAACGAACTCATAACAGTACACGCCGAGGATCATCGAGAGTTCGAAAGGGTCGGGGTACCCTATGTGGATTATGAGTTGCCCACCACACTCAATTTCCAAGCAGTGGAGATGGTGCAGGTGAACCGTATCCCTGAATCTGAAAGGGGGCAACGACTCTCGAAAAAGAGGAGAAAGTATATGTTCAGCGCTGCTGACTGCGCAGACTGGGGCCTCAGAGCCGGCGATGGATTGGGCAAGTATAAGCAGGGAATTAAGGCAGCCATCCGACCTTATGAGCAGACTACTGGTTTTGGACTGGGGTTCAGACAGTAGCCAGAAGACTACTCCCGACTCCTTGGGAACCGTGCGGAGAGGAAAAGGGCAAGAACTGAAGGAAGAGACCCCCACTGGCCCATATTCACGCACGAGAACTTGTACCACCGTTTCGCTAACATGGAGCGTAAAGCGGCTCAAGCCCTTAAGAATATAGTCCCCCAAGGATGGGGAGATGAGTTTTTGGAAACCCCTGCTGCAGAGGAGGATTATCTGCAAGGATTGGCTCAAATGCTCTGGGAAGCGCTACCATCTATGGACGTGATTGGAGACATAGTGGAAGTAGACCCGTTGGCTCCTGAGGGGTCACCAGATGGCCTGCCAGCCCTGGTTGCCCTGGACTCAGTCGACGAAGTTACCATGGCCTTCGCCCCACCAGATGAGCAGTTCATCCCTGACGGGATCCCGGTCAACCCTCCGACTGTGATAGAAGTGCCACCACCTGCTCCCATCAAGGAATCCAAAGAAGAAGGTCCGGTCATGTATGTCTGCATGATGGAAGGGCGAGACAGCTCAGGAGCACCAACCCGCAGGCCAAGATCGTCTCCTCCGCGCCCCTATATCCCGCACCCTGGAACTCGCGATGGTTTGAACCGCATGTTCCGTAGCATGCCCCAAGTGCTAGGGCCGGTACCGGAAGAGGTATACCATGCAGCTTACGGCAAGTGGGCACCACCAGCTTACTCTTCTACAGTTCCTGGGATACTCATAATGTTTGCCCCCCCCAGAATTGACCCGGCCAACGAAGTCACCATCGCATATGCGCCACCCAGGGACGAGATACCTTGGGCCATCCCCATCAGTGGAGCATGGATGGGGATATCATCAGAATCTGGCCCCCAGTCAGAGAAAAGCCAGAACAAGCCAGTGGGATGGGCAGCGCATGATCCTATCTGCCTGTCTTCTGACGACAGCGCCAACATGGTACTAGCTGAAGAACCAGAAACGGCAATCATCATCGACAGGGAAGATCGAGCACCACTCAAAAACTGGAGCGCCACACCTTTTGCCATCAGCAAAGCTACTATCCCAAAGGGGGTTTCTACTACCTCTGAACTTTCTGTTGTAGCTACTGCTCATATTTTTAATGAATATCTGAACTCTTCTTACTATTTGCATTTGTTTGAAAAAGAAAATAACAAAAAATGAACAACTTGAGCATCGCGATCTTAGTATCAATCCCGACGCACACCCGGGAAGTCTGGGGCACGGGATAGGTAATAAGATTGCCATAAGTGAACAAGAAAAACAAAAAGAAAGGCCAGCCCAGATGGCAATAATAAATGAAATGCATGAGCCAGTGTCCAATCCTGAAAACATGCAAGAACTCGACAAGTCAGATTGGGGCACTTGCCCATCGCATCTAGAAGATTCAGACATCGTCCCCTGTGAGCCTTTCGAGCATGAGGACGACGATGAATCATGGGAGACCCCGCCTGAAATCCAGCTTGCATTGGAAAGGCATGAAAAGGGTCCCCAGGCTAACATTGAGGAAACAGAGGCAATTGACATAGGTGAAATAGCACAACCAAGGATCCTCCAAATTGGTGAAAAGCTGTCACCATTATTGAGAAAACAGATGTTTGATTTTCTTAAAGAGATCTGAATAGAGCAAGCCCGAAGGACGACTTCCCATTACCTCACATTGATGTACTGGTTGACAACACAACCACGCATTCGATGTTCTCTTTCATGGACGGCTTCTCTGATTACAACCAGATAAGGATGGCACCTGAGGATATGGAGAAGACATCCTTTATCACGCACTGGGGCACTTACTGCTACCACGTGATGCCGTTTGGATTAAAGAATGCAGGCGCTACATATCAGCGTGCGATGACTCTGTTGTTCCACGACATGATACACAAAGAAATGGAAGTGTATGTGGATGACATGATAGCGAAGTCTAAGGAAGAAGAAGACCACTTGGTGAACCTTGGAAAAATGTTTGACAGACTCAGAGAACACAAGCTCCGGCTCAACCCGAACAAGTGTGTATTTGGAGTCACTTCAGGAAAGTTGCTTGGATTCATAGTGGGCAAGCGAGGCATCGAGGTTGATCCCGCCAAAGCAAAGGCAATTCTGGAAATGCCTCCTCCGTCGACGGAAAAGGAAGTGAGAGGGTTCCTAGGCAGATTACAGTATATCAGTAGGTTCATTGCGCGGATGACTCCTGTGTGTGAGCCTATATTCAAGCTTATAAAGAAAGACAACCCTGTGGTTTGGAATGACGACTGTCAAGTAGCGTTTGATAAAATCAAGGCCTACCTGATGAGTCCGACAACGCTGGTCCCGCCTGTCCCAAGACGACCTTTGATCATGTATCTGACAGTCTCTGGGACGGCTGTAGGATGTGTGTTAGGACAACACGATGAGAAAGGGCAGAAAGAACAAGCAATCTACTACCTGAGCAAGAAGTTTACCGACATTGAAGTTAGATACACAGTGCTTGAAAAGACATGTTGCGCCTTAGTCTGGGCAGCTCAGAAGCTCCGACACTATTTGCTCAGTCACACAGTCTTACTAATCTCCAACCTGGATCCATTGAAGTACATCTTTGAGAAGCCGATCTCCACTGGTAGGGTTGCCAGGTGGCAAGTCCTTTTATCTGAGTATGACATTGTCTACACAACTAGGAAGGCAATAAAAGGGCAAGCCGTGGCAGAGCATCCACTACCTGACTACCAACCACTTCTGACTCACTTCCCAGACGAAGATGTGATGTGTACAGAGTTTGCAGATGATACAGAAGAAACCAAGTGGCAGATGTTCTTTGACGGGGCAGTGAATGTAAATGGAAAAGGGATCGGAGTAGTGCTAAACTCCCCGGACGGCGTCCATCACCCGATAGCAGCAAAGCTTCTGTTTGATTGCACTAGCAACATGGCCGAATATGAAGCATGTGTGTTAGGCTTGCGAGCGGCGATCGAGATGCATATACAAGAGCTAAAAGTATTTGGTGATTCAAGTCTTATCATCTATCAAGTGATGGGAGACTGGAAGACCAGAGATGTGAAGTTGGTACCATACCAAGAGCTGGTCAAGGAATTAGAAGAAGAATTCGAGAGCGTGACATTTGACTACATGCCACGAGATGGGAACCGATTTGCAGATGGACTAGCCACACTGGAATCAATGGCCACCATCACGAAAGATGCTTGGGTGCAACCACTGGAAATAGAAATTCGGCATTACCCTGTTTACTGCTTCAGTGTCGAGAAAAGCACACCCGAAGAGGAGCCTTGGTACACAGATATAGAGAGGTATATAAGAGACAGAATTCTGCCAGAAGGCGCCTCAGCTACAGAGAAGCGAACTATACAGAGGTTGGCAGGGCAATACTTCTACAGTGGGGGTAGACTATACAAGAAGTCATACAATGACTCCCTACTACTATGCGTCGAAGGAACCGAGGCACAGAAGTTGATCAAGGAAGTCCATGGAGGGCTGTGCGGCGCACACATGAATGGGCATATGCTAGCAAGGAAGATCCTAAGAATGGGTTATTATTGGATGACCATGGAAGCCGACTGCTACGCTCATGTCAAAAAATGCCAGCTATGCCAGACTTATGCCGACAACATCCATGCGCCGCCAAATACGCTGTACTCCATGACATCACCTTGGCCATTTGCCATCTGGGGAATCGACATGATAGGCCAAGTTCATCCAATGGCTTCAAACGGGCATCGGTTCATCTTAGTGGCAATTGACTACTTTACCAAGTGGGTAGAAGCCATGTCCTTCGTGAATGTGAAGAAATCTCATGTGCTCAAGTTTATTAGAAACAATATAGTCTGTCACTACGGAGTTCCAAAAGCGATCATCACTGATAATGCAAAGAATCTGAATAATAAGGACATGGAAAAGATGTGTGAAGATCTGAAAATTAGACATCTAAACTCCACGGCATACCGGCCCAAGATGAATGGGGCAGTAGAGGCTGCTAACAAGAATCTGAAGAAGATACTTGAGAAAATTGTAGTCACTTACAGAGACTGGCATGAGAAGCTGCCCTATGCACTGCACGCCTATCGGACGTCTATTAGGACATCGACCGGGGCAACCCCGTTCTCCCTGGTATATGGAATGGAAGCAGTCCTCCCAGTGGAAGCACAGATTCCGTCGCTCAGAATTCTAAAGGAAGCAGAGATCAGTGACGTCGAATGGGAAGAATCCAGATTTGACCAGTTGCAGTTATTGGACGAAAAGAGGATCAAGTCTTTGTGTCATGGCCAACTCTATCAGCAGAGAGTGGCGAGAGCCTACAACAAGAAAGTGAAGCCACGACAGTTCAAAGTGGGAGACCTAGTACTGAAGAGAATCTTTCCCCATCAAGAAGACAACCGTGGGAAATTCAAGCCAAACTACGAAGGGCCATTCGTGGTCCACAAGGTTCTGTCCCGAGGAGCACTTATCCTGCAAGAAATGGACGGGGCAATTTTTCCTGAGCCGATAAATGCAGATGCAGTCAAACTGTACTATGCCTAAGATCATTCTGATTGGGAAATGAAGAGAGGCCATCCTTGACTCTCCTTTAGACTGTAAATCCTTCCAAATACCTTAAAATTCTCCCCTAGTTAAACAATTTTGAGCCTTAAAATTCTTTCAACCCATTGCAAGTGTTCTACACATCAAACGGGCATTCCTGGCAAAGCAAAAAAGAAACAGGGCATTCTAGCCCAGAAAAACCTCAAAAAGAAGAGAAATTGCAAAAGAAAGAGAAAGAAAAAAGAAACACAGAAAATGGGGAAATGTTTACCCAGCAAAAATATAGAGATACAAATAAGCTAGGATGTAAGTCCCACCAACAATAAAAGTAGCACACTTTGCAAACCCAAAAACTAAAGCTTTTTTGAGCCACTTATCCTTTCTTTCATAGCCAAGACCAAGCCTATGTTTCGTCCTATTTCCAAGACCTCTCGGATCCCGAAAAGAATGGTCAGGGCAAACAGTTAAGTCGGCATTCGTCAGCCATGACGGAATTCAGAGCTTCCTAGAAAGGCTAGACACAGTGAAAACCCGAAAAAATGGCGTTGTGTGGTTAGTCACAAAAAAAAAAACTAGTCACATCTGAATTGAGCAGAGCAAGATACAGAGGAGGGCAATGACAATGGCAGACAGTAAACAAAGAAAGTTGCACAGATCTGAGAGGTTCAGACCGGCAGGTTGCGCCTGAGTTAAAGGCTTCACAGTGGCCTGTGATGACGATGCTACTGAAAATACCAAGCATTCCAAGTCCCGTCTGACCATGGAAAATTTCTTTGATATTGCAAACACAAGCACATACTAACACACCTGTCTTCTCTATAATTGTTCTGTTTAACTATTTGAGGCTCCGAATTGGGCTACTAACCTGAGTTGATAGTCTCTCAACCTTGGCAGAGGCCGCTTCTGGTTGCAATGGGCAAAAGGCTCGGAGCGAAGAAAATAAGAATGCTCTGCATTAATCCCAAGCTAACCCAAGACTGACCTTCTTGTTCCCTTCATGACTTCATAGGTACGGCAAAAGTGGGAGGACGGACGTCTTCTCCAAAAATCCCCAGTGAAATCCTTTCATCAGAAGGAGCAAGATACCTGTCTGGAATCCCCAGTAGAGTCCTCTCAAGCGAGTGATGCCTGACAATGAAAACTTCTCAGGCCTCGCCCAGTCTGAAGAGGCCGGCCTTGCGAAGAAGAACAAGAAAGAAACAAATCAAGCAAACTTCAATCCTCAGCAGAGTCTCTCGCACTCGACAAGGGCTTGAACAAGCATGAAGAACTCAAGCCCAGGCAAAAGGGAAACACCTCATGAAGGAAAATGGCAGTGTAAGGAATCCCCACTTATCCCCAATGGAGCACCCTTCCTAGGGGGACTCCCACGCTCGCCAATGACAAGGATTGAATCAAAAGGAGAGGCAATGAGGAAAAGAATCCTTCCCAATCCCCAGCAAACAGTCATGCCAAGCTAGGGAGCCTCTCCAAGAGAACAAGCCAGCGTTACCAAAGAAGGGACAAGAAGACATGAAGAAGAATGAGCATAAATGAAGATATCACCGGGCAAGATGGCTCCTTTTGTAATTTTGATTTCACACTTTTGTAAATAGATTAGAGCAGGTGTGTGGGCTCCTCTGAGGCACTGGACAGCGCTGGAAGCACCTCCTCACCAACAGCAGCTCCTCCTCCACTCTTCCTTCCTCTTTTCCCCATTCGGTCCGCATCCTAACCCAACCCTTGGCCGTCAAAAGAAAGATAAGCTTCGAGTAAAAGACATAAAATGGATCAAAAGTCAGAAATCACCTAAAAGCTTTAATGGAACAAACAAGAAGAAAAGAATATTGTCCAGTGTCTGGCATCAACACCGAAACAGGTTGGCGAGCTCAAGTCCAATCTCATCTCTTTCAAACTTAAATCAAAAGCTGAAGAGTTGCCCTACAGAAACTCGAAAGCAAAGGGTAAGGAAACTCTGAAGTTAGGAAGTGACGCCGCATGATTTGGCCGCTTCCCTCTCAAGGTAAAAATTTCAAAGGACTAAAGCTCGTCGACCATGTCGACAGAAGTGCCAGGCGCAAAAACAAGATTCTTTTTCTCTTTGCCGTTCATCCGCAAGGTGACTCCGGCAAAGAGGGGCAGCTGTAAGCACCTCATTTTTGCGCTCCCCGAAAAGCCAGAAATGTAGAAACCCGGCCAAAGAGTCAAACCCTGAGGGGTACAAAGTTGACCTTTTAATCAGATAAAATTTGGCCACCTTAATCTATCCCATTGGATAAAGAATCTCGACACGGTTCCAGTGCAACTGGGTTTGCAAGAATCGGAGTCCGGATGAAGCTTCTAAGGGCAGTCAAACCTGAGGAAAAGCCGAGAGTTGACTTTTCCTTGATTTCCGTGTCAAATACCTTACTTTAGCCCAATGGGTAGAGAATCCCGACACGGTTCCAGCGCAACTGGGATTGCAGGAATCGAGGTCCGGATGAAGGTTCTAAGGGCGGTCAAACTTAAGGGAAGGCCAAAAGTTGATTTTTTCTCGGAATCTGTGCCAAGTACTTAGCCCCATGTCATTAAATAGAGGGCTCCGATACGAGTTTAACACAATTGAGTTGGCTCAAATCGGAGTTCGGATGAAGGAGATATGATCTGTCGAAGTTTCCGTGTAGCAAAAGCCGGAAACTGCACACGTGGCGCAAGAACTGCACACGTGGCAGCCAACGCAGCAAAATATCTCAGGGACTAAATCTTAAATATAAAAATTTCGTACGGGCGATCCGTAGATATCAAAAATGGTCAAATCGGTCGAATCGGTCAAGTCGAAGGGCAAATCTGTAATTTTTCGATTTGTATCCGGTCAGATATACCGGATACACTGCCTATCCTTCATGGCCGGACTTGAAGACCGGATACATAAAGATATTCGCGCGAAATTCGTGCCACTTGGCCGACAAATTCGCGGCGGCATTAAATTTTAAAATCATTAAGTTATGTATCCGGCCTGAGTTGCCAGATACAAAGGGAAGCTAGTGTATCCGGACTTGGAGTCCGGATACGAATAGGGCTTAGTGTATCCGGCCTGAGTTGCCGGATACATTAAATTTTCTATAAATAGCAAAACAGCAGCTCAATCCGGAGTTGGCCTTTGGTTTTCTGATTTGCCCTGCTCTCTTCTCTCACCTACCCCCTCCGAATCCCACCCTTCTCAACCTCCTCAACCCCCTTCCACCTCCAAAGACCAAACAAAGCTACCCCCAGTCCTTGCATCCTTCTTCACCCCCCCTCCATTAAAACCAGAGGAGGAATTGCTGTGCAAAAGAGGAGGCTCCAGCCGCTGTTCAAGCCAAAGGAGGTATCTCCACCTTGCACAAGAGACCAAGAACCCTCAGGTATTGTTCCCTAGTACATTGTGTTCATCATATATTAAATCCGCATTTTTCTGAAAATATTTCTGTGTTAGCTTCCTTCTTTGCATGGGCTCATGTTCTCATCACGTTAAGCATGTATTTATTGTCTCTTTCATGGCATGAGAGTCACTTTCAGTAAGAAGTCCACGTAGGCCTCCCTAAGAGTCATGAGAATTTAGTTTTTGCATGCTTTAGTGTTCATACGTAGCTGCTTGAGTCTGCTGATTAGGAGTATTTAAGAAGGGAGTATGTTCCCTATCTTGTTGGCATCAAATGTACCCCTATAAATCCCCCTCCTCTTTCCCTTCTCTGAAGATTTCGTGATGGGCCACCAGCCTAGGCTCGAACCTAGCCGGATACCCTTTCTTTGCTGGGATTTCTTGTTGATTTTCACATATGATGCATGAGAGCATGTGTAGGCATTTTTGTATGTGGAATATGTTTTTTTTTCGATCATCTTGACATGTTGATTCATGCATGCAGTCGTGAGAGCCTGGAGACCGAATGGGGATACATTGGTCCCCATTCCCATGGCTGGCTTGACCCAGGATGACAGGGAGGGCAGCAAGCCCCCCCCCCCCCCCCCCTCCATTGGCTTTGCCGAAAAGTCCAAGGGGAGAAGCCAAGTGTGGCTTCTCCCAAATCTGAACCTACGTGGGCCCATCCGAGGGCCCACCAGACCTTTAAAATGCCCTAAGGGGCCCCTGGGATCAATCCCGAAAGGCTAGAACCCAAAAAGGCCAATTCCAGGGTGATCCGGATACTCAGGCCGGATCACCTATGGCCTCTGCGTATCTGGATGCTCTGGCCGGATCACCTGCAGATCAAGTGTATCCGGCCTGAGTTACCAGATACACACGGAAATGTGTTTGTTGCATTTTCATGATCCCTTGCCGAATTTTGAGATAATTTGTGTTAAAACCAATGAACCAGCAGGGTTTCCGGTCCACCCGGAAACCCAAGATGGGACTTGGACCCACCGATCTAACTTGGTACAATGGTGGGCCTTCCAACGGGGCCCACCAAGCCCAATAAACCAAGGCATTCTAATTAACTAATCTAAGCAAAAGTGAACCAATTTGAGTCGGGTGGGCCAAACCCAATGCGGCCCACCCGAGCCTTGATATATATATGAATGCATGAACTGTGTGGTTTGGCCGAGACCATGGGCTAGGGCCTGTCGGGCCCGCTAAGGCCCACCCACTGAACCAAGTTAGGGGTGCAAGCCCTAAACCCCGAGGAACTAGGCTTTCAAAGCCCAAGGCCTGGATCATGGGCCCCAAGCCCAATGACCAAGCCCACCTTGGCAAACTAAAATAAGATAACAAAAAAAATCGCTTGGCCACCAGGTGGGCCCGCCTAAGGGGCCCACAAACCAATCCGGCCCACCACTTGCATAAAAACCACTTAATGTTCAAACTTGAACCCCAATATAAAATCAACTCACTAACCAAAGCCCACAGGGCCTCCTAGGGTTAGACAGAGGCCCACTAAGGGCACACGGGCCAACTCAAGCCCATCCAGGACATCGGTCGGGCTTTCCAACGGGGCCCACCCAATCAGACTTAGAAAGCCAAAGATAAGCAAAGATAAAATCAACTAAAGGGACCCACACCACTCAGGTTGTCCCACCAAGACTTAACCGAATGCATGCTGGATTAGGAATCGGGTGAGAACCAAAAGTGAGAAAAGCTGACTCAAGTTAGGGAACCCACGGGACCCGTCATCCGACGGGGTGGATTGGGGTGTCTACGGACTTCCCCAGCCCGCAACCGAGAACCAAGACTTAGAATCTCAAGCCGCAGACCCAAAGGGCCTTAATAGACAAGATTAGGCACCCAGGTGTCCGCCTGCACCCCATCAGGCGGTGGCGACTCCAAATTATCCCGTGCCGCGTTTCCCACGCGCGCACAATGACTCCAAAGGAGCAACCCTAACAATCTCCACCCTTGCAACTTTGGTTGGTCTCACAACCGCACTCCACCTCAATGAAGATTTTCATAGCTTCCGCTATCACCACTATCCTTTATGAACAGTCATAACTCTCAATATATAGAATTATCATGCTCCACCATAAAAGCATACACGCTCAAAATAAACCAATTCCAACCCTTTCACTTCGGCCCATGTCAAAAAATAACCTTGCTGAAAAATTATGGTGTAACTCCCATGTTTGGCTTTCCCGAAAGTTCATCAGCCATCAACATGAATTTCCACCACACACCTTGCATTAATGCCAAACCAATGCCCGTGTGCAAACTTGTTGACCCACTAACAGTAACACATTCTCTATCATGACAACGTTTTGAACTAATGGCATACCACGAGGATGTACATATCCCTTTTCAAAGGACATCAACGTCTTCCATGGAGAGAGACACAATGTTAGCGTCATTACCAATATCTTCATTTATTGACTTTGAACCATTTGCCAAACCCGCTCCAGCTCTTAGATAATTTTTCTTGACGTGCCTAGATTGTCCACACCCCCAATAGACTATTTTGTTCTTCATGGAGTTCTTCTTCTTCCAATCACCAGCTACCATTGCTAGCTTCTCAGGTGAATAATTACTTCCACCACCTAGTCTTCTTTCTTTATAAAAGAGTTTACTGATAACTTTTGAAAAAATTATTTTCTCCTTCCCATGTATCAAAATATGTTTCATATGCTCATACGAAGGTGGAAGAGACCAGATGAGTCTCAAGGCTTGATCCTCATCATCAATTTTAACTCCAATAGATTCTAGTTCAAAGACAAAACCATTGAGAACACTTAAATAATCTGAAATTGTTGTACCTTCACTCATCCGCAGTGTATGAAACTGCTCCTTCAAGTACACCCAATTTGAGACGCCCTTCGTTTGATACAACTCTTCAAGCTTATCCCAGAGTTCCTTTGCCATAGAAATACCATGCACATTTGTAAGAACATTTTTGGCTAGGCACAGATGTATCACACACGCTGCTCTCAAATCCAGATCCTCCCAATCTTCATCACTCTTTCTAGATCCATCAATCTTCGTAATATCACTGTTGCCTTCAGGGGTTACTCTACCCTTCAAAGCCTTGTGTAATCCGGATTGAATCAAAAAAAACCCTTGACTTGCACTTGCCACAAGCCAAAATTGATTCTTCCATCAAATTTCTCTACCTCAAATCTGATAGCATTTTAGGCCCTATTTCCTGAAATTCTTTCTGCACTTCTGCCTTGATGAATTTACCGTAATGTATCCACACTAGGACACTAAAGCTCCACTGCACCAAAAAAGAACCTGTCTCTTTTACCACTGTTGTGAATTTGGCCCTCCCAAACTCAACCCCTAGGATCTACCTTTATAAAATATCAGAAAATAATAGAGAAATAACAAAAGAACACAAGAAGAAGAAGAAGATGAACTTGTATTACTTCACAAGAAAACCCCTACTTTCTCTTCACAAGAGAGATCACTAATTCCCCACTACTACAACCCTAATTCAAGTTACATACCTTTTATAGATAAAGTAACAAAACTTGAAATAAAACTCTTAAAAAAAAGTCACAAGAGTCCTACTTCAATTAAACTTTAAATAAAACCTAAAACTAACAAACCACGTAAGCTACTTTCACGTAGACTACGTTACCTAAATCACCACTCCAAAGGATCAACCCTAACAATAATTTCATTATTTCATAAATATAGAAAGTTAGAACACATGCTACATTTAAAGATCAACACATGAAGGCCACAATTTCAATTGCATTTTTAACAAAAGTTGCTACTTTTGGACGATCTCTTTCATAATGCACACCCACATACACACATTCACACAACATGCACCCACAAGACACGCATGATATATATAACCTTTTTCTTTAGAACTTTAGTAACTCTGTAGAGTGAACATTTTGTTTAGAGACACTACCCCACAAGAAAAAACAATAAGAACAAAAGGGAAAGGAAAAAAAGTTAAAACAAGATATTAATCAACCCTGAAGATTTGGTTAAAGGAACACAGAGGCTTAATCTTAGTTACCAATGTAACGCCCCAAATCCAGGTCATTTCTTTTTCTTTCTTTTTTCTTTTTCTAACTTGAATCAACACATTAATCTGTAGTACATCACAATCAACTCAAAAGATAAGACTAAAAGATTTAAGAGTTATCAAAGTGCTAGGAAACTTAAATTATTCATTAGAATCTATATCTTACTATTACATCAATTAATCAAATGAAAGGCAACTTCAATTTAACTAACTCTCAAACTCTACTATTATTCTAAGAAAATAAAAACACCTATATCAATATCCTACTCTTGTCTTCTGGATATTCTACACTTCAAGCCCACTATCAGACTAACCCAAGGCGTCCTCTCCAAGATCACCTGAAAACAAAACATTTAAAAGCAAGAATGAGATATAAAATCTCAGCAAGTAGCAACATGCATGAAAGAAAATAGTATATATATACATATCATTTACAAACCTTTTATGAGTTGTCAAACAATATCACAAGTATCGCTAAAACAAGAAGACAAATTCGTATAATCAAATCTACAAATTTCCCCAAATTCATACAAATGGTTTTTCCCAAAACAATTCATCATGGTAATCATGAAATTTTAATATTCCTTTCAAAACCATTATTGTCAAAACATGGATAAACCAATCAATCAATCTCTTTCTTTTTAAAAGAAAACAAATCATATATAATTAATAATTAAAGCTCACCTTCAGGTAGTTTCCTACCTCTACCGCAAGATGTAAACACATCGTATCCACACCTCCTCCGCAGGAGAATGTACATCTCTAAGATTGCAAGCACCCCTCGCAAGAGATAGCATAACTCAACCTCAGAATGTGAACACATAGCACCTACATCTCCCCCGCAGGAGATAGCTCCCTAACCCTCAAGTGGTAACTCACACACCCATCTTCCATGGAGGATGCAATCACATAGTAATCACATCTCCCCCATATGAGGTAACACATCTCTGCCACAAAGCAGGTAAAAGTCTCTGCCACCAAGCAAGTTACACACATCTCTGCCACCAAACAAGTTATACACCCACACATCTCTACCACCAAGCAGGTTATACACATCTCTACCACCAAGCAATTAATCAATAAATCTGGCCTCTAAGCCATTGTACAAATAATCCACATGGCCATCCATGGCATATAAATCATTCCATGGTACATGGAAGAGCATAAATCCATAATCCAATTTTGTATATAAAATAGTTTGTTTATGTTCAATCAATAATCCAAAACCTCTTGTCAATACTTATTATATTTCAAAACATAGGCTCAACGTACTCAAATCTATTATAAAAGTATTTTTATCAATTCCAGAACTTAAATCACTTCTAAAACAATGTTTTATAGGTGTAGAAATCAACCAAAGAGATTTTAAACAAACTATAGAATCAAAACTTTCTTTCAAGTCGAAACAAGATATATTTTAGTAGAACGTACCCAAAACTTTGTATAATTTTTATTAAATTAATCGACTACTAAAAAAAACTCATAACACCCAAATCTTATTTGTACATGTGTTTGATTTGTCTAAAAATCATTTTATAATAAAAATCTAGGTATATTTCTCAAAATTAGAAAATCTGGGTTGGGCGCTCAACCCTTTATGTCTAGCGATCTCATAGATTAGTTTTTCTAACGGCTCTCAACAGATCGCTCAAGCGATCGTGTTGAGCGGCTTTTAAAACAAAACATAACAATACGAACAAAACAGGCACTCAAGTGATCCTGTTGAGCGATCAATAACAGAGAAAATACAGGTGAATCGCTTGACATGGTCACTCGAGTGACCTGTCAAGCGCTCACCCAATTACGGCAAAACCTGGAAATCCGATTTCTGTAATTTTCCTCTTTTAATCCTGTAAATCATGATTCCAACAATTCAAACCACTTTTAACACATCTAATAACATCTATAAATCATATTAAATCATTCTATACAAACGAGAACACAATTTACCACAAATCTCTAGAAAAATCAACACTAGAAAGCATACTTAACAGATTGCATAAACCCCATCTAAGATCATTCAAACCTACAAAATCTACTGTATAAAATACATGGTTTGGCATCTCAAATCATCATATATTAATTCTATATCAAACTCAAATGATTAAACCTAAAATCATGCAACAATAAAACAAAACGGGGTGTTACTACTTGTTTCAAAACGCAAAATCCTTATCTTCAAGTTACCGCCGAGATTCTGCTACTAATCGCACCCCTCTAGAGACCTCAGAACACCATCTCCACCATTCAAATTGAAGTTCCACCAGTCATAAACAAAGCCACAAAATTTAAGGCCGATCCAACAGTTGAATCTCTTCCGATCTAACTTTGATGAATGCTAGTCAGAGGATTCTGTAACACCTTCTCTCTCTATATTCCCCAAATGTAAGAGCCCTCCTTCCTCCTTTTCCTCTATATGATTTGATTAGAAGAAATCCTAATTCCTCCTTAAAGCCTCCCTTTTATAGGCTCACCCAAAATAGAAGTCCTATTAGGTTTAGGAAACCTTCTAATTAACCCCACTAGGATTCTTAATCTCACTTATAAGCTTTCCTAATTTTTTATAACTCCTCTTTCTAATTCTTTCCTTTTAATTCTAAATAAAAGAAACTTCTATTTTTCCTAATTTTCGTGCTAATTATTTCCCCTATTATTTAAATATTACAAAAACTCCCTCAAGCTCCTATTTTCCTCAACTTATGGTTCCTAATCAACTATAATTACTAATATGCCCTTTTTCCCACTTATTAAGCTATAAATATCATTATTAATAATCAATTTAAACCCAACTTAATTAGGTCTAACATAATTTCTCAAGTCTAATAATAATTTAATTAATCTATTTAATTATTTACCAATAATTAGTAGGAGTAGGAATTGACCAAAATACCCTGCTCTTGATAATCTCATATCTACCCATTGGATTTCTTCTAAAATTTTCAAATTTATTCTCCTTATTATTCTTAATCAATTATACATCCCAAATGGATGAAAAGTACCCCAAATCATATGCTATATATTTTAATCTCCAATTTATTTTGAATAACATTCCAAATATTCATATTTAATTCGCTTTATTTATTTGTTGAAAATTCGGGGTTTTACAACCAGAGCGTGGAGCAAAAGCAAAAGC